>BTPG01000004.1:112984782-113195282 GCA_036245525.1 Semisulcospira habei
TTGTTTTGGAAGCGTATTCACTAGTACACAATTTTTTGGAGAATACACAATTTTTCCCCATGAATACACAAATCTAAAATAGGGGGTAAACAGGTCTGTATATATGTGTGTTTGTGAATTAAATCTGTGGTAGTGAAATGATCAGTGAAACGCTTTTGTATATGCTGCTTATGTCAGATGTTCCTTTTTTTGCATTGTGGAATATCATGTTCACCTCATCTTGATTCAGTTTAACTCTTTCTATACTAAATATCATATATCCGGTTGTCCTTTGCACAACACTTGTATACTAAGGACCACATATGCAGTTATGGCTTTTGAAAATTTGTGGTGCATCGGCCACATGGTTTGTGCGAAACTAACGGTTATAGCTCTCTTTAAGAAAAATCTAGCAGTGAACATGTACCAATAGTTTTACAGTACAGTTCAGTTCATTATCAGGGAGTGCACTATGCATTTTTGAACTGACTAGTTCACATGTTTACTAGCTTTCACACACTGCAGCGCAACCATGTGCACCAATAGTAAACAACAGGCACAATGGTGAGTGGTTTGAATTTTTGTTATGTGCTTGATCAAACATCAATAACACAATCTGCAAATTTAAAGGCTGCTAGTGGTTTTGTTATTTTCTTGCATTTTTTTTTTTTTACTAACCAATACAGACACCCAGTGCTAGTATAGTACAGAATGACAGTAAAGGAGGCAAGTAATAACATAACTGTTCTAAATGGTTTGTTCTATAATGACTAGCCCGAAAGTTAACATTTATTCTTTTGTAGGTTGTCGGTATGGAGGGGACATTTGGATTTCTTCTCATGACTTTTGTAAGTATCCACTCACCAACGTGTAACTTACGTTGCTGGGTCATTCACCCTGTCAGTTTCACTCATAGCTCGACCGTGGATGGTCGAGTTTTTTGCCTTGCTCCGTTTCAGACTGTTATCTTCAGTGTTTGCTAGACTTTGGCCTTCGGCTTTGGGGTTTATTTGATAAGCCTCGGACTCACTACCTTCGTTGGCTTCTCTTCTCTTCGTAGTTAGAAGACTAAGGTGTGAACTGAGCGCCGTCCGGTTCGGACCAACTCTGCCTTCAGTGAGCTTCGCCCTTGGCTTTGGGGTTAGACTTTATCACGTGACTTTGTGCCATGTGGTGGGAGTGTGACTTGGCTGTTTTCGCCTACGTACGGTATTCAGCGGACGCTATGGCTACTTCTGTGTTGAAGTCTTGCCTCCTTTGCGGGGACTTTCAGTGGCCTTCCGACGCCCACGACGCTTGCTTGCCGTGTTCGGGCTGTTCTTCGGACAGGACGTGTGACGTGTGTGACGAGTGGATGGAAGACCGGTGGTCGCAGATGTGGGACTTCTACAGACGCTTCAGTCTCCCCGGAATCCTCCACAGGTGGACGTCACTCTGACAGGCTCCTTGGGCACCGCTCCGCTCCGTCATTCGGGCTGTCCGGCCCACAGGTAAGTCCCCTTCCCTTGCACCATTACCTCACAGGTTCTCCCTCCCCGCTCCGAGTCTTCGGAGCAGGGTAGGCGAGTTTCGGAGTCGCGCTCCCCATGCTCTGCTTCGTCAGCGCGTGGCTTGAGCCCCATGGGTCTGCTCATCCCCCGCTCCGCTTCGGGCGAGCGGTCTAGGTGAGCTGAGCGTTCGTCAGTCACCCCCTGCTCTAGGTCCCCTGAGCGGGTGTGGATGAATGAACACAAGCGTAGTAAGAGAGAGAGAAAACGTGCTAAGAGAGGTTCTCTCTCACGCTCCGAAGTGTCGGAGCGTGATTTGAGGCCCTTAGAAGTGCTGCCCCCCCCCCCCCTTCCCCCCCCCCCCCCCCCCCCCCCCCCCCCCGTTCCGTTGTTTCCGAGCAGGCTCAGCCAGCTTCGCTTTTGTCCACCTCCCCCCCCCCCCCCGCCTGTGACAAAATGGGGGTGGCCTGTTTTATGCAATGGACATGTATCCCACTTGCTTTTTCGCCGTTGAGGATTTTACTAGATAATCTCTCTGAGGCTATCTCAATAAATTTATTTGTTTCACCCAGCCTGTGTATTTGCAGAATCTTGAGTAAAAGGAGGTAATAGGTTGCATACACACTGTAAACGAGTATTCATTCGGCTATACGGACTTTAACTCACAGCCATGTGAACACCGTTAATGCAACACATTTATTACACACAACATACTTTACACAAACTTGCGAGCTCGATCGAAAGAATTCTCTTGGGGATTCTGGCTAGAGTTCATTGAATCGAATGTCAACTAGGTCTCTTCACTGGGCTTTCTGGCCGTGAGGTTTGACAGGTGTTTGGCAGCACTCTATCCGCTTTGTATTTTAAGTACTTAGCTGGTGCTATGGCCGGAAGACGGAGATACGTGACTCTTGTGTTGACATGTTCACAGCTCCTATGTTATCTCTGGGCTCTGTGGGATGTTTCAGCCGGCCGGCAATCGTTCCTGGCTGGTCCGCACTCGACTGGTTGCAGGTAGTTCGGTGTAGTCTGACTTGACGTCTGAAGCAGCGTCGTATAGTCTGCCTCAGAGCCAGCCCTTGACAGGGTCGCAGCCTTACAACCGTCACAGCGACCTGGTTCCCCCTTCTGAAATCAAGTTACGTCCAACTGCAGTTTCCCATTTAAGAGACTATTGCAGTGGAGCCGTTTCATTCTAGAAGGATGAGCCCTCAGAACGATCCGTCATCCACTCATATACATATATATATAGGCGACGAATTTCTGCTTCCTGGATCGCCACTAACCATAGCTAAATTTCCTGCAAAGGTTGACTGCCAGAAACTGGACAGCGTTATACACATAGATAACAACAACCTTCGTCTACACATTTAACTATTTAACAAGCCTGTTCAAACATGTCCACGTGTCGCCCGGTCGACAGACCTGGCAGAGAAAAGCATGGCTACCACAAGAGTACAAAGCCTGGCCAAAGTCAAATAATACAAGAAGACACATGATTAATCGCAATAATAGTAATGAATCGATCTGTTGGTCACTAACCTTTCGGAATACCGGGCTTACACTGTTAATCCTGAACCTGGATCGCAGTACCCACGCAGTGGTCTTCTGAGTGAAGGTGCCATTCTCTGCAATTCATGTAGTCACTAGTGATCGACACACGACTTGCCGCTAGTACGAAGCGTGGGAGAAAAACTGGCGCTGTCACGTGGCGTTCGCTTTTAAAGTGGCGTTTTTTTTCCAAATCCCGTCGCCGCGATACGTGATTATGCGCAAGGAACACTGGGAAGAGAGATGCTACAGTGATGCCTACTGGCGTTCCCGTCTACAAAGCCAGCCAGTTTGGGCGCGAAAGTTTAACCTAGTTATCCAACATTGCGTGGCCTACGCCGAGGGTCCACTTACGCTAAGCTTTCTAATAGTAGTGCAGTGGGAATGCGGCCCACTCATGACACCGCCCCGTCTCGTCTGGGCGGGCCCAGTGCGACGTTGACACTCATCCCCCATGCTCTGAAGCATCTGAGCGGGGGTCGCGTGCTAAAAAATTGTCCCCTCCCCGCTTCGCTTTTCCTGAGTGGGCTTGGCGAGACCATAATCTGCCCCCCCCCCCGCCCCGTTCCAACCAATCGGGCCCAGTGTGACTTGGACACGCGTCCCCCTCGCTCCGAAGCGTCTGAGCTGGGGCCGCGTGTTCATAGATTGTCCCCTCCCCGCTTCGCTTTTCCTGAGCGGGCTTGGCTTGACCCTAGACTGTCCCCCCCCCCCTTCCCCCCCCCCCCTCCCCGCCCCATATCGACCAGGCGGGCCCGGTGTGACGTCATCGCATGTCTCCCACGCTCCGAGGCCTCGGAGCGGGGGCCGCATGCCCGGAATTTGTCCCCTACCCGCTCCGCCTTTCCTGAGCGAGCTAGGTGTGACTCCTTACGGTTCCCCCCCCCCCCCACCCCGTTTTTTCCAGGCGGGCCCGGTGTGATCAGACCGCTTCATCTCAAGACCGGTTACGTTCGGAGAGTGGTCTCCGGCACCCGCGTGCGGAACTTAGCTTCGCTGCTGACCGTCCGTCTATCGCGATCCCTCCGTCCCCACGGCGCTCCTCCCTGCGGGCGTCGCGGGCGGCTCCGTCTATCTCTCGCGCGGCAGTGCGGCGCTCTCGGAGCCGGTCGCTCCTCAATGCGCCTTCGCGGGATGAACGGTCTAGCTTCTTGGAACCGGATGTCCTTAGCCTTCATCCTACGGATTTGGCTTCGGCCATCTTCTTGCGGGACTCTGCGGCTGGATCTCCTTCCCGCTTGTCAGCTGTCTCGTCGGTCTCCTCCTCCTCGGATGTCGTCGGCCCTTTGCTCGGCTCGCAGACGATCCGCGCCTTGGGAGAGGTCTCCCGGCTTATTGCGAAGTTCCTCCCACCCGACTTCTGTCCTCCTTCACCCCCGCTGAAGAGACAGGCTTCCGCCATGGTCGACGCGCAGAGGCAAGTCAAGCGCCGCAAGTCCCTCCCTCAGCCAGCCGGCTTCCGGAACCTCACCGATGCGTTCTCCGCCCAGTTACGACACGACTCGTTCGGTGACATGGGGTTCTTCACAGACTCGCGGTGGCCCGCGGGGATTAACTTGAGCTTCCGCCAGGCCTGGTACGCGGGGCACTCTCAAGCTTTCGCCGTCCCTCTTCCAGCGGTGGATGCGGCAGCCCAAGACCAGGTGGGCGGCCGCAGAATTGTCCAGAACGCTTGGCCTCGGCCTCTCGACAGGATCTCTTCCTTAGTGTGGAATTCGCTGGCGTGCTCTGGTTTCCTGGAATTGGCTACCCAGGCGGTTTTGCAGTGCCTGGAGGAAACTTGGGACCTGGAGGTTTTGTCCCCGTTCCACGATGTGCAGTCCATCCTGGTAGCGGCCAACCGGGCCGCCTGCCATTCCTCCACCAACGCCATGGCGGCGGGATACCCTTCTGCGTCCCTGCGCGGATCTTCCCAAGTCAGTGAAGACCCAGCTCCGACAGGCCCCCTTCGGTGGTTCTCAGCTGTTCAGTGACACATTGCAGACGGTAAAGGACGCTTCCAAGGACCTGTGGCCCAAGCCTGCCTCCACCCCAGCCTCAACTCGCTTTCGCGTCCCCCCGCCCGGCCGGGGTCGTGCCCGGCGGTCTTCCAAACCCTCCTTGTTTCCAGTCAGCTCGTCTCGAGGTAGGGCTTGCCCTCCTCGGGCCCCTCAGCCCTTCCCCGCCTCACACCCCTCTTGGCCCCGCGGCGCCCGTAAATCAGGGCGCGGTCGGGCCCGCTGACTTGCCCCCTCCCCCACCCCTGTCGGCAGTTCTTGGGTCTTCAGTTGGCGGGCGGCTGTTCCTCTACAGCGACCATTGGAGATCGCTGTTCCCAGACGACCCCTCGATCCTTTTGCACGGTTTCTACAGGCCTCCAGCTTTCGTTCCGGTCCCCTCAGCCTCTTCGCAGGTCCCTCTTGTGGACCCAGGCTCCGCTCGACGGCTTTCAGGCGGACGCTCTGTGCGGAGAAGTTTCGGCTCTCCTCGACAAAGCAGCGACAGAGGTGGTTTCATGACAGGACTCACCAGAGTTCTACAGCCGCCTCTTTCTCGTTCCCAAACCAGGAGGCAAGTGGCGCCTAGTTATCGACTTATCGGCGCTAAACAAGTTCATTTCGGCCCCTCGTTTCTGGACCCCCACCCGGGTCTGCCCTGGGGGACTTGGGTGGGGTTAGGTATTTTTTAGTTCCCAGGGTCACCCTGGTCAGCCCCACAGGGTGGGTTTTTCTCTCTATTTTGGGGCATGTGTTTCTGTCTACCCTTTGTCCATTCACCTGTATTTGCCTTTTTAAAACTCTCCCTACTGTCTGCACTGCCTGTAGCTCTTGATATTGGATGTGTGTTGCTAAATGGTCTTAGCTTTATTTAGGCCCCATGTGTTAGGTTTATTTAACGTATTTGACCGGCTGGCGACATACATTCAATGTTCTATTTATTTTTTTTTTTCACAAGCAGTGCAGGCACGTCCTGAGAAAGCCTTGTTGCTGTCGGGACGTTAAGCAATGTACAATCATGTACAATCAATCGTTTCTGGATGGAGACGGCCAGGATCCTTCGAGCGGCCGTCCGACCGATGGACTTCACGATCAGCCTCGATCTGTCAGACACCTATCTTCACATCCTGATTCATCCGTCGTCTCGCCGGTACCTTCGGTTTGCCTTTGGTGGGGTCGTTTACCAGTTCTGTGCCCTCCCCTTCGGCCTCAACATCAGTCCTTGGGTTTTTACGAGGCTCCTCTGCGCGGTGATGGCCTACTTCCGCCAACAATCTCTGAGCCCGGCCTCCAACTACTTGGACGACCTACTGCTGCACAACCTGATCGCCTCAGTGCTTCAAGCGGACAGAGATACCCTGCTTTCCCTTCTGCGTCGTCTCGGGTTTCTCCTCAATCTGGGCAAATCGGATCTTACCCCCTCTCGGCGTTTTCTACATCTGGGGATGGAATTCCTGACTGACCTCAACCTAGTTCGCCTGCCTCTGGCCAGGCGGCAGAAGATCGTCGATCTAGCGCATTCGATGGAGGTAGGGGCCTCCTTCTCAGCCAGGGTCTGGCTTCAACTTCTGGGCCTGCTCAGTGCAGCTGCGGACTTGCATCCCTTGGGCAGGCTTTATGCCCGCCCGTTGCAGCTACATCTCCTCCTCCACTGGCGTCCTTTGTTGGGCGCTCTTTCGGATCTCGTACCGGTTACTCCCCTGGCTCGTCCACACCTCCAGAGGTGGGCGGACCTCGCTTGGCTGGGTACGGGCGTGCCTCTTCACTCCCCTCCGCCCCGGTGGTCTCTCTACACCGACCCGAGCCAGGCCGGCTGGGGCGCGCATCTGTTACCGGACTTTGTCTCGGCCTCGGGCCTTTGGCCTCGGGGTTTGTCGGACAAACACATCAACTGGCTGGAGCTGAAGGCAGTTTGGCTGGCCCTCAGCTTCTGGCAGGAGACCTTGACCAACCAGGACGTTCTCGTTCTCTCCGACAACTCGACAGTGGTGGCTTACATACAGAACCAGGGGGGCACGCGCTCGACCTCCCTGTGCATTCTCCTGTACCACCTCCTCCTCTGGTGCAGGGACCGGGGCATTACTCTACAAGCCCACCACATCCCCGGCCACCTGAACGTGATCGCGGACGCCCTGTCCCGCCGCGGACAGTTGCTCCACACGGAGTGGTCCCTATGCCCGGACATCTTCCACCTGATCTGCTCCCGGTGGGAAACGCCTCTAGTGGATTTGTTTGCCACCAGATGGAACAACCAGCTCCCGGTCTACGTCTCCCCAGTCCCGGACCCGCTCGCTTGGGCGGTAGACGCGCTCTCCATCCCCTGGGACGGCCTGATCGCGTATGCTTACCCCCCGTCAGTCCTCGTACCGAAAGTTCTGCGGAAGCTTCTGGGATGCTCTGCAGTCCTCTTCTTGGTGCCCCCCTTCAACTGGACCAAGAGCTGGACCACGGACTTACTCGCGCTAGCGACGGATCCGCCCCTGGAGCTTCCTACCCCGCCCACGATGCTCAAGCAGCCTCGCCAGCACCTTTTCCATCCGTGCCCGGAGCGCCTCCTCCTATACGCCTGGAGGTTGTCCGGCAAGCCCTCTCTGCTAGAGGTTTCTTGGATGCGGCGGTGGCGGCGATTGCAGCAGCCCGCAGACTGTCTACACGGAAGGTGTATGAAGGCAAGTGGAGGGTCTTTCAGACCTGGTGTGCCACCCAATGTCTCCCTCCCACAAATCTAGCCACCCCCCCAGCTGGCGGAGTTCTTCCTGTGGCTCTTCGAAGAACAAGGCTTAGCCCCTATTACCATCAAGGACTACCGCGCCATGATCGCGGACACCTACCACCACCTGGGCCTCCCAGACCCAGGCGCTTGCAAGGATCTGCCGGACATGCTGGCGCACTTTGAGCTCCGACGACCAGTCTTCCGTTCCCTAGTACCTCGGTGGGATCTCGCCTGGGTACTGACGTGGCTGAATACGGAACGTTTCGAACCTCTGCCTTTGGCTCGTTTCTCAGATTTGACCCGGAAAAGATGTTTTCTTCTGGCTCTCACCACGGCGTCCCGAGTGAGCGAGCTTCACGCGCTCTCGGTACATCCCACCTGTTTGCAGTTTCGTTCAGACGGCTCTGCACAGCTTCTCACCGACCCAGTTTTTCTGGCCAAGAACCGCCTCCCTGCGGCGGCCCCTCAGATGCTGACCGTACGGCCTCTCCGTGGAACGGACATTTCCCCTGAGTCGCGTCAACAGTACCCGGTGCGGGCGCTGAGGATTTACCTGCGTCGCTCTAAGCCGCGACGCTGGGGGCACTCTTGCCTCTTCCTCCCTCTGTCCACTGGCAGACCCGATATCTCGGCCCAGACTGTGTTGTCCTGGCTGCGGTGGGTGATTAGGTCGGCCTACCAGGACCTCTCCCCAGATGGCGATAGACTTTTTCAGATCTGGGCGCATGAAGTGAGAGCAGTGGCCACCAGTCTAGCTCTGGACCGCAACTGCTCAGTGAAGGATATTGTTACAGCGGTCGGCTGGTGCGCAGACTCCACCTTTGCCCGCTTCTACCTCAGAGACCTATCCGGCCAACGTGACTCCCTGGCACGGGTGGGCGACATCTCCGCGTCCCAGCACTCCCTCTGTGCGCCTCTGGCGTCTTAGGTACGTCATAGCTGAAATTGTCGGGAGTGCTCTCTCTCTTTGAGGCCTGCGGGGTGGTTAGGTTCGCGGTTTTAGGAATGGCACCCTCCGCCTGTTCGACATTCTTCCAGATAGTAATGCCATCAGTAATGTATTTTGAAAAAACAAATGAATTTTTTTTCTAAAATGTATTTTTTTGAAAAATACTTACCGATGGCATTAATCGGACTGCCCTCCCTCCTGCCCCGCTTGCCTCTTTTGGCTAAGTGTGAAACTGACAGGGTCGCCCTGCGAATGCCGGGATAGGGTAGTAAGGGGAGGCCACCCGGGGCCCCTGTGCTTGGATCCCCGGTGTCTCCTCCCCGGTTGTGTGGGGTACACAACTTTTTGGCTGAAATCTATAGGCAATAGAGTGTATTCCAGATAGTAATGCCATCGGTAAGTATTTTTCCCAAAAATACATTTTAGAAAAAAAATAAATTTTTCTCTACAATCTTGCTACTGTTTGACTTTACTTTGAATAAACTAATGAGGGTAATGGTACTGACTATATTTGTGCATTTAACACTATCTTTTAAAAGCGTGTTTTGCCTGACTGGTCTGTTTTCCGGCACCTTGGTGTGTGACATGACTACAGTGGTCTTAAAGAACCTACCACAAACAGACCTGCCTACCATCATGGAATTTGCGTGATTTTCCCCCATTTCAGACCCGATTCACGCATTCCCCCATTTTGATCCCGCATTGTGACAAGTCAAAATCCCGCAAAATCGCCGTGATGTGTTTTTGCACGTTGTTTGCGCTTTACAATTATTCAGCATTCGCGGTCTTCCCTCAGTGTTCTCAGTCTTCAAGTGAGACAACTCGAGACTTCTGTCCGCCAAATTTACTCGTACATGTTTTCGCTCAGCCTCATGTAGTGTGCTCTGCCGGCGTCATGTCTAAGCGGAAAGACACAACAACTGACGATGCATTAAAACTCAAAATCACGTACTGAAAATGTAACTAAGGGGTATGCACTAAAATTCAGTGCATCTGCGTTCAAGACACATCATCTTTGCGCCACCGTGCGTAACCTAACTGAGGTAGGTGACAGTCATTATAATTTTTAGTAACGAGTTGGTTCGTTTAGCCGTTCGCTTGATCGCAGCTGCGTGCAGAATCACCACGACTCCGGGGTCCATGCGAGTGTAACTGGACGGGCAAACTGTTAGCTTATGTGTGGTATCAGCATGTTATTACAAAGTGAGTGCTACCTGTTGAACGTGTTACTTGCTGTGATGTCACCATTCATACTATTATGGGATACCGCACCTTGCGTTTCACTTTCAATCTTGATCAAAGTTGTAAATGGCGGAGATAAAGCAAAGGAGGCTGAAACGCTTCTGATTCTTCAATCTGGCACCATCTGATCATGATAACCGCTTAGAAAAAAGTTGCACTTCGACGCCGTCTCCATGGACAAGCGACAATACCAGAAATTATACCCCTGGGAGGTGTGTGGCACTGCCGCTGCGACTCGCAGTTTTTAGTTTAGAGTTCATGGCTGCGTGTTTGTTTCCTCATAAACATTACCGATGACATGACTATATGGAAGTGTCTACTACTTACTCAATTTAGCCTAAGAACCCATTGTGTTACAATACAACCCGGGAGGCACTCGGGGAACCCCCAGAGGGGCTGAGAGTTGTCTCCCGTCCCTGCCCATCCGTTTCCGAGTCACATGTTTCAGCGTTAGCCTTAGACCCTGACTGTGTATGGTGCGACCGGTTCGCCCGGTCGTTTTCACTTGTTCTGGCTTCGGACTTCGGTGCTTCACCTGCGTCACAGCTTGTTCTGCCTTCGGGGAGGGCTTCATTGCCTGTGCTACCGGCCTGTCTCTTCTGCGCCTTCCTGGAGTGGCCCGGTCTTCGCTCCGCAGACTTGGCCCCCCCCCCCCCCTGCCATTGCACGTTGTGGGTGTGTTGGAGGTTCCTTCCCCCCATCCCCGCTTCGACTGAGAGGTAAGGTAGCGGTAATGGCCCTCAGCTGGCCCCCCAGGCCAGGCGCCAGATTCGTTCAGAGGCACTTTGTTTCGCTTGTGCTTCGTTGTACCATGGTGCGCCCGACGCTCGTCTTAGCTTGGCGGGGCCCCTCGTGCCCTCGCAGTTACCGTGTGGTTAGTGCCAGCTTCATTCAGAGGCGCTTCGTTTGCTTGTACTTGTTGTACCATTGTGCACCCAACGCTCGCCTTAGCTTGGCGGGGCCCCTCGTGCCCTTGCCGTTAGCGTGTTCTTCGCGCTAGCTTCGTTCAGAGGCGCTTCGTTCGCTTGTACTTGTTGTATCATTGCGCGCCCGGCACTTGTCTTAGCTTGGCGGGGCCCCTCGTGCCCTCGCAGTTAGCGTGTTGTTAGCGCCAGCTTCGTTCGGAGGCGCTTCGTTCACTTGTACTTGTACCATGGTGCGCCCGACGCTCGTCTTAAGCTTGGCGGGACCCCTCGTGCCCTCGCAGTTAGCGTGTTGTTAGTGCCAGCTTCGTTCAGAGGTGCTTTGTTCGCTTGTACTTGTTGTACTATTGTGTGCCCGACGCTCATCTTAGCTTGGCGGGGCCCCTTGTGCCCTCACCGTTAGCGTGTTGTGTCCGACATGTGGCGGCGGCATCGATCAGAGGCGCTTCTTGTGCTCGGGTGGTGCTTCGCGGTGAACGCTTGATATCGTTGGCGGGGCCTTTTGGTGCCCACATTCGGTCGCCTAATATGTCTGGTATGTGTTGCAGTTGCCAGGGACTTGTCTGCTTGCAGTGCGGCGACTGACGATGGATGTGGGATATCCACAATGTCGGTCTCCGCGGGACTGGTGCTCGTCTGTCTGCGCCTGGGATGGCTGCTTGACCTGGCACGAGCTACGGCGGCTTACAGAAGAAAGCGCCTGTGAACCTTGCCGGCGCGAGCGTCATCACCGCCTAGCAACCAGTCAGTTCCTTTGCCGCCCCCCTTCCGTTCTGGAGATGTGATTACACGCGCCCGCCGTGACCTTGTGGAATGGACGACATGTCAGACACTTACGCCTAGCACTTACCACAGGACTGCATCCACTGCCAAGCCCGCTGACTCTTCCGAGGGGTCGTATAGCCGGCAGAGTGCCCGCCTCACTGAGCCCGGCCTGCAGAGACGTGTTTCGCGCCTTACGTTGTTCACTGGCACTCCTGGTGTGTCTCTCCTCAACAAGCCCGCTGATTCTTCCGAGGGGTCATATAGCTGACAGAGCGCCCGCCTCATTGAGCGCGGCCATTAGAGACTTGTGCTCTATCGTCCGATGACTGGTCTTGGCCTGGAGGCCTCCCGCTACCCCATCAGCTCCACTTACGCCCAGCACTTCCACAGGACTGCAGACACTGCCAAGCCGCTGACTCTTACGAGGGGTCGTATAGCTGGCATTGTGCCCGCCTCGCTGAGCCCGGCCTGCAGAGACACGCTTCGCGCCTTCGCTGTACCCTGGCAGTCCTGGTACGTCTCTCCTCGACAAGCCCGCTGACTCTTACGAAGGGTCATATAGCTGGCAGTGCACCCACCTCATTGAGCCCGGCCAGTAGAGACTTGTGCCCCAACGTCCTTCATGGCGCCCCCCCCCCCCCTCCGCTCCCGGAGCAGCGACCGCACGCAGTGGACGACACGCCGGACACGTGAGCCCAGCCTTTATAGCAGGACTGAAGCCACCCTGATGCCCGCACGGTCAAGGAGTCTGGCCTGCAGAGACGCGCTTCGCGCTGTCGTTGTCCTCTGGCTGTTCTGGCTGGTCTTGCCTCGGAACACTCGCTGACTCTTACGGGGAGTCATATAACTGGCTGCGAGCCGCCTCTCGGAGGCTGTCCAGCAGAGGCCGGTGTCCCTTCGTCTGCGGACCTCCTCAGCCTCGCCATGGGCCCCCCCCCCCCCCCCTCTTCTGCTGCCTACGCTGAGCGCCATGCTCAAGCAACCCCGCCAGCCGCTGTTCCACCCGTGCCCGGAGCGGCTCCTCCTTCACGCCTGGAGATTGTGCGGCAAGCCCTCACCACTAGAGGCTTCTCAAGTGCAGCAGTGAAAGCGATCGCTACTGCCCGCAGACCCTCAACCAGGCGCGTCTACGAGGGAAAATGGCGGGTACTGTGTTCCTGGTGTGATGACCAGCGCCTCTCCCCCACCGAACTGACGAATCCCCAGCTCGCGGACTTCTTCCTCTGGCTCTTCGGAGACCAAGGTTTGGCCCCTATCACCATAAGGGGGTACCTGTCCATGATTGCCGATACCTACCGGCACCTCGGCCGCCTGGACCCCGGCGACTGCAAATACCTCGCCGACCTTATGACTCACTTTGGCCTGCAGTGTCCAGTCCCCCGCTCGCTCGTCCCTCGCTGGGTACTGGCATGGCTTAACTTTGCCAGATTCGAACCGCGGCCTTTGGCCCGCTTCGCGGATGTGCCTCGTAAGACTTGCTTCCTGTTGGCCCTTGCCACCTCGGCCCGAGTTAGCAAGCTACACGCGCTGTCAACGCGCCCTGCCTGTCTGCAGTTCAGAATGGATAGTTCCATGCAACTCCTCACGGACCCTGCCTTCCTTGCCAAGACCAGGTCTCCTCTGACCGCACCTTACGGCCGCTGAGAAATGTGAACTTTCCCCGGGAGACCAGGCAACAAGATCCTGTGCGCGCCCTTCGCGTTACCTACGTCGATCCAAAGCCGTCCGGAGAGGACGCTCATGCCTCTTTCTTCCATTGAACCCAGGCAGAACTGACATCACCCCAGACGATATCTTCCTGGCTACGCTGGGTCATACGGTCCGCCTACCAGGACCTCTCCCCACAGGGAGCAAAGAGGCTTACGATACGCGCACACGAGGTACGAGCCATGGCCACGAGCGTTGCATTCGACCGGAACTGCGCTGTCAAAGACATCGTGGCAGCCGTGGGCTGGAGGGCAGGATTGACCTTCGCCCGCTTCTACCTCAAGGATCTGGCAGGCCAGTGAGACAACCTTACACTGGTGGGGGACATCGCTACACCGCAGCACTCCCTCCCGGCGTCGCTGGCGCCGCAGGGGCACACTTAGCTAAAATTGTCGGGAGTTTGCGGCAGGGAGGTTGGCTTTGCCTATAGCCCTTGGCGCGGGTGTTTTGGGCGCGGCACCCTCGTCCTTCCCGCAATTCTTCCATATAGTCATGTCATCAGTAATGTTTTTGAGGAAACAAATTAATTTTTCTCTAAAATATATTTTTTCGAAAAATACTTTCCAATGACATGACTCGGAGGACCCTACCACCTGCCCCGCTTGCCGCTGGTGAGCTAAGTATTCCCACTGGTTGGCTACCATGTGATTTGGAACCGGATGGGCAGGGACGGGAGACAACTCTCGGCCCCTCTGGGGGTTCCCCGAGTGCCTCCTGGTTTGTGTTGGAACACAACGGGTTCTTAGGCTAAAATTGAGTAAGTAGTAGACACTTCCATATAGTCATGTCATCGGTAAGTATTTTTCAAAAAAATATTTGTTTCCTCAAAAACATTACCGATGCCATTACTACAATGGAACAACCTATAGCTAGCGTAATTTTAGCCCAAAAACTTACGATGTGTACCTTTAGGGCCAGGGGAGGCCACCAGGGGTGCCGTGACCTGGTACCCGGGTAGCCTCCCTTCCCACCCTCTGCGGGTAACTGTCTGAGCAGCCAAGCCGAACCATTTCTTTCCTTTAGCTTGCAGCGTATAGACGTGTTCGCTTAGCCCTCTGCTGTGATCTACGGCTGTGTATGGTTTAAGAAGTACTTGGACTTTCGACAGTGGACTTCATTCCCGGCCTGTGCTTTCGCCTTGCCTTGGAACTTTTTCTGCCCTTGTTGTAGCGTAGGGTCGTGTTCTTAGACCTCTACTGTGCTACCCACGGCTGTGTATGGTTCATGGGACCCTTGGACTTTTCGATAGCGTGACTTTGTTCCCGGCCTGCGCTTCGCCTTGTGTGACTTTTAGGAAGTGGGTGTCACTGGTGCTTCTGTGCGTCGTGTGCCGGAAGATAGGTCCCCGGGCCGTGGGGCCGGCCTTCGCCCCTCGTGGAAGCACTGTACTGCACCGGTTCCGGCATTGAGAGACTTTTTATGGCTTCGACCTGGCGGTGTGCTCCTGCTTCGGTCTCACCGGTGAAGTTCGCCGGTTGGCGGCCGGGACCTTCGTTGAGGACCCAGCCTTCCTCAACCTGGATGCTTCTGGGCCTCTGCTGCGTGGGCGCTTCTTCTTTTTCTTCTTCTTCTTCTTCGGAAAGGCTACAGGTGCTACCTTCCCCTGCCCCTTGCGAGATGTCCAGGTAAGGTCTCGATGTTTGCCAGCGCTGCGCCTCTGATGGCGTGCGCCGGCGTCCCTTGCTATATCGTTGCTTGTTAAAAAAAAGAAAAAAAAAGAGCGATATTACTTGGCGCAGGATAGTGGGGAAAGGTGAGGAGTGGTGCGCCGTTTTCGTCTCGTGGTCTTCTGCTATGACCAGTCGCTTCGTTGTTTCGCTCTATGTTGCAGTGGTGAAGTCCGCACCTGCACACGATGTGGCGACTTCCAGTGGCCAAGTGACAAGCATGCGGTCTGCCTCCCCTGCGCTGGTTGTGCTTCGGGCCACACCTGTGATGTCTGCACTCTCTGGGTGGAGGACCATTGGGGAAACCCAGCTGCGGAGTCTTTTCGGCATGACAGTACCACCGCCCGCCCGCAGCCACAAGCATGCTTCGGCCCCGGATCCAGCAGAAACGCACCTACGCTGCCGTTGGGGATGGCATACAAAGGCTCCCCTCTTGCGCACCCACTCTCTCGAGTCAGGTCCGAAGCGAGTCCGCTCGCCCCGCTCTGTGGAAAACAAACCCCAACTCTCAACGTTGGGTGACGCCTTTCTCCCCCTTTGCGCACCAGCTCGCTCGAGCCAGGTCCGCAGCGAGCCAGCTCGCCCCGCCTTGAGGAACCCAAGCCTCACAAGACCACCAACAGAACTGGATGCTGCTTCTCCCCGATGCTGGACCCTCGGCTTCTGCGTACGACCCTCGACATGCGGCCTCGGGTTTGCGACCACCTGGACTCAGCTCCTCGCCCCTCGTCCGCGTATGCCCCCTCGGACTTCGGCGTCCTACCCTGGACCCGCAGCCCTGCGTCTTCGGTCCTCGCCTCCCGCCGCAAGCACTCTTCGTTCTCTGCTCGCTCTTCGCGCCCGGCTTTGCTCGCCGCTTCAGCTTCGCGGACGTCTCGCCCTCCTCGTCGGTCTTCCCCTCGGGCATCGCTGGTTTCCTCTTCCTGTCGCCGCCCTTCCCGGTCGGCGTCCTCCTGGGTCGTCCGTGCTGCTCTTCATTCCCAGCCTTGTCTTCCCCGACACCCTTTCCCTGCCTTCCCCGCTCCCCTCCCCTTCACGCCGTCGACCACGTGCTCACCGCCCTCCTTCGCGCGGACGCTCCACTCGTCGGTCTCGCCGCTCGCGCCTTCTCAGCCACTTGCCCTGGTCTCGCTCCATCTTGCGGCGGCACTCGCCTCCCCAGCTCTTGGTGTTTTTTGTCGGCCTCCTGCGCCGCCCGTTGATATGGATTGAAGCCCTCAGCATCGCTCCGGAGAATTCCGCCTCGGCTCACTCCTACCGTTCGACCTTCGCGCGCGCTCTACTCGCCCTTGACCCTACGTCCAGGACGACCAGGGCGGACACCCTTCCCTCGCTCGACGGGCCGCGCTTCTGTTGTCTCGTGTCTTCCCCAAGCCTGGACGCCTGTCCCCCTCGCCCGCTTGGACGCTGTTCTAAGCCCTCCTAGAGGTTACGTCCCTGCCACGTCCCAAGGTTTCAAGGGTTCGTGTCGCCTTCTCCGCTCCTGCAGCAGGGTTCCGGCTCCGACGCGGTTCTCTTCGTCACCGTCGTTTGCTGGCCAGCAGATTTGGACGTCGCCTTTCAGCATGGCTTGTATGCCGGACACTCACAGGCCTTGCTTCTGCCCTCCCCGCGGTGGATCCTGCCGCTCAGCAGCAGCTGGTGGACTTCGTGCCTCCCGCCGTTGCATACCCCCCCGGCCTGGAGCGGACGGCGATCCTCATCCGCAACACCCTCGCCTGTGCTGGATTCCTTGATTTGGCCAAGCAAGTGCTCGTCTACCTTCTGGAGCTGGCTCTTCTCCTTCTCGGTGCTGTTAGGGCACCTCCTCGCCTACCCGGCACCGGCCTCCACGTGGCGTAGGTGGGTAGTCCGCTCAGTCCCTGACTGAGTGGGCTAGCGGACGGGTGCCATCTTTGTCCAGGATTAGGACTTGATGTCAGCAGATATGTTGTTCAGCCTTTTCACTGGTCCGGTTTTTAAGGAGCTGTGCTAACCTAGGTCGTACCATGTTGGATTGGTCCTTAAAAATACTCCTGACTTTTTGGTCCTTTGGATCCCAAGTGTTTGCCGTGCTTGGAGACCCGTGTCGGGGGAGAAGAGGATCCTGGTGGCTGAGGTTCCCTTTGGGCTGCGGCTCACTGGTGCCAACACTCCACTTCGGCCTTGACTTCTACCTAAACGGGAGGCTAGTCGTACCGGCCTAGTCAATCGGCTCTTGTCACGTTGAGCCCTATCCCACTGTTGACATGCGGGTTGCTATACGGAGCACCATGCTATAGCTTCTGCTGCTGATTAGGTGCTTTACGCCAGTATTCCCCTGCATTCAACGGTGTGATAGAAGGCGGTGGCTCAAACGGTTCAATCGGGCTTACCCCCTTGAGTATATCTTTCGGGCAGTCTCCATTGTGCGTCGGCTGGAGACCCGCCGACAGTTGCACTTTCCCTTGTTGGGCTCGGTGGCGGGCGGGGACCCCCGGGGGATGAATATCTCTACTAATATAATATGGATAAAACCAAAAAACCAAAACTAGCACAGAAACGGCGCATAGACACCGACATTGCACATGACAGTGATTCAGACTGTGAGGAAGCGACGCCTCAGGCGTCGGCCGTATGGCCTCGCTTCCTCATTGTCCATAGCAAGGTGAAGGAGAAACCAGTTACCAAGCTGCATCCTTTTCTGGTGGGGGAGACCCTCAGGAGCCGTGTTGGCAGGCCTGACGCCCAGCGCCTCAGGTCTGGTGACTTGCTGGTGGAGTGCCGTACTCGGGCACACTCCAGCGGGCTACTGGGGCTCTCTTCCATCGGAGACACTCCTGTGGAAGTCACACCCCACAAAACTATGAATTCGTCAAGAGGCGTAATCAAAGATCAAGCTTTGGCAGAACTGTCAGAAGATGAACTTGTAAGGAACCTTAAGTCTCAGGGGGTGACTTGCGTCAGGCGCTTCGCTTCCAAGCGAGGTGGTGGGGAGATCCGTCTCCCTACCATCATCCTGACGTTTGGCATCCCCACCTCTCCTACTACCATCTGGGGAGGTTACTACTCCCTGAGAGTGAAAAAGTACGTCCCTCTTCCCCTCCGGTGCTTTAAGTGCCAAAAGTATGGCCATGGGCAGAAGACATGCCGTCAGGCAGAGGCTTCATGCGCCCGTTGCACTAGGCCCGGACACTCTGCTGAGTCCTGCACAGCCACCCCCCTGTGTGTGAATTGCCAGGGGGCGCATATGGCTTCGGATAAGAAATGCCCTCGTTGGATATCCGAGTGCAAGATTCAGCAGGTGCGTGTGGAGAAGGGGCTGTCCTTTCTGGATGCCAAAAAACTGGTTGAAGGCCCTGGTGCAGCTGCGGCTGCCCCAACCTCTAACACCTCAGTGTATACTTTTAGTGCAGCGGTGGCAGGCAAGCGCCCCACCAAAGACTTTTCATGTCAGACCCCAACTTCTTGGTTGGGGGCGGAGCCTCGGCTCATCTCGCCCCTGGAGAGTAACCCTCCTCCGGTGGTGACAAGGAGCCAGGGAACGCAGAAGGCGGACACTGCCGGTCCGGTTGTGCCGCCTTCTGTTGCCCCTAAGCCTCAGCCCCCACCCAAACCTGTTAGTCAGTCAACTCCAAAGGCTTCTGGCTCTGGTCAGCCTTCTAAGGCCGCTAACTCTAGCGGCAGGAACGCTGCCCAGGACCAGAAGTCTAAGAAATCTATGGGACCGCTGTGCGCACGGGCCCAGAAGGGGAACACAGATGTGCCCCTTCAAAACAAATATGCTGCACTGGAGGAGCGGATGGAGGGAGTGGAAGTTGTTGTTGCTGATGCTGCGGCAGCTCCACCCCCTTCCTCTCCGAAGAACCAGAGGAGGCCCGGGAGCCGGCCCCCCTCTGTTTCTTCAACTCCTTCCAAGGTAAAGGAAAAAGGGGGGAAAAACTCCTTACCCCCAGATCAGACTTAATCATGGACTCTTTGCTTCAGTGGAATTGTCGTGGTTTTCGAGCTAACTTTGAGGAATTACGTCTTTTAGTCAAGTTCTATAACCCCTCAGTCATATCTCTTCAGGAGACTTACCTGAAGACTTCTGACCCTGTGTCTTTTAATGGTTTTAATGTTATACATAAAGGCTCTGATTCGGAGAGGCGCTCGGGTGGAGCGGCTCTTCTCATTAGTAGCCAAATTTTCTGTAGCCCCGTTAGCATCGACACCTGTCTTCAGGCTGTCGCTGCTCGGGTTACCTTAAAAAAGACCATAACCATATGCAGTATTTACCTGCCACCATCACTGCGGGTCTGTAGCAATGATATTTTTCACTTAGTAGATCAACTGCCCCCTCCCTTTATTCTCATGGGGGATTTTAACGGTCATGCTCACCTTTGGGGTAGTGACCACTATGATGGCAGAGGTCAGATGTTAGAAGATGTTTTTTCTCAACTTAACCTATGTGTCTTTAACGATGGCTCACCTACATACTCTAACTCAGGTTCCGGATCTAGTTCTGTTCTAGACCTCACTGTGTGTGATCCTTCTCTCATGCTGGACTTTGACTGGAAGGTTCACGACGACCTGTGTGGTAGTGACCACTTCCCAGTAGTCCTGTCATCGGTCAGCTGTGAGGAGGATTCGCCGGTGGGGCGCTGGAATCTCAAGAAAGCTAACTGGTCTCTGTTTGCCTCTATCTGTCAGTCTCGTCTTACAGAGGAGGTGGTCATGTCAGCTGAAGAACCTGTTTCTTGTTTTACTTCTATTTTGTTGGAGGTTGCAGGTGAAACCATCCCTAGGACTTCCACATCACTCCCTCGGAAGCCGAGAGTACCATGGTTCAATGAAGAGTGCCGCAAGGCCCAAACAATGCGCAAATCTGCTCAGCGACGTGCATTTCGTAATCCGTCGCAAGCAAATATTTTAACCTTTAAAAGACAGCGGGCGAAAGCCCGTTATATTTTTAAACGTGAACGCCGTGCTTCCTGGAGACGCTTCGTCTCATCTTTATCTTCTAGGACTCCGTCCCAAAAAGTCTGGAAGGCTGTTCGAAGAATTAGGGGCAGGGGTGGCTCGGCTTCTGTCGGCCATCTTAGAGATGGTGCCAGTTTGGTCACAGATAAAAAGGCTGTGGCCAATTTGCTTGCCTCCACCATTGCCCATAATTCTTCAACAGAGCATTATTCACCTTTCTTCCAGAGAGAGAAGGAGAAGCGAGAATCTTGTGCTTGTGATTTTATATCGGATAACTTGGAAGACTATAATGCCCCTTTTACGTTTTCAGAATTGCAGCAAGCCATGCAGAAATGTACTGACTCTGCTGCTGGATTAGATACCATCCATTATCAGCTCATAACACATCTGCCTGAGGATTCACTCCTTGTACTTCTCAAGGCCTTTAACCATATCTGGATAACCGGTCATTTTCCGCCATCTTGGCGCCAGGCTGTGGTTGTGCCAATTCCCAAGCCGGGTAAGGATCCTTCCGACCCGGGCAACTACCGGCCAATAGCTTTGACATCATGTTTATGTAAAACTATGGAACGCTTGGTCAACGCCCGACTGGTGTGGCATCTTGAGTCACAGGGTCTCATCACAGACCTCCAGTGCGGTTTCCGGCGCTTCCGTAGTACAACTGACCATCTAGTCCGCTTTGAGTCTTTTATCCGAGATGCTTTTGTCAACAAGCAGCATGTCTATGCAATTTTCTTTGATCTTGAAAAGGCATATGACACTACCTGGAAGCATGGTATAATGTCTGATTTGTCGGACATGGGTTTTAAAGGGCATCTGCCCGTTTTTATTCACAATTTTTTGTCCAACAGGTCGTTCCATGTCCGTGTGGGCTCCACCCTCTCCGACTCCTTTGAACAGGAGATGGGTGTCCCGCAGGGCAGTATTCTATCTCCTGTTTTATTTAGCATTAAAATAAATAACATTGTAAAGGCCGTCAAGGATGATTCTGAATGCTCTTTGTTTGTGGACGACTTTGCTTTGTGTGCACGAGGTCGAGGACTTGCGTCCCTTGAGAGGCGCTTGCAGCTGTGCGTTGATCGCATCCAGGGGTGGGTGTCTCTCAATGGATTCAGATTCTCGCCCTCCAAGACAGTCTGTGTGCATTTTACTAACCAGACGAAATTTTTTCCAGAACCTAGCCTGAGCATTGCTGGAGTGCCAATTAAGGTGGCTGAAGAGGCCAAGTTTTTGGGGGTCATCTTTGACAAAAGATTGACCTTCTGCAACCATGTTAACTACCTTAGAACCTCTTGTCGGAAGGCCCTCGACATTCTTCGTGTCGTTGGTCGTACTGACTGGGGTGCAGACCGCATCGTCTTACTTCGACTGTACCGGGCCCTTGTTCGGTCCAAACTGGATTACGGCTCTGTGGTATATGGCTCGGCTTCCAAGTCTGTTCTGCAGCGTCTGAACACAATTCACCATCAAGGTCTGCGCATATGTCTGGGAGCCTTCAGGACATCTCCAGTTCCTAGTCTGTATGCAGAGGCAGGGGAGCCTTCTCTCAGGCTCCGCCGCATCCGCCTCATGCTCAGCTACGTTCTGAAGCTGAAGGCCCATCCAGAAAATCCTGCCTATGATTGTGTTTTTAACCCGTCGTTTGCAGAGATTTACGATGCCCATCCGGGAGCTGTCCGTCCACTTTCCTTCCGTGTCCGACCTCATCTGCAGGCGGCCGGAGTGGACCTGGACAAAGTTTCGGAATCTCTGCAACACGTCACTCCACCCTGGCTACTACCAGTTCCTGACATCTTGCTGGACTTGATTGTACTCCACCAGCCATATACCAACAGAGCCTCAATGAACTCCTTTCAATTTTTCCTGGCTATTGTCGTCTTTATACGGATGGGTCCAAGTCTGAGGATGGAAGAGTGGCTGCGGCTGCAGTGTCCTCTCGCCATCCTAGACGCCCATTTAAGCTCCGTCTCCCTGACCATTCCTCTGTATTTAGTGCAGAACTGCAGGCCATTCTGATAGCACTCAAGCATGCCTATCAGTCTCGGGAAAGGAACTTCCTGATTCTGTCTGACTCTCTTTCTGCCCTGCAGGCCCTTCAGGGCGCGGGAACAGACCATCCACTGCTGGTGCAGATTAGAGAGCTCTACGCGGACTTGATGAAGGAATATTATGACATCATTTTTATTTGGGTCCCAGGCCATGTGGGCATCGAAGGCAACAGAATCGCAGATTCTGCTGCCAACAGTGCCCGCAGTGACCCTGTCCCTGACACACAGACTGTCTATAGTGATTTTAAACCTGTTATTAGTGCGTACATAGCCCGCGAGTGGCAGTCCGAGTGGGACAAAGAGGAAGGCAACAAGCTTCATGAAGCTCTTCCTAAGTTGTCTGACAGTCTACCTTTCCGCTGCGGCAGCCGCCGTGAGGAGACTGTCCTTGCTCGGCTCCACATCGGGCACACATATGTTACGCACTCTTACTTACTTAAACAGGATGAGCGTCCATGGTGTTTTGCCTGTGATGAGCAGTTTTCTGTTCGACACTTTTTGCTGTATTGTGCTGACCTAATTGACACCAGATATAAACACTTCACAGCAGACTCCTTGAAGGTTTTGTTCCGGGATGTTCCCCCGGACAAAATCTTCAATTTTTTGAGAGAATGCAATATTTTTAACAAGATCTGAGCATTCATAGACTATGTGAATTTTTTTTATTTGCCCTTTTTGAGAGTCTGTAGACGTTTCTTTTCCAGACATGTGCGACATTTTAGCCTGAGATTTTTAATCTATATTTACATCTTGTCTTAAGACCTTGCTTTTAGTCTGGCTGACCAGATTTTTACCCATCCCGCCGTGAGATGGCCTTAGTCGCCTGCTCGGCGTTAAACCCAAATAACTAACTAACCTCCTCGCACTGGCTGTGGGGAAGAAGTACCGCCTACCGAGTGGCGTGCCTACGCTTATGTCATCGCTTTCGCCGCTGCCGCACTCTGCGGCCTGCCTGCCGGGATGCTGTGCTCGCCGTCTGCCCCTACCTCCCGCAGGACCTACGGAGACAGCTGCGATAGGCTCCGCTCGGCGATCCCCCCCTCTTCGGTCCAAGATCTGGCAGTCGGTGAAGGACGTGATGAGGAACTTTGCCCTGCCCGCGTCACCTCCTCCTGCTTAAAGCCGCCCACGAGGCCCTGGGTCGCGCCCTGCAGACCGCCAGACCCGCCCAGCACCCGCTCTCCCGGCCTCGCCGCCTTCCCCGCGCATCCCCACCACCCGCCGCGCCCGCCCACCCCATGACCCCGCCTCCGCCCCCGCCTGACCTTGTCCGGCCACAGGTGGCGTCCGATCATCAACTTTTCAGCGTGGCACGAGTTCTTCACAGCGCCTTCCTTCTCTTGGGGACCGCCAGAGCCATTCTCGCCGCGGTTCTTCCCATGGGCTTCGCTGTCAGCCTGGATCTAGCGGACGCCTACACTCACGTCCCTGTGCATCCGGCATCCAGACTTTCTCTGCGCGTCACTTTCGACGGCGTCGTTTCCGATTCCGCGCCTTCCCCCTCGCCCGCAACCCCAGCCCTGGGTGTTCGCTCGTCTCTTGGACGGCATCTTCGCCACAGTCAGGCGTGCTTCGTCGAGCCCCTCCTCGAACTACGTCGACGATCTGCTCCGGTGCCACCGGTCGGCACACTCCCGGGAGCAGCATCGAGACGCCTTGCTGGCCTCCTCGACAGCCGCGGCTTCATAGTCAACTTCGGCAAGTCGGTTCTCACCCCGTCCCGCCGCTTCGCACACCGTGGTATGGAGTTCCTTACTGACCTCATCTGGTGTGACTCCCGGAACCGAGGATCCAGAGGTTGGCGAACCTGGCTTGTCTTGGTGCACAGGAGGAGACGGTCTCCACCAGACTCTGGTTGCAGCTCTTAGGCCTGTTGAGCGCGGCTGCGGATCTCCTTCCCCATGGTCGGCTCTACTCGCGCCCGCTTCAGCTTCATCTACTTCTTCACTGGCGCCTTCGACCGGAGACTTCAAGGCTCCCGTTTCGGTTCCTCCCTTGCTCGTTCCATTCCTCCTCCGCTGGACAGACCCTGCCTGGCTCGCGTCTGGAGTCCCTCTCCTTCGCCTCCCCCCCCCCCCCCCCCCCCAGTTGTCCCTTGCGTCGACGCCAGCCGCTCCGGCTGGGGTGCACACCTGCTGCCGACGTGCCACGGCTTCCGGCAGCTGGCCACTGGACCTTGCGGTCAAGCATTTCAACTGGTTGGAGTTACAGGCGATATGGCAAGCTCTCCTCGCTTGGGAACCGACTCTCGGACATCAGGGCCTGATCGTCCTTTCGACGACTCCGCTGTCGTGTCTTACATACAGAAGCAGGACGGGACCCACTCCCCTTCCTCTGCTTTCTTCTTACCAGCGCCTCCGTGGGTGTGAGGATCGCCGAGCGAGATACTTCCCCGGCCACCTGTGGTCCTCGCGGACTCCCTCTCCCGGCGTGGTCAGCTTCTCCACACCGAGTGGGCGCTTCGCCCGGACTTCTTTTGGATGATCTGTGCCACGTGGGAGGCCCCCCTTAGCGATCTCTTCGCAACAAGGTTGAACCGCCAGCCCCCCCCCCCCCCTCTTGTCTCGCTGGTCCCGGACCCCGTAGCCTGAGCAGTCGATGCGCTCTCCATTGCCTGGGACGGCCTCTGCGCTTACGCTTACCCTCCCTCAGCCCTTGTTCCCAAGGTGCTTCTCAAGCTCAGGGGATGCAACGCGATCCTGTTGCTGGTGGCGCCGTTCTGCTGGACCAGTTCCTGCACCACCGACCTACTGAACCTCGGCACGGGCCCTCCACTGCGGCTTCCCACTCCTCGTACGATGCTCAAGCAACTGCGCCAGGCGTGCTACCTTCCGTGCCCCGAGCGACTCCTGCTTCACGCTTGGAGATTGTGCGGCAAGCCATCGCCGCTAGAGGTTCTCGAGTGAGGCAGTGGCAGCTATCGCTTCAGGCCGCAGACCCTCGACCCTGCGTGTCTACGAGGGAAAGTGGAGAGTACTTGGAGCCTGGTGCGACCTCCGTCGCCTCTCCCCTACCAATCTGACTTCCCCACAACTGGCCGAGTTCTTCCGCTGGCTCTTCGCCGAACAGCACTTGGCACCGATCACCATCAGGGGCTACCTCGCTATGATCGCCGACCCCTACCGGCACCTTGGCCGAGCGGACCCCGGCAAGTGCAAGGACCTCGCTGACCTTATGGCAGCAGGAGCTTGATACCCACGCTCAGGGCACGCCACCCCACCAGGTACAGGCACCAGAGACCCTACCCCACCCTTTGGTGGGCGAAATGCCGGTCCATTCATGACGGGGAAATGCTCCCCAGGCGGGTCCAGGCAGCGGGTACTCGATCCCCATGCTCAGAGAGCCGTCAGCCGGCCAGTCATCGACCTGACAAGCGCCGTGAGCGAGCGCCCGGATCTCAAGACCAGCACTCAAAGGGGGGAAGACTTCAGCCACCAATGGGAGGAACTAGCCCGTTGCCAGGCTTCCGGCTCTTCGGCTTCCCTCGCAGACAGGAAGGAGCCGGTCAGTCGCCGACAGGATGTGCTTCCCCGTCGGAACCAGGCTGCCAGAACCCTGCCTCCTCGCTCTAGGAGCAACGGGAGGCGCTCTCAGCGGCCACGATCACCACGCCACTTGGTGAGGAAAGCTCCCCGGCCTGATGGGTCTTGCAGCCCCGACAGAGAGGGCCGCGCCGGGAATGGCCGGGATGCGCGACCCCGTCAGCAACAGGACGGTTCTGGTAGGGATCGCCGGCCTATCTCCGTCCGTTCGCGTGACCAGGAGTCCCATCGCGGTGACAGCCTCAGACGCCGGGATCCGTGGAATTCCTTTCGCTCCCGCTCCACCTCCCTGTGGGAAGGACTCCACTCCATCGCAGCGGCCGTCTTCGGCGCAGCGCCGCTCCCCCACAGCAACCTCTCGGAGCAGCCAATCAACACAGCATTCTTACTCATGGGATGGGCGCTCTCACCCACAGCGTCGGGATCTCACGGTGTGCAGCTGGTCTTCAGACTCGGTGGAATCTTCCCTGCGTCCAGCCCTCCCTCTGGACCTCTGCACTTTGTGGGAGCAGGCGCACATTGGTAGCCACGCTTCCTTCGTCGCGCGGGGTTCCTCGCTCCCCTCCGCTTCTGGAGGATAGCTTCGGTGACCAGGGCTTCTTTTCCGATGCCAGATGGCCGGCCGGGTTGGACGTCAGCTTCTGCCAATAGTGGTATGTGGGTCACTTCCAGGCGTTCTCCTGTCACCTGCCAGCTCTAGACTAGGCAGCGCTGCTGCAGACGGGGGCCCCCGTGGTCGGCAGCCTTGGACCCCACGTGGTTTGGAGAAGACGGCGAAGCCAGTCCGGAACTCCTTGGCGGGTACAGGCTTCCTCGAGATGGCGACGCAGTTGGTGGTAACGGTGCCTCAAGGACACCGGGGACCTCTCTGCCTTGGCTCCTCAAAGGCATACACTCGGTGCTGGTAGCAGCGAACGGAGCGGCGCTTCACTCCTCGGTTAACACCATGACGGCTGCCGTCAACTGCGATCTGATGCGGCGGGACGCCTTGCTGGGACTCTGCTCCTCACTCCCAGCATCGGTAAAGGCACAGCTGCGACAGGCACCCTTTGGGAGATCTCTGCTGTTTGGACCGACCTGGTAGGCTGTCAAGGGGTCTTCTAGGATCTCTGGCCACCCACGACCGTCGCCTCCGCTACCCGCTTTCAGTCGGCCCGCAGAGCTGTGGGCTGCACCCTGCGGTCCTTCAGAATCCCATCCACATGTCTATCCAGAGGCCGCGGTGTGTCCCGCCCCCCCCCCCCCCCCCCCCTCCCACGCACTCGCGTGCTTTTCCCGCACCCACTCCTGCCTGGCCCAGAGGCGCCCGGAGGCCTGGGCGCGGCCGGGTCCACTGACTTCTCCCGTCCCCCCGCCGATTCCGGTAGGGTCTCCAGTTGGTGGGAGGCTAGCACCCCACAGCGGCGCATGGTGTCGGCTGTTCCAGGACGACCCTGGATTCTCTCAACCATTTTGGAGGGCCTGAGGTTCTCTTTCCAGTCTCCCCCTCCGTTGCGACACCCCCCCCCCAACCCCCCTGTGGACGCGGGTACTGAGGCTGTGGGGCAAGGCAGAAGCGCTTCACGATGCTCTGCTCCAGCAGGAGGACACGGAAGTCGTCTCATGTATCGACTCCCCGGCCTGCTACAGCCGTCTCTTACTCGTGCCCAAACCCGGCAGCAAGTGGCGTCTGGTCATCAACCTGTCAGCACTAAACAGGTACTTTCGGCCCCACGCTTCCGGCTGGAGACGGTCACAGGTCTGAGGGTGGAGGTGCGACCCCACGACTTCGCCGTGAGCCTCGACCTCGCAGACGCATACCCCTACGTTCCCGTGCAGCCGGTGTCCTGTTGATACCTTTGCTTCGCCTTCCGTGGAGTAGTGTACCAGTTTCGGGCTCGGTTCTTTGGACTCAACCTCAGCCCGTGGGTGTTCACCAGGAATTCGACGGAGCCGTCTCCTGGTTCCGACCGATGGCCTCGCGCCCCACTTTTAACTATCTGGACGATCTGCTCCTCCAGAACGGGATGCCGACAGCCTCAGAGGAGGAAGGGACTCTTTGCTGACCCTGCTCCGCCAGCCCGGATTCCTGGTCAATGGAGGCAAGTCCGATCTCTCGCCCTCGCACAGGTTGTTCACCTAGGCATGAAGTTCCTGAATGACCTCTACCGGGTGCGGTTCCCCAAAAGGCGGATTCAGAAGATGGCGGGGTTGGCGTTCCAAGGGTCTCGCATGGAATCTCTTCCGGCCAGGGTCTCCTAAGTGCAGCAGCGGACCTGCTATCCCTTGGCAGGCTCTGCTCACGCCAGATCCAGCTGCATCTTTGATGCAATTTTACCGAGCTGTGATTGAGAGCGTGCTCACCTTTTCGATCACGGTTTGGTTTGGTTCCATCACGCCCAAAGAGAAAATCAGACTGAGTAGAGTGGTCAAGACCGCTTCAAAAATCATAGGCAGAGATCTTCCTAGCCTGGACTTACTGTACCAGCAGCATCTCTTACGTAGAGCAAATCTTATCTCCAGTCATTCCACCCAACCTGGCAATGAGCTTTTCCAAATTTTACCATCAGGGCGCAGGTACAGGTCTATCAGTACCAGGACCAGCAGATTCCGCAGCAGTTTTTTCCCTCTGGCTATTCGCGCTCTCTCTGATCAACCGGACTGATTGGAGAGAGACCGAGTGGCGAATGAGAACGAATGTGTACAGTCAGCTTCTAACTGAATCAGATGTTACTGTGTGTGTGTGTGTGTGTGTGTGTGTGTGTGTGATATTTTAGTCTTAACTGACATCAAGACAATTTCCAATGTTTTTATTGTTTTGTACATGGAAACATATTGCAATAAACTATCTTATTATTCTTATCTGCCCCGCTACTGGCGCCGTTCTCCGGAGATCTGGCGGGCCTGGTCCCTGTATCGCTTTTGGTCAAGTCTCATCTCCAGCGGTGGACTGACAGTGCTGATTAGCGTCGTGGGTTCCTCTCTTGTCCCCACTGCCCCAGCTCTCCGTCTGCACGGGCGCGAGCCTCTCCGGCTGTGGAGCACTGCTGCTGCCGGAGTTCATTGCAACCTCGGGACAGCTGGCTGCGGGACCAGGCAGACAGACACATCAGCTGGCAGGAGCTGTAGGCTGGTGGTCGACGCTCATCGCCTGGGAAGATCGCCTCGTTCAGCAGAAGACCCTGGTTCTCCCCGGCAACTTGTTGGGCGTGGCCTACATACAGAACCAGTGTGGGACGCGCGCTCCCTCCCTCTGCATCCTTGTTTACCAAGCCCTCCTGTGGTGCAGGAAGCGGGGCATCGCGCTTCGGGTGCGGCACATCCCGGGCCATCTGAACGTCCTCGCGGACTCCCCTCTCGCATCGTGGCCAGCTTCTCCATGAGTGGTCTTTGCGCCTTGATATCTTCTAGCTACTCTGCGCACGCGGGGAGGCGCCCATGATCAACCTCTTCGCCTCTTCGTCTCCCCCATTCCGGATCCATGAGCCTGGGCCTTGGACGCGCTCTCCAGCCCTGGGGACTGGCTGCTAACATCCGCGTTTCCTCCCGCCGTCCTGGTACCAAAGGTGCTCCAGAAGCTCATGGGCGGCAACATGGTCCTGTCCCTTGTGGCGTCATTCAGCTGGACAGAGAGCGGGACCACAGGCCTCTGGCCTCGCCACAGACCCTCCGCTGAGGCTTCCCACGCCTCGTACGATGCTCTAGCAGCCCTGACAGCAGCTGTTTCACTTGTGCCCGGTCCGGCGGCTACTGCACGCTGGGAGATTGTAAGCAGTCCCTCACCTCAAGAGGTTTATCGGGTGCAGCGGTTAAAGCGATCGCAGCGGCTCGCAGGGCCTCTACCCGTAATGTCTACGAGGGAAAGCGGCGGGTCCTCCAGTCCTGGTGCGCAGCCGGGCAGCTTTCCCCCGTGGACCTGACTACCCCCCAGCTGGCCAAGCCCTTTCAGTGGCTCTTCTCCCAGCAGAACCTGGGCCCATCACCATCAGAGGTTACCTGGCAATGATTGCAGACATGTATCGCCACCTGGGCCTACCAGGCCCAGGGGCCTGCAAGGACCGCGCAGATTGGATGGCGCGCTTGGATCTTCAGTGGTTGGTTCCCACTCGCTGATCCCTCGCTGGGACTTGTCCGGGATGCTAACCTGGCTCAACTTGGAGCAGTTTGAGCCTCGACCCACAGCGTGGTTCAGAGACCTGACCAGGAAGTCCTGCTTCCTTCTTGCCCTTGTCACAGTGGCCAGGGTGAGCGAGACCCACGCCTTCATGGGGCGACCCTCCTGTCTCCAGTTCAGGGCCGATGGTTCGGTATAGCTCCGCACCGATCCGACGTTTCTGGCCAGCGGCCGCACCTCAGGTGTTGACCGTCCACCAGCTTCAGGTGAAGTACGAGTCCCGGGTGTCCCACTGCAGGACCCCGTCCGGGCGTTGGAGTTTACCTGCACAGAACTAAGCCACTCGGACAATGGCGCTCACGCCTTTCCTGCCATGGGCCCGGGTGGATGTAACGTCCGGACACAGACGAGAGCATCTGGGAGCCCTGCCCCACCTTCGGGTAGGGAATTGCCGGTCCACCCACGACGGGACGTGCTCCCTAGGTGAGTCCAGGCATCAGGAGCTCAGTCCCCACGCCCAGAGAGAGAGGAGCGGGCGAAGACGAGGCGCACCCAGGCACATGAGATCGGAGGAGTGGCTGCAGGCACCGTCTGGACTGCAACTACGCAGAAGAGGTGTTGGGGCGGCCTTGGATTGGCAGGGTGATAAAACTTCGCCCACCTCGGCCAGGCGGACAGCCTGGCCCTAGTGGGGTACATCTCGGCAGTTCTACACTCCCTCCCGGCCACATGCACTATAGGTCAAGCCTAGCTGAAATTGTCGGGTGTGGGCACATTGGGGGGGGGCCTCGATAGTTTAACGCACTATGCGGTGCGTTTTTTCCTGGCAAAGTGTACACGTGGGAGATGCATAGGGGGCGGCACCCTCCTCCTATTCGCAATTCTTCCTATTAGTAATGCTGTCAGTAAGAGCTTTGAGAAAACAAATGTATTTTTCTCTAAAAGGTATTTTTTTAAAAAAAATACTTACCGTTGGCATTACTCAGAGGTCCCTCCCTCCTGCCCCGCTTGCCGCTGTTGAGCTAAGGCAAAGACTGGCGGATACTGCCAGGCATGTGACCGGATAGGGAGGCAGGGAAGGCAACCCAGGGTTTCCTGGTAACGGCTCTCTAGAGTCGCCCTCCCCCCCTCCTGGTTGTGATGTATACACAACGTTTTTGGGGGCTGAAATTGGTAAGCTAAGCGTACCTTCCTATTAGTAATGCCATCGTTAAGTATTTTTCGAAAAAATACATTTTAGAGAAAAATACATTTTTCTCTAAAATGTATTTGTTCGAAAAATACTTACCGATGGCATTACTATTAGGAAGGTACACTTAGCTTACTGATTTCAGCCTAAGAATCTGTTGTGTATACACACAACCAGGGAGGCAACTCTAGGGAGCCGTAACCAATGACGGCAGGCGGGAGGGTTCTTTGAGTAATGCCATAGGTTGAGGAAAAATGCATTTGTTTCCTCAAAACCCTTACCGATGGCATTACTATTATGAAGAATAGCGAAGAGGAGATGAGTGCCACCCACTATGTCCATCCCCGTGTTAGGGTTAGCAAGCCCCCCCCCCCCCCCCCCCCCCCCCCCCCCCCCCCCCCCGAGCAACCTCCTGACGATTATTTCAGCTAAGCTTTACCTATGGCGCACTCGGCGCCGGGATGAAGTGGTGCGCCGCGGCGATGTCCCCCACCAGGGCAAGGTGCTCTCGTTGGCCCGAGAGGTCTCTGAGGTAGAACTGGGCGAAGGTTGATTCTGCCCACCAGCCCACGGCCGCCACTATGTCCTTCAAGGCGCAGTTAATAATAATAAAGGTAATTTGTATAGCGCCTAATCACCAAGGTGCTCTAGGCGCTCTACAATCACAGTAATGAAACAGTGAAGCAAAATATAAAAACAAGCACATACATTACAACAACAACAAACAAACAAAAAAAAAAAACTGTCTGGAACTCACTTCCCCTACACCTCCGGAATGCTGAAAACATTGACGTCTTTAAGACCCAACTTAAAACCTACTTCTTTCAGCTTGCGTACCATTAATCCACAGATTGTGTGTGCGTGTGTGTGATGTTGGTTTGGTCTGCATATATATGGTTTTGTTATGTGTGTTTTAGTTGTATGTGCGTGCGTAGATTAGAAGTGCATAGATTAGACTTTTTTAAAGGTAGTGAGATTCTCCATATATACATTTTTTGTAACGCGCTTAGAGCCCACTGCTCCTGGGGATTCAGCGCGATATAAATGCTCTTTATTATTATTATTATGTATCATTTTGTGCAGATTGTACTACCAGCAATGTACTTCATCCCAGGGTCTGATGTAAACAATAGCTACGAGAACAGCATTGATGCCCTGTACCAGATTGGCAACAGTCCCAAGCTTCTGGCATTCATTCTACTATACCTTGTGTCTATTGCATTCTATAACTACTTTGGTCTAGCTGTCACCAAATCTCTCACAGGTCAGTTCTTGTAGAAATAGACATGTTTCCTTTACAAGTCTTTCCTTTTAACTCATTGTACCCCAAGACCAAAATCCCCAGATTTTGCCTTTGTCCTCTAAAGACTACTTTGCAGTGCAGGACACAGATCGACCATGATAGTTCAAGGGTGATGCCAAAATAGCTTGGCGCCCATAGGCGCCAAGCTATTCTGGCATCACCCTTGATCTATCATGGTCGATCCATATCTTACTGTGATGGACAGTAATTATGCAAAGACACAAACACTTGCTCATTTGAGTGACCTTTTCAGAAAGGTCATGGTCACAGAAGGTCACAGAAATGATGAGGATCAGCCACGGACGTTAGTCATTGAGGGCTGTGCTGTTCTTGTTTTCTTTTACAGCTGTGCACAGAACTCTGATCGATGCCTGTCGTACCATCCTTGTTTGGGGAGTGAACCTGTTTATCTTTTATTCATTTGCTCCGGTAAGTCTGGTGTCTGTTTTAACTGCATACGTATAGGCATCTCATCAGTCAGTCCCTGCAGTCTGCAAGAGTCATAGATTCTCATGAGCATCTGCAGTTGCAGGGGCTCATGAGGATCTGTGCCTCTTCCTGGCAAGCCCTGGCCTCACTTACACCTTTAGGTTTTGATCCAGGATAACCCATTACATCCTGAGGCTGACTTTTAAAGATTTTGCTTATTGTCCTACGAAGGCTAAATTACAGATTGGGAGACAGGTCAACAAGTTTAGTTCAAGAGTGGTGACAGAATAGCTTAGCGCCTAAGGCACCACCCTTGAGCTATCATAGTAACATTAATTTCAAGCATCATTTGGATGGCTGTAGCCACCGAAAGGGTGGTGTTTAATTACATTTTTTTGCCTTCAACACTTCTTGTTGTTGCAAAAATTGTGGTGGCTCAAAAGAAGTTCTGCTGTAGACAGAATCAGAGCATATTAGTTGCCAACTTTTTGGGGGGTATGCAGCACCAAAGAGTATTGTCAGGTTCTCTGATACCTATAGTTTTGACCAACTACACTGCTTCATGAAATATACATGAAGTGTTATGTATAATGTGCTGCTTTGTGTTATAGTGACATTGTTTCCCAATTCTGATTACATGTAAATGTGTGTTGTTTTTCTCAGGACTTTGGGGAAGAATTTGATAAAACATATGGACTGCTTCAAGGTAAGATTGCTGCTGGATGAAGTTAACCAGTAGATACATTTGAAGCATATTTCATCTCCAAAACTAGAAAATGTAATTTGTCAAATTTCATAAGGGCATTGATTGTAAATTATTTCTAACCCGTTGGCCGTCAGTGCTTTGTTTCCTCAAAATCCATATCGATGGCATTACTATATGGAAGATACACTTAGCTTACCGATTTCAGCCCAAGAATCCGTTGTGTATACCTACACAACTGGGGAGGCGACTCTAGGGAGTTGTTACCAAGAAACCCTGAGTAGCCTCCCTTCCCTGCCTATCCGGTCACGTGCACAGTGGTGTCACGCCAGTCTTGCGCTTAGCTTGGTTGTGGTAGGTGTGCCGTACCTTTGCTCAGCCTTCGCTTTGGATACCCTTGGATTACCCTTGAAGTACTCGTGTTTTTCCCTTGGATTACCTGTGGTTTCCATTGGTTGGTGTCCTCCTTGCTTGCCTTCCATTGCTCTGGACATGGCCAGGTAAGGTCTCGGGGCATGCCTCTGGCAGTCAGGTTTTCCTGACCGGCGGCAATATTTCCTGACGAATTAGCGGCTGTTTTGCGCACAGCCGGGCTTAGCTGCGGAACCGGTTGTGAGCTTTCGCTCACAAGGCCTCTCGTTCAGCGAGACCACGTGCTGTTGCCTCTCATGAGTTCCGCTTTTTTGTTGCAGTGCGCAGTTGCGTACTTGTCGCCGGTGCAAGGGGCTTCAGTGGCCTTCAGATACCCAAACGCTGTGTCTTCCTTGTGCGAGCTGCTCCTCCGCACGGCTGTGCGAGAGATGCGCACCTTGGAAGGAACAACGCTGGTCTCAACTGTGGGAGTTCTACTGGCGTGACCGTCCATCTGGCCCCAAGGACCCCCATAGGCCTTTGGCGCACCCTACTGTTTCCTCCCCGCCCCCTGGCGGGCGACGTTGGACATTGTGGGGCTCTCCTCCCGCCGCGCGCTTCTCGCAACTTTGGTTGCGGCTCCCTAGACTGTGTCCCCTCTAGCTGGAGTTTGTCGCCTGGCTGTGGGGACCCCTCTCGGTGCTCGGGATGTCATGGCCGTCAGCCTACGGCCTCGCCGGGCTCTCGAGTCTTGCAGCACCTTGGACGAGCATTGTTCCTGACCCCCCCCCACCCCCCGCCACCCTCTCGGGTGCGTGACATTCAATGCCAGGGGACCTTCCCAGTGCATGGAGGAGGCATCCTCAGACGGAGGAATGCTCACGTTGACGCGCATGCTCTCCTTCAGTCTCGGATTCTCGTCCCTCGGGGCGCGGATCCGCTGGGTCGATGACGTTTCTGGATCCTCCCTCCCTCCCGAGTGCTCAGCACTCAGCGGCAGAGGCTTTGCCCTGCGCTCAGTGCAGCTTTTTGCAGGCGGAGGATTTCTCTTGACTCTTGACGGTCACCAGGCCCCCCTCGGGGTCGTGGGACTCGACCTCTCAGCGCCGCACAGCTTCAGTGACCCTCCCCACCTCATGTAGCCCTGGCCTGTGGGACCTGCGCCCATCAGGGTGACCTCTGGGCTGCTGGGACTCTCGTAGCGTTGACTCTCCCCTCCGGACGGCTAGCGGGGACCCCTGTCTTGTGCGCCTGCGCTCCCCTCATCACTCGGGTTCTTCCCGTCAGGCCTCGGCCCGTGGCCGCAGTTAGACCCCCCCGGACCGAATGCCTCCCGGCGCCCCCTTTCTCTCCTCGCCCTCACAGATGACCCCTCTTAGCCTCCACCCGGAGTACTCTGCTTTGGCTCTTCTGGAGCGTCCCTCCGCGGATCCCTGGCAGGATATCCACACGTTGGTGGTGGCGGCCAATTGGGCGGCGTACCATGCGACAACTAACGCTTTGGCCGCGGCTGCAAACTGTGACCTGATGCACCGGGACACTGTCTTGGACAAGTGCTCGCGGTTCCCGGAGGCCGTCAGGTCTCAGCTCAGCCAGGCGCCGCTCGGGGACCCTCTTCTCTTCGGTCCCACCTGGCAGGCAGTGCAGGAGGCCTTCAAGGACCCTGTGGCCGACCGCCCCTCGGTTACCCTCTGCTCGCTTTCAGACCTCATGTAGGGCGGTGGGTCGTGCCCTGCGGTCCTTCAGACCCTACTCCCGCCCAGTCTCCGGAAGTGTCCGTGGTCCCAGTCCCTCTCCAGTCACCCTTGCGCCCCCACAGCCCCTGCCCCCGCCTGGCCCAGACCCGCCCAGAGGCCCGGGCGGGGTCAGGCCCGCTGACTCGCTTCCTCTCTTGTCCCCGCTGACCCCTGCAGAGCCCCCAGTCGGCAGGCGGCTAGCCCTGCACAGCAACGAGTGACAGTCGCTGCTGCCGGACGATCCTGGTGGCGCCCTATTATCGACCTAGCGGCACTAAACAGGTTCATTTCCGCTCCCCACGTTTCGGATGGAGACAGCGCTGGCCCTAAAGATCGCCCTGAGGCCCATGGACTTTGCCATCAGCCTTGACCTGGTGGATGCGTATCTGCATGTCCCCCATTCATCCGTCCTCTCGGCGTTAAGGCTTCCTACATGGAGAAACGAATTACACAGGAAACGAAACATTTTCGTTGCATCGAAATGCCTCCTCCTCATACGCAGAAACGCGGTGAATATTCATTTCGATTGGTACAGGGGAGGTAACTCTTCACAGACACATGCTCTGGTCAGTTGTATCGGTGGATATTGAGTCATATTTCTGACTCTGACGCTTAAATATTAAACACATATAAGACATGTGTGCCTTCGCTTACACAATACAAGTGAATTCCCTACCATATTGAATAAACGTAAGAGCTTTTGAATGCGTTTACCTGCCATCTTGAGTGTTTTGGCTTGAATGATATCAGATTAACACGTGACTGAGCGAACGACACTAATTGGGCAGTGGGTAGAAATGTTTCAGCGAAATGTTTCGGGAATGGACAGGTTCTATTGCTTGAAATGTGCCGTTTCACATTTCGTGAAACGGTGAAATGTTGGAGAAATGTCTGAAATGTGCTCATTTTGACGAAATGTTCCGTTTCGTGTCTCCGTGTGAGGAAGCCTTTACCTGCGCTTCGCATATTGCGGGGTGGTGTATCAGTTCCGCGCTCTTCCCTTCGGCCTCAACCTCAGCCCCTGGGTGTTTACGCGGATCGTGGATGCAGTGATCACCAAGGCCAGACAGACGTCCTCAAACCCTACCTCCAATTATCTGGACAACTTGCTGCTTCGGAACCAGGATCCTTCCGCGTTGGAGTCTGCGTTGGAGCTCCTGGCCCTCCTCCTTCCTGATCAACTTGGGGAAGTCCAATCTTGCTCCTTCCCGCCGGTTTGTCCATATGGGGATGGAGTTTTTAATCGACCTCAACCGTGTGCAACTGCCAGAGGCGCGTGTCACGAAGTTGGTGGAGCTTTCCCGCCAGGTGTCCGCGGAGGTGGTCCCTGCCCGGGTCTGGCTGCAGCTATGAGTCTTTTGAACACTGTGGGGGACCTCTTGCCCCTGGGCAGGCTCTACTCCCTCCAGCTCTACCTCCTGGCCCATTGGCGCCCGTCTTCCCGCGACCTCGCGGCCCCGGTCCCCATCCTACTGCTAACCCAGGCCCACCTTCAGCGGTGGGCTGACCTGTCCTGACTTGCCTCGGGAGTGCCCCTCTTCTCTCCCCCACCTTGGCTCTCGCTCTGCATAGACGCAAGCCGCTCAGGCTGGGGTGCGCACCTCCTCCCGGACGTCGCTGCAGCCTCGGGCCCATGGCCACCGGACCTCTCCGGCAGGCACATCAACTGGCTGGAGTTGAAGGTGGTGTGTCTGGCGCTCGACCATTGGGAGTCCCGTCTCCTCCACCAGGAGGTCCTGATTATGTCCGACAACATGACGGTCGTCGCGTACATGCAGAAGTAGGGGGGCATGAGCTCCCCAACACGCTGCATGCTGCTGTACCAGCTGCTCCTGTGATGCAGGGATCGCGCATCTCTCTCCGGGTGCTCCACATCCCAGGCCGCTTGAGCGTCCTCACAGACTCCCTCTCGTGAAAGGGTCAGCTCCTGCACACCGAGTGGTCACTGAGTCCAGAGATCTTTTGTTTGATCTGCGCCCACTGGGAGATCCTGATGATCAACCTGTTCGCGATATGTTGGAACAGGCAGCTGCCCCTCTTTATCTCTCCCTTCCTGAACCCCCTCGCGTGGGCAGTGGACGCTCTCTCCGTCTCTTGAGAGGGCCTTGTGGCCTACGCGTACCCTCTGACGGTGCTGGTGCCCAAGGTCTTGCTGAAGCTCTGAGGCTGCAACATGATTCTTTTCCTCATCATGCCATTGTGCTGGAGCCGGAGCTGGATGACCGATCTCCTCAGCCTCGCCACAGACCCTCCCCTCCCATTACCCACCCCTCGCACAATGCTGAAGCAGCCCAGACAGAAGTTCTTTCATCCGTGCCCAGTGAGGCTTACACACCTGGCGGTTGTGTGGCAGGCCCTCGCCCTCAAGAGGCTTCTCGCATGCGGGCAGTGGCGGCTATCGCTGCGGCCCGCAGATCTTCCATCCGCCGAGTGTACGAAGGGAAGTGGCGAGTCTTCCAGGCATGGTGTGAGTCGGAGCACCTATCACCCTCAGCACTGACATCACCCCAACTGGCCGAGTTCTGCCTGTGGCTCTTTCGGGAGAAGAACCTGGCCCCTATCACCATCCGGGGGTATCTCTCCATGATTGCGGACACTTGTTGCCATCTGGGCCGCGCGGATCCTGGGGCCTGCCCGGACCTCTCGGATCTCATGCGCCATTTCGAGCTCCAGCAACCTGTGTCTCACTCGCTGATCCCTCGCTCAAACCTTCCCTGGGTCCTTACTTGGCTGAATTCAGACCGGTTCGAACCACTGCCCTTGGCCAGGTTGGCGGATGTGACCAGGAAGACCTGCTTCCTGCTGGCTCTTGCTACAGCGTCCAGGGTTAGCAACCTGCACGCTCTCTCGGTCGATCCGGCATGTCTGCAGTTCCAGACGGGTGGCTCCTTACATCTCCTGACGAGCCCCGCCTTCTTGGCTAAGAATAGGTTTCTCTCAGCCAGGGCCTCGGTACTTATCCTCCGCCCACTCCACGGACATGCACAGGCCCCGGACTCCCGCCGTCAGGACCCGTTCCGGGTGCTGCAAATCTACCTGCGCAGGACTAAGCCATTCCAGCGTGGCCGGACCCAACTCTTCCTGCCGTTATCCCCCGGCAGAGATGACATCTCTGCGCAGACGATCTCCTCATGGCTGTGCTGGGTCATCTGGTCAGCTTACGAGGACCTCACCCCGAAGGGGGCTAAGAGGCTGCATATCTGGGTGAACGAGGTCAGAGCAGTCTCCATGAGCATCACGTTTGACCTCAATTGCGCCGTGCGAGACATTGTGGCGGCGGTCGGTTGGCGGGCTGATTCCACCTTTGCCCGGTTCTACCTCAGGGACCTCTCGGGCCAGCGGGAGAACCAGGCCCTGCGGTGCAACACTCCCTCCCGGCGCCTCGGGTGCCCTAGGTACGCATAGCTGAAATCGTTGGGAGGTTGCTCCTGTTCGTGACCGCTAAGCATAAGAACTAGCGGGCGGCACCCAAGTCCTTTTCGCTATTCTTCTATATAGTAATGCCATCAGTATGGTTTTTCAGGGTTTCTTGGTAACGACTCCCTAGAGTCGCCTCCCCGGTTGTGTAAGCATAAACAACGGATCTTTGGCTGAAATCGGTAAGCTAAGTGTATCTTACATATACTGATGCCATCGATAATTTTTTTTTTTTTAAATACATTTTAGAGAAAAATACATTTTTGTTGTGATTATTCCTGCAGGAATCGTCGTGACAAAATGTTCTACTGACAGGCAAAGGGTTAGGTTTTGTTGTTGTTGTATGGGATATGTACAGCTACATGTACTTTCTTGATGCCACCTTGTTAGTGGCTATTGCGCTGCAGCATTGACCCTGAAAGTTCAAAGATAGCACAAGGAGGCAGCAGGCTAATCAGTCATCAGTCTCATGCAGCCAGCACTAAACAGTTTTTATCCTTATTGTCAAATTAAACCGACAGTTTGCGGCACAGTTTTGATCTGATCTGATCTAGATTTACTGCAAGGGCTCATGCCAGTTAACTCCTTTCTGCTTACAATATGGGGATAATACCTTCACTGCCAGAACACAGCAAGCAGCAATCAAGTGCAAAAAGCATAGGTCCTCATGAGCCCCCGCAGTTGCGGGGGCTCATGAGGATCTGTGCTTCTTGCCATTACCATTTTGTATCAATGTTTCTTGGATGGCTAGGTTTATTTGATGCTGAATTAACAAGGGTTTCAAGAGCACGGTCTGCTACCAGCAGCAGGAAAGGGGTTAATGCCTTTTTCAGATGGAAGGTGCTGGACAAGGGACCACAAAATGGAAGATGTCTCAACCCTGTATTTAAAGGCCATCGGTTTAGTTATTGGTTTAGTTATTGGGGTTTAGCACCGAGCAGGCTATAAAAAAAAAAGGCCATCGGGCCTTCGTCTCAACCCTGTACTTAAGAGGCCATAAGCACAGGGTTGAGACATCTTCTATTTTGTGGTCCTTTGTCCAGCACCTTCCATCTGAAAGAGGCATTAACCCCTTTCAGCCCGATGGCCTTTGCATACTTGGAATATTTTTCATGTGTGTGCAGTGGTTGGATTCCTCTTCCTTGTGATCGGGACCATGTTGTACAACCAGTTGATGGTGGTTCCTTGTCTACCCTGGTGCAACCCACCACCCCCCATTGCAGAACTGCAGGCCATTATAGCGCCACATCAAGAGCACCAGGGAGATGCTGAAAATCTTCCTCAGGCCAGAGTCTCGGTTGAAACCTCCGCTATTTAGGACATGGAAGAATCATACAAGTCAGATGCAGGGGAACACACCAGTTTGCTGTCGAGTGCTGACGGACGTCGACATGTGTATACATGAAAAATAACCAGAATCTTATTGAGCTGTTTAGGCTTCCAGTGCATGGCAGCAGGCGAAAATGTCTAGAAAAGAATGTCCTAGCCTGTTATTATAAACAGTAGGCTGGAACTTGTTATTGAGCCCAGGCCTATGTTTTAGACTGCCTTTATGCACTGGTACCAGATATTCTTCAACTTAGCACTTGAAGTTTCAGTGTAATATTTTCCTGTGAAAAAGTTAGCCCATTGAACCCAGATACTTATGTATCATGGCTGATTGGATTACGGTTTTCACAGAACAAAATTGTGATGGTGTCCAGATTTTGGTAGTTTGCTGGCTGGAGGTGGGGTATGTGTGTGTTTTGGGGGGGTGGGGGGGGGGGGGGGGGCGGCGGCTGGGGGGAGAGGGATTGGGGAGGGGGGGGGGCTGCTGGGGTTACTGGAGGGAGTGTCACAGACAGAAATGCCAGTATGCACACATTTTGGAAGAGTCGTACAAGTCAAACATTGATGAACACAACATCCTCCTGTCAAATGCTGAAGGGGATTGGACAAATGCATACTTAGCACATTGGGCCTAACACACATAGCCCTACAGTCAAATATGGGAGATGTTGTCTGAAGACTACACGATAATTCAGGAGACTGTGCAGTTTGACCATGACAGCTAGTTTAAGTGTGGTGCCAGAATAGCTTGGCACCTGTAGGCGCCAAGCTATTCTGGCACCGCAATTGAACTATCATGGTCAATCCATATCTTGTAGTGTATCAAGACTGTGTGGGTTCAATTGAATTAAGTGGATGGGTGGTTGTAACAGTTCCAAACACCAATGAAGAACCCAACGGAGAAAGAAACACGCTTAGAAAAGGCAGTTACAATACAATCACGTTTTTTCTAAGTGTGTTTCTTTCCCCTTTGGGTTTTTCTCTGCATTTTAAACACTTGGCAGTCACCTTTTTGGTCTGGATTGTTTTTTCAAACACCAGTGGTCACACCGTCCTTTTTTTTCTGGTGTTAATGAACAGCAACTTTTTTACATGTACACTTGAAGAACAGTCATGTAACTACCAGCATGATCAGTCTACAGTATTGCATTGTTTCAACTCTTTTTTTTCCTGGTGTTGATGAACAGCAACTTCTTTACATGTACATTTGAAGAACAGTCATATAACTACCAGCATGATCAGTCTACAGTATTGTATTGTTTCAACTTAACGTTTGTTCATTCATTTACTTTCTTGCTGAATACTCATTAATTTGTTTCTTCAAAACATTACTGATGGCATTACTATTAGGAAGGTACACTCAGCTTACCGATTTCACCCTCCAAACCCGCTGTGTGTTGCTACACAACCAGGGACGTAACTCTAGCAAGCAGTTACCAAGAACCCTGCGTAGCCTCCCTTCCTCCTCTGAAGGTTTTGTTTCGGGATGTTCCCCCGGACAAGATCTTCAATTTCTTGAGAGAATGCAATATTTTTTAACAAGATCTGAGCATTCATAGACTATGTGAATTTCCTTATTTTGCCCTTTTTGAGAGTCTTATAGACATTTCTTTAAAGACTGTGCAACATTTTAGCCTGACATATTTCAGATATATTTACATCTTGTCTTAAGACCTTTCTTTTAGTCTGGCTGACCAGATTTTTACCCATCCCGCCGTGAGATGGCCATAGTCGCCTGCTCGGCGTTAAACCCCAATAACTAAACTACCTTCCTCCTCATGTGAGCTGTCTAACCACACCAGTCTTATGCTTAGCTGCCTTGTGAAAGGATTACCGGTTTCAGTCTCCGCAAGTTTCGTCGACTCGATTACCTTTCTACCCCTTTGTCAAAGTTTTCGCTAGGGTGTGGCGAGTTAAGGCCTCGGATAATGCCATTGAGCCGGCGGGATTGAGGCTGGCCCTGGCATTTTCTGTGGAATTACGGTTCAATTTGCGTATATTTCGACATTGAAGCTCGAACGGACCAGTCGTGAGCTCAGTTCATGTGGCCTCAGGCACCATGTGCGGTTGTTTTCACACATATGCTCCATGTTGCAGTGCACAGGTAAGGACATGCACCAATTGCCGGGGTTTTCAGTGGCCAAGCGACCCCCATGATTGCTGCCTTCCCTGTTCGGGTTGTGCTTCCGATCAGACGTGGGAGACCTGCGCACCCAGGGAGGAGGAACGTTGGTCACAACTGGGGGATTCTACCGGTGCAAGCGCCCGAGGAGGTCTAAGGAACCACCGAACCCCCCGGCTCCTCCCTCCACCCTAGAGCCTCCCAGGGTGCCGCCTCGGACTTGGTCGGCTGATCTACATGTCGAGGTCAGCCGACCCCATTGGAAGGTGATCTGCAGGAGACCCCACGCTCCCTCTCCACGGAGACAGGACTTTTGTAGAGGTACGCCCGCCAATCTTCGGGGAATGACGCGGTACATACAGCCACCGGAACTGACGAGCTGTCCGAGACCCTGCCCACCCGCTCTTTAAGTGTGGTCTGCAGGAGACCCAGCACTCCCTCTCCCCCCCCACCCCCCACCCCCATGTACCTGGGACAGAACACGGCCCCACGAGGGAAGGATACTTTGATTCATTCGGACCAGCCAAACTGGACTTTGCCCCCCCCCCCCCCCCCCCCCCCGACCCTGCGCCAAGGTGCCTGGTCGACACCACCGGTCGTCACCCCTCGATGTGGTGAGCATGCCCTCGGGGTCCCATGTCCATGTGTCTTCCAGGACCACGCACACCCACCCCACGGAGACGAGTCCATCGGGGCGGAGATCACACCGCTCAGCTCGGAACAGGAGCAGCTCAGCGGGGACCCCACCCCCCACAGCATTGGAGCTACAGGGCCAGACGATAAGACGTAGGGAAAGATGCAGGTGCAGTACACACACGTCCTCAGTTGCTCGCCGCTCGTTGAGCTCCTCGCCTAGATCAGAGATGCCATGGGCGGTCTACCCTGCCGCATATACGCCAGGCCCTGAACGTGGCAATGATGTAGCGGGCTAGGCCCCCCCATCCGCAACGGGATTCCTGCCGTAGGCCACAGAATCGGGAGGTCAGACGGAGCAGCCCTCCTCCAAATAGTCGCCTGCCTACACACTGGAGCTATGGCTCACCTCACGGGCCTACGGGGAAGTCTTCTCCCTGTTGACTCAGCACCGGCCCCGGGTGAGCCTGCACTATTCTTCGTCGAATGGAGGTCGGGACCGTGGGTGGTCCCGGTTTCCGGGCCGGCTCCCCCTTAAGCCAGTGGAATTCCCCTCGACCTGTAAAGTCTTGCAGTCCTGGTGCGGCATCCAGTGCCTCTCCCCCATGGATCTGCCGGTGCCCCAGCTCGCCGAGTTCTTCCTGTGGCTCTTCGCGGAGCAGAACTTGGCACCTATCACCATAAGGGGCTACCTGGCTATGGTGGCAGACACATACCGGCACTTGGGCCGGCCAGACCCAGAGGCTTGTGGGACCTTGCCGACCTGATGGCGCATTTCGAGCTCCAGTGGCCGGAGACCCGCTCGCTGATCCCACGCTGGGACCGCCCGTGGGTGTTAACATGACTGAACTCAGACCGTTTCGAACCATTGCCCTTAGCGCGGTTCGCCGACTTGACTAAGAAGACGTGCATCCTGCTGGCCCTCGCACAGCATCAAGAGTGAGCTCTCCATGCACCCCTCCTGTCTGTGGCTCAGGGCCGTTGGCTCGGTTCACCTGCTCACCAGCCCGACTTTTGGCCAGAATAGACCCCCCCCCCCCACCCCCCCCCTCGGCCGTGCCTCAAATGATAAGACTTCGGTCACTGCAGGGCCGTGACCAGTCCCGGGAATCACAACAGTAGGACCCGGTCAGGGCGTTGAAGATTTACCTCCGCCGGTCAAAGCCCCTCTTCCTGCCCTTGGCGCCAGGCAGGAACGACATACCAGCCCAGACTATCAGCGCATGGCGATGCGGGGGTGTACGATCCGCGTACGAGGACCTCTCCCTGGAGCGCACAAAGAGGCTGCGGATTAGGGCACTTGAGGTCAGAGCCGTTACCATGAGCGTCGCATTTGACCACAACTGCACTGTGTGGGACATTGTGGCGGCTGTAGGCTGGCGGGCAGGATCAACCTTCGACCGGTTCTACCTCAGAGACCTCTCAGGACAACAGGAGAACCTGGCCCTTGTGAGGAGCATCACCGCAGTGCAACACTCCCTCGCCGAGAGCACCATAGGTAATGCTTAGCTGAAAACGTCGGGAGTGTGCACCTAAGGGGGGGCCTTGCTTAGCGCTAACACAGGGGTAGGATGGAGTGGGCGGCACCCTCCTCCTCTTCGCAATTCTTCCTAATATTAATACCATCGGTAATGTTTTTGAAGAAACAAATGTATTTTTCTCTAAAATGTATTTTTTTCGAAAAATACTTGCCGATGTCATTACTCAAACGTCCCTCCCACCTGCCCCACTTGCTGCCAGTCCGCCAAGATAAGACTGATGTGGCTAGACAGCTCAGGTGAAGAGGAAGGGAGGCTACTCAGGGTTCTTGGTGACTGCTTGCTAGAGTTACGTCCCTGGTTGTGTAGCAGCGAGTTTGGAGGCTGAAATCGGTAAGCCAAGTGTACCTTCCTAATAGCAATGCCATTCGGTAAGTATTTTTCGAAAAAATACATTTTAGAGAAAAATACATTTTTCTCACACAGATGTGAGATGCTCGCATGCGAAGCAAATGTAAGTCTATATTCTGGGCCAGTGGTCGTCTGCAGTCATAAACTTTAACATTGTAGCTTAAATAGTCTCCGAGGAAATACCAGTCTTCAAACTTGGCCCAAGGATACTTTGTGACATGACCTTTCTAAACATACCAATTTCAGTGACCTCTCACAAAGGTCAAGGTCACATGGGATCAGGCAATATATAAGAAATAATTTTTTGGACATAATTGAGTTTTTCTCAAATACTATTCGCAACTTCAAACCCAAACTTGGTACAAAGATACCTGATGGTAAGACCTTTATATGCACACCAATTTGGTTGATCCCTCAGAAAGGTCAAGGGTCACAAGAGTTCAGGAAATAGGTCCAAAATATCCATATTTTTACAAAAGATGTTTTTTCTCAAATACTATTCACAACTTCAAACCCAAACTTGGTACAAAGATACCTTATGGTAAGACCTTTCTATGCATACTATTTAGTTGATCCCTCGGAAAGGTCAAGGGTCACAAGAGCTCAAGAAATAGGTCCAAAATTGGTACAAAGATACCTTATGGTAAGACCTATCTATGCATACTAATTTGGATGATCCCTCGGAAAGATCAAGGGTCACAAGAGCTCAGGGCCGTTGGCTCGGTTCACCTGCTCACCAGCCCGACTTTTGGCCAGAATAGACCCCCCCCCCCCCCCCCTCGGCCGTGCCTCAAATGATAACACTTCGGCCACTGCAGGGCCGTGACCAGTCCCGGGAATCCCAACGGCAGGACCCGGTCATCAGGGCGTTGAAGATTTACCTCCGCCGGTCAAAGCCCCTCAGGAGGGGGGCATGTCCGCCTCTTCCTGCCCTTGGCGCCGGGCAGGAACGACATACCAGCCCAGACTATCAGCGCATGGCGACGCAGGGGCGTACGATCCGCGTACGAGGACCTCTCCCCGGAGCGCACGAAGAGGCTGCGGATTAGGGCACTTGAGGTCAGAGCCGTTACCATGAGCGTCGCATTTGACCACAACTGCACTGTGTGGGACATTGTGGCGGCTGTGGGCTGGCGGGCAGGATCAACCTTCGACCGGTTCTACCTCCGAGACCTCTCGGGCCAACAGGAGAACCTGGCCCTTGTGGGGAGCATCACCGCAGTGCAACACTCCCTTGCCGAGAGCACCATAGGCAACGCTTAGCTGAAAACGTCGGGAGTGTGCACCTAAGGGGGGGCCTTGCTTAGCGCTAACACAGGGGTAGGATGGAGTGGCCTCTAGGTGCCAAGCTATTCTGGCACTAAAGCCATTGGTCTATATCCTTATCTGCAAGTACTGTAATGTAGCTTGCATATGGCAGTGTACAAATTTGAAGCAATGGTATGATATGGGTTAATCATTTAATACACCAGTTTTCTACAGGAAAGTAAATATAAATATTCTGAAAGATACACTTTTTGTGGCTTTATTTCATGGATGCGGTATGAGTGGATATTCATAGAGAACAGCAGATTTTTCTGTACACAGAGGTAGGGCAGCTCTTACCTACTTGGTCGACAACGAATGATGTTAAATAGTACAACACATCAACAAGTCAACTGAAAGAGATTGTTGCCTGCATGTGCTGAAACACCCTTGAACATGGGACATGTAGCCACATGCTTAACCCCATTACAACCTTAGCCTCACGTTTTTCAAATTTGATTGTCTTTTGAAAGCTACATTACAGATCTGCCGATAGATCAACCATTTAGTTCAAGGGTGGCGCCAAGCTATTCTGTCGCCAACCTTGAACTATCATAGTCAAATATATCTCGAGCAATGTGTGTGTCAGGATGACTTTCTCAACACTGAGGAGCATCTATAGTGACTATGTACCTGTTGTGGGAGATGGATCAACCATGATAGTTCAGCAGTGACAGCTTTGCCTGAAAGGCTCCAACCCTATGCACAAAAGTCCATTGGGCGACCAGCCCGATGGCCTTTTGCTCACTGGGATTAAGCCATTCTGGCAGAACCTTTGAACTATTATGGCCTATCCACCTCTCACTGTAAAGTTAAAGGGGTGAATGTACATAATAAATCAGGCACCAATAGCAGCATTGCATCTTGCCAGCTTCAATAAAACTAATGAAACTTAACCCTTTGGCTGTCGGTAGCACTTTTGTCTCGATTTCTGCAGGAAGCATCACATCAAAAAAGCACTAATGACAGCCAAAGGGTTAACCCTGTAATGTTCAAGTTACCGGTACAAAACGAAACACGAATGGAATACAGAGCTGTACCCTTCAAACTCACATGTTACTTTTAAAACCACAATATCAGAAAATAGATCGACATGCATGTACACTGTAATGAAAGCATACTAAGCTACAATTTCATTGTACAAAGCAAAAAACATAGCATATGCATAATTTATTATTTATGGTGTACCTATAACATGCAAGTACACTCAGAAAAACAAAATAAATAAAAAATCTGTAACCCTTTTCATCCTGATGCACCCAATGCTTGAAATAAATTTGACTGATATTTCAAGGGTGGTGCCAGAATAGCCTGGCGCCTGAGGTGCCAAGCTATTCTGGCACCACCCTTAAACTAAAGCAGTTGATCTATCTCCTAATCAGTAATGTAGCCTTCATAGGACAATAAGCAAATTTTACAAAATCATCCTCAGGATGTCATGGGTTAATACCTGTACAAAATGAAGAAAGAACAGAATGGTGAACTGTAACTGCTATAATTTATCACAAGCTTTTTCTCACACAACAGGCAACAAAAAAAAAAGCAACGAAATTAACCCATTCAGCCCCGACACACTACAGCAGGAAATGGGTTGACCGTGATAATTCAAGGGTAGTGCCAGATTAGCTTGGTGCCTGTCGACAGGCGCCAAGCTAATCTGGCACTGCCCTTGAATTATCATGCTCGATCCATCTCCTGCAACTGGTGCATATTCATTAGATGACGCCTCCAAAATTTGGGAAATACGGCCGTCGGGCTGAATGAGTTAATAAACTTCTCTTTGTATGTACAGATATTGGTACTTTCACAATTCACTTGTAATGAACTTGTAACATCTGCAATGGATGGCGTCAAAAAGTACAACAATGCAGTACCATTATACTTCCGAACTGGAAAAAAATAAACCTTGTGCACACCCACCCATAGTCTAGCTGAAGCAAGAACAGCAAAGACCTGATGGCTAATGTGCATGACTGATCTGCATCATTTAGCTGACCTTGGCCTTTCTGACAGGACAGTCATATGAGCCGGTGTTCAAATGTCAACTGGCACCAGTACCTACAAAATCATATCTTCTCACATTTGTCGCCTCCATTGACCCTTGACCTTTACAAGTGGTCAGCCAGTTAGCATGCTTCAGCAAGCCTTCTGCAAAGTTTGACTGAAATGTTTGAAGTTTGAAAAGTGTCCATAAAAAACTTACTTTAAGTCCAAAAATAAGCATTTTCACGTCTTGTGACCCTTGACCTTGGAACAGGGTTGCAATTTAGTATGCACAAAAAGGTCTTATTGTCAGGTATCAATTTTAGTTAATAGGCTATGTTTGATCTATTTATTCACTAGTGACCTTAACCTTTGAGCAAGGTCACTCAGATTGATATGTTTAGAAAGGTTTCGCCACATAGTATCCTTGGTTTTAAGTCGGTGTCTTGAACAGTCTCCAAGAAAATGCCAATGTTAAACTAAGTTTACCAGAGATGACAGACGGATTTGATATCACACGTGAGCCAAAAAATCAGCAAATAATGCAATTCACAACACTGGCCCAACTGAAACTTAACATGAAACGCAAACATAATTCACAAGCAAAAAGCTGAAAGAAATATTGAGAGTAAGAATCCAAGTAGGAAATAAGCAAGTGTATCATAAATACTCCTTTAACCCACTCGCTGCATACACAAGAGGGTTAAGAAATGTCAAAATCTGCTCAATAGCCCAATCATTAACCCCATGACTGATAGAGGTCGCAGCCTGTGCTTCTGAAATATTTGTTAATTTAACACCAAAGAGCCTGAGCCATCCAAGGAACATGGAAACAAATCAACGTCATCCAGAGGCCGAAATTCTCTTGACCTCTCTCTCCTCCTAGTTGGCACCTGTTACGTTTGTGGTTGTGTTAATTCTTTTGAGAGCATGTGTGTGTTGATCATAGGAAAGATCCGATATTCATTTGAGTTATTTTGGATTAGAATTACGTACCTTTTTAGTAGGATTAATTTTCTTTTGCCTGGAGAATTGCGATTGATTTATGTTGTTTAGCTAAACTGATGCATCTTTTCGTTACATTGTTGCTATACTCGTTTGACCTAGAATGTTCTGGANAAAGGCGCGATTATTCTAGTGACCTCAAATATGACGTCAAAGTTGTTGGGAACATTTCATAACATTGTATCGAATTCGCCTAGACATTAGTAGAAACTTCTGGATTGATCTACAGTGCTCTTTTTATGAATATTAATGAGTTTTGGTAATGTTTTCTTTTCTGAATGGTTGTGTTGTGTGAATTTGCTGGATTATTCTGAAAATCTGTAATAGTATAAAAAGACCGTGTTAGGAAGTATGTGTGTACATTGTATGAGAGACGCAGTGTGTCAAAAGTGTAGATGCATTGTAGAGGAGACAGTGTATCAGTGTTGGTGCATTTGTGGATGCATTGTGCGGAGATCGCATTGCTGCAATAAAATATTGTTGGAACTGTTACTCCAGTGTGGTCTACAACCTTGTGCCACATGTGACGAGTTGCAGCTGATTGAAGTTTCTTTACAAGAACCCTATGTGTGCACATCTGGTGTAATTGTATCATGCTAGGACTACCATTTAACGGCACTGGATGTACACCATTTGGACAGCATTGCCAACTTCATTACCTCACCTTTTCTGTCAGTGTCTCATCTCCTGACTGACCCAACAACACCATGGCTGACTCACCGACTCCATGACTGACTAACCGGCTGGCTGGCTGACTGACTGGCTCTATGACTGACTCAACAGTTCCATGACTGATTGACTCACAGATTTCATTACTCACTCAATTGCGTATTTCAGCACTCATTGACTTAATGATCAAGTCATTTGACCATGACTGTTCTGTTCTATAAATACAATGCTGTCTGTATAAGCAAAAGCTAAACTTCAATTAATCCGACAAAGATGGCTCTTATTATTATTACTATTATTTCTCAAAAGCTAGTGAAATACATGAGTATTTCAGGTGCAAGTTTTAGTACTGAACGAAAATCAACTGATTTTTTTATTAAATGATCATGTCTGCTATTGGACAACAATTTTGAGTGGTTGCATAATGATAGTATCTTAGCAATTTCTTTCCGCATACATCAATGCCAAAACAGACACTGAATTAAACATAAATTAAACTATCATGGTTGACCAATCTCATCATGCAGTGTTATTAAAATTGCGCACACAATTCAAAGTTCCTCAGTTGTCAAAGGAGCATGAATACAGAGTGGCTCCAGCACAAGGTATAGATCCTCATGAGCCCCCGCGACTGCATGGGCTCATGAGGATCTGTACCTCTTGCATTTGGGTGGTGTTCATTTTTTCTCAGCAGTGAAGGGGTCAAATCATACTACATATCACTCCAAGTCACTGCCAGTGATGTTAATGCCACTTTGAGGGACCCTTCAACTATCATCACAGTAAAGGAAAGGTCCTTGAGCCGACATCGACTGCATTGGGCCTGTGCACAGCCCACTGCGGCTGATGTTGGTCCCAGAACCTTTGCTTAATGGGATGGTCCATCAACCTTCAGCCTCGTGATGCAGTGTGTCAAGGCTGCAAGGCTTGAATCGCACAAGCTCCAAGTCCTCTTCCATTCCACACTTTAAACAGGAGGACCCGTGCTATCCCGACACCACCCTTAAACTATCATAGTCGATCAATGTCAGGCTGCAGCGTGTCAAGGCTTCATGAGTTAAATCATACTGACTCCCAGTCTTCCTTGCTGCTGCCAGTGATGCTAATTCAGGAGACTGATCGCCCATATTTTAGGGATGGCACAACATCAGCACCACGCCTAGAGGCGCCATGTTATCACCCTTGAACTGTCATGGTCAGTTAATGTCACATACTGTAGTGCATCAAGGTTGAGTGGATTAAACCACACTAGCCCCCAATCTCTTTCATCGCTACCAGTGATGCTATTTCATGAGGTAGTTTTGACCATGATAGTTCTGGGGTGAGGCCAGAACAGCCTCTGACACCACCCTTGAAATATTATGGTCTATCAATCTACTGCTGTTATAAGTCAGGGTTAAATGAGTTAATCAAATCACACTAATTCCCAGTCTCCCTCATCACTCCCAGTGCTGCTAACTCTGCGCTGAAGGAGAGAGTCGGCCGAATCCTGGCGACGGAAAATGTATCGCGTGCTGCATTTGACCAGTTGCCCCGATGTGTTGATGGCCCACAGAATGTCACTGGCTGATGCTGCACACAATTTAATGTGGGAAACAACATTAACCTCTTCTCGAATCCAGGGAGAATCACTCGCCTGCAGGAGGCGCAGACCCTCATCCTGAAATATGAGAGATGTTTTATTTCAGCCACGGAAGCTCGTCTGGATCTGCGCCTCTTACTGAAACATTTACAGCCACGTTCCACAAGAATTTACCATTTTGCCTAATATTTGGGGGAGAATCAGACACCAGCAGGAAATGTGTCAACTCATTCTAGATGTGCCGCCTCCGGATAAGCGGCTTATGCCGCATATCTGGAGGCGGCACATCTCGAATGAGTTAATGTGGGGAAGGCCATTTGCCCCTTCATTGTGAGGATAGCAGTGAGAACCACCCAAGTGCAAGCTGCGTAGACCCTCATCAGCCCTCGCTTGAGCGGGGGTTCATGAGGGTCTATGCATCTTGCAACACTAGTGGGAGCTCATGTGGATCTATGCCTCTTGCTGGTCTCATTTATATCCGTGTTCTTCAAGCATGCGTTCGATGCTTGTTATCAGTCTGACTGAATTACCATCTTAAAACTCACCAGAAATTTTGAGGAAGGACCCAGGAATTTTCTTCCAGTAGTTTCCGGACACGTTGCTCTCACTGATGCCGTAACGGAAGAAGATTTCTCCATTTGTGTTAATGGCCCACACTCCAGTTGCTGACAGGGTTAGATCCATTGCCTGGATGCCTGCAACATTCACAAATTTCAGTCAATAACCCTTATGCTTACATTTCATATATAGTGCAACGTTCCATGAAGCTGTAATTCTCCATGTTTTACAGGATTTTGAGGGAAAACACCTGAAAGATTCATAGCAACCAATAGACAATATTCACTACAAAAGAGAAATTATACCAGTTGCAGAGGCAGGGATACTGAAAATGTATGAAGAAATTAGAAGCTGAGTGTACATTTTCCTTGTCATAACAACCCCCCTTTCCCCCACTGAGGATATTTAACACTTTATTCATATAAATTACTTCACTAAACACATTAGCTGCTTGTATTGCTTTTGGTCGAGGTGACACCTCTGGGAATCACCTTCATGAAAAGAGCCCTACCAACAGCCAAAGGGTTAAACAAACTTTGGCAAAGAACAATCTGATTTATCTTAAATTTACTGTGAAATGTCTCACCTGGTACATGCACCCACTCTCTCCCAATGGGCATTTCCTCAGTGATCCCGACCCTCACATACGTCAGTCTGCGGTTATCCACAGCCCACACCTGTAAAATCAAACCATGAAGGTGGCATACCAAAGGCAAAGGCCAGGAATGTGCCTGTGAGGAAATAATCAACATAGAAAGAATTGCACTGGCAATGACAACACCAAAAATGTATTTTTCATTAAAATGTATTTTTTTGAAAAATACTTACCGATGGTATTACTTAAAGGAAATGGTTTCTTAGCTAGTCTAATTTTAGCCCAAAATTGTTGTGTACGAGTAGGGTCATGATGGCAGGTGAGGGGCGCCATAGCCTAGGCGGAAACCCGGGTAGCCTCCCTTCCGGTTCAACCACGCATGCGCCACACCACTCATACGCCAGTCAGTTTTCTTAGCGAACCAGCGGCAAGCGGGGCAGGTGGGAGGGACCTTCGAGTAATACCATCGGTAAGTATTTTTCAAAAAAATACATTTTAATGAAAAATACATTTGTTTTCTCAAAACACATTACCGATGGTATTACTTAAAGGAAGAATCCCGAGGAGGAGGCGGGTGCCGCTAAAGCGACCCCATCCCCTGCCATCCTGGCCGCTCGAGTCGGCCACCCTCCCGCAACCTCCCTCTAATTTTAGCAAAGATACTTAGGGCGCCGGGAGGGAGTGTTGCGCCGCCACGATGTCCCCCACCAGCGATAGGTTCTGGCGCTGGCTGGAGAGGTCCCTCAGGTAGAAGCGTGTGAAGGTGGTCTCCGCTCGCCAGCCCACGGCCGCCACAATGTCTTTGACCGCACAGTTCCGGTCGAATGCTAGGCTTGTGGCCATGGCTCTGATCTCATGCGCCCTGATGCTCATGCGTTTGGCTGTATCAGGGGCAAGCTCCTGGTAGGCTGATCGTATCACCCATTGGAGCCAAGAGGATATCGTTTGGGCCGAGATGTCGTTTCTACCTGGGGACAGAGGAAGGAAAAGGCGGGTGCGTTCCCTGCGTATCGGCTTGGTCCGGCGCAGGTACACACGTAAGGCTCGCACCGGGTCCTGTTGTCTGGACTCCCGGGTGGAGCTTGGGTCTCGTAATGGTTGAATGGTGACCAGTTGAGGGGCCGTCAACGGCGATCTGGTCTTGGCTAGGAAGGCCGAGTCAGGAAGCAGCTGAACCGAGCCGTCAGCCCGAAACTGTAAACAGGCGGGGCGTGCTGAAAGGGCGTGCAGTTCGCTGACTCTGGAGGCTGACGCGAGGGCCAAAAGGAAGCAGGTCTTCCGAGTCACGTCCGGCAACCGCGCTAACTGGATCGGTTCGAAACGGGGCGAGTTGAGCCAGGTTGACCCAGGACAGGTCCCATCACGGCACCAGGGATCGGAGGGCAGGACGTTGTAGACCGAAGTGGGCCATCAGGTCGGCTAGGTCTTTGCAGGAACCCGGGTCGGGCAGTCCCAAGTGTCTGTACGTGTCGGCAATCATGGCCAGGTAGCCCCGGATGGTGATCGGTGCTAACTGCTGGTCGCTGAACAGCCAGATGAAGAAATCCGCCAACTGGGGAGATGTCAAGCCGATGGGGTGAAGGTGTCTGTCGTCACACCAGGCGCAGAGTCTCCACTTGCCTTCGTAGACTCGTCTGGTCGAGGCTCGACGAGCTGTAGCGATCGCGTCCACTGCCGCACCTGAGAAGCCTCTAGCTACGAGGGCTTGCCGGACAACCTCCAGGCGTGGAGGAGGAGACGCTCAGGGCACGGGTGGAACAGCTGCTGCTGTGGTTGCTTGAGCATCGTCCGCGGTGTGGGGAGCGGTAGCGGGGGAGCCGTGGCAAGGTTCAGGTGGTCGGTTGTCCACGACTTGGTCCAGCAAAATGGCGCCACCAGGAACAGGATCGTGTTGCACCCTCTGAGCTTGAGTAGGACCTTGGGGACGAGCACGGTGGGCGGGTAGGCGTAGGCGACCAGACCGTCCCAAGAGATGGATAGAGCGTCGACTGCCCAGGCCAGAGGGTCTGGAATGGGTGAGACGAAGAGGGGAAGCTGTCGATTCCACCTCGTGGCGAAGAGGTCGATCATGGGAGCCTCCCAGGTTGCGGCGATCAGTCGAAAGATGTCGGGTCGCAGCGTCCACTCTGTATGGAGCAGTTGACCGCGTTGGGAGAGGGAGTCGGCCAGCACATTCAGATGACCCGGAATGTGACGTGTGCGAAGAGAGATGTCCCGATCCTCGCACCAGCGGAGCACCTGGTAGAGTAGTATGCATAGCGATGGAGAGCGGGTCCCGCCTTGCTTCTGGATGTACGAGACGACTGTGGAGTTGTCCGAGAGAACCAACAGTTCCTGATGTCGGATGCGGGGCTCCCAGGCCAGGAGGGCTTGCCATACTGCCTTCAGTTCTAACCAGTTGATGTGTCTGGACAGCGATTCCAGGGGCCACAGGCTGGAGGCAGTCTTGAACGACGGAAGGAGGTGAGCTCCCCAACCTGCGAGGCTTGCGTCGACGCAGAGAGAGAGAGTGGGCGGCGGTGAGGACAGCGGCACTCCCGTCGCGAGCCAGGAAGGATCCGCCCAGCGCAGCAGGTGGGGACGGAGCATGGCAGGTACTGGAATCGGGGCCTCGAGGTCGGCCGACGACGGTCGCCAGTGAAGGAGGAGATGCAGTTGCAGAGGGCGGGAGTAGAGACGTCCTAGCGGTAGCAAGTCCGCAGCAGCGCTGATCAGACCTAAAAGCTGAAGCCACTGTCTGGCTGGAAGCGTCGTCAACTGGGACACCTGCCGAGCAGAGTCGCCAACTTCTGGATGCGCTTCTCTGGCAGTCTGACGGTATTGTGGTCGGTGAGGAACTCCATACCGAGGTGAATAAAATGGCGTGCGGGAATGAGGTCAGACTTGCCAAGGTTGACCAGGAAGCCCAGGTTCTCGAGAAGTTGAAGCAAAGCATCTCGGTCTTCCCTCAGGGAGCGCTCGTCCTGGTTCCTCAAAAGCAGGTCGTCCAAGTAGTTTGACATAGGGCTCGTGGAACTTCGACGGGCTCTGGCTACCACTGCGTCCATGAGGCGAGTGAAGGCCCAGGGGCTGAGGTTGAGGCCGAAGGGGAGCGCGCGGAACTGATAGACGACACCCTCGAAGGCGAAGCGTAGGTAACGTCTGGAAGCAGGATGCATGGGAACGTGCAGGTAAGCATCTGAGAGGTCCAGGCTGACCGCAAAGTCCATCGGCTGTACCGCTGAGCGAAGGGCCCGCGCAGTCTCCATGCGGAAGGCCGGAGCGATGATGAACTTGTTTAGCGCCGAGAGGTCTATGACGGGGCGCCACTTGCCGCCGGGCTTGGGCACCACAAAGAGCCGACTGTAGAAGGCTGGGGAGTCGTGCCGGACCACCACCTCCGTGGCGGACTTCTGAAGCAGGGAGGAAACTTCGCCGCGGAGAGCTTCGGCTCTGAGCTGGTCTGACGGTACTGTAGTCCACACCGGGCTCCGGCGCAAGGGAGGTGGGGACCGGAAGGAGATCAGTAGTCCCTGAGTAATGGTAGAGAGAATCCACGGGTCGTCCGGAAACAGCGAGCGCCAGGCTTCGCTGTGAAGCGCCAGCCTCCCGCCGACCGGAGCTCCGGACGAGGTCGGCGGGGGCCGGAGGGGGAGAAAGTCAGTGCGCCCGGCCCCACCCGGGGCGCCGGGCAGGTCTGGGCCAGGTGCGGGCGGGGAGGGGGGGTGGGGGAGGCTCTGTACTGGTGAAAGGGCGGGCGCGAGGAAAGGCTGGAGCTCTGGGGGGTAGGCGACCACCTCTGGTGAATGGGCGGGCGGTGGGTCTAGCAGTCCGCAGGGGGCGACCCGGGGCCTTGCGGGTTGGTCGAAAGGAAGCTGGAGCTGGGCTGATGGGCCAGGCGTCCTTATTGGCTTCCTTCACAGCGAGCCAGGCAGGGCCAAAAAGTAAGTCACCGCCGAGAGGCGCCTGCCGAAGCTGAGTCTTCACATCCAGCGGAATGGGACAGGAACGGAGAATCGCATCTCGGCGCAGTAAGTCGCAGTTAGAGGCGGCTGCCATGGAGTTGACAGCGACATGATATACAGCGCGGTTCCCCGAAACTGCTAGGGCGAGCAGGTCTCCCAGCAGAGGCGAAATTGACGGATGCCAGGCGTCCTCTACACGTCGAACGATGGCTTGCGTGACCAAATCTAGGAATCCCGCTGCTGCCAGGGTGTTCCTAATGAGTGTCGCGGTCTGTTCTACCCCGGGGAGGAGAGAATGACGTAAGGAAGTCCCAGAGAACGCCACTGCCGCGGGGTCCGCTGTCGGTAGAGGGCAGGAAAAGTGCTGTGTATGGCCCGCATACCATGACTGCCAGAAGGCGATGTCTATACCTGTCGGCCACTTGGAGTCTGAGAAGAATCCTGCACCACATGCCCCTTGCGCGAGATGAGCAGAAAACGCATCACGTAACTCCCGGAAACCCGGCGGCTGGGGGAGAGACTTGAATCGCTTGGCCTGTCGTTCTGCGTCCACAAAGGCGGAAGCTTTCCTTTTAAGGACTGGAGAGGGAGGGCAGTCTTCTGCAGGGAGGCAAGCCGCGATAAGCCGTGCCGCTTCATCAAGGGCCCGCAGTGTCTCTAACCTATGTCCAATGGCAGCCGGTGGGAATTCGTCGCCACCCGAGGGATTGGACGGGGCGGGGCTGGCCACCTGTAGCAGTGCCGACATCGATTCCTCGGGGTTCAGGCTAAGGGTGTCCTCTTCTGCCGGGACTGAGTGGGGAATCGGGTCCACTCCCAGACGAGGAGGAAGACTCCCGTCGCCGGGGCGGGTAACGGTCGTAGCCGGTGGAGGTGATCTTCTCACTGGTGGGTGGCGCCGCCAGTGTCTGCTAGAAGAATGGTCCCGTGAATCGCTTGACGCTGAGCGGGAAGCCCGAAGTCCTGACCTACGACGGTGTCGAGGGCGACGAGTGGCACTCCGCCGAGAGGAGCGTGAACGGGAGCGGGGGCGGCGATGCGGGGACCGGGAACGTCTGAAATGGCGTGAAGCTGAACGCAAAGCAGAGTCATGCCTGTACTGTGTCCGCGGATGTCGGCTGGACTCCGACCGGTAGGATTCGACCCTCGGGCGAGTTGACCTGTCGCTAGAGCGTGAACGATGTCTAACAGCTGAGGTTCGCTCGGATTGAAGACGGGGAGTAACTCGCACCGCAGCAGAGCGGAGGCGACTGCTTCGTACCCGAGAGCGGGAGCGCGTCCGGCGAGAAGACTTGTCGGAACTTGAAGCCCGGACGGAAGGAGCTGGGCGGGGCGCTGGCGTTCCGCGCTGGTCCCTAGCGGAGAACGAGGTAGCGGAAGCAGCAGGACGAATCTGTGGCGAGAGCTTGTCAGCTACCTGGAGATCCGTATTAGTCAGGCCCGCAACCAGAGCGGGTGTAGGAGCCTGTATCGGTTCCTTATCAGGTGCCTGCAGAGGCGTTGCTACCGGGTAGAGACCACTCGACTGGACTGTGGTGGCTACCGGAGTCTTGTTTAGAGGCCTAGCCCGAGGCGCTCTAGGATCCTTGACCGTACAGAGACCACTCGACTGGACTGTGGTGGCTGCCGGTACTAGAGCACGTGCACGCGACCGAAGCCGCTGGTTCGTCTGCTCAGACACTCGGTCAGGGCCACTCGACTGGACTGTGGCGCGTACCGGTGTGGGATCGTTCTTCCGTGCTTGCGTAGGTTTCTTGCGGCCGTAGAAACTCCACAGCTGGGTCCACTGTTCCTCCAGCCATGGGGCGCAGACCGAGCACGGACGCGTGGAGGCACAACCGGAACAGGGCAGGCAAACAACATGTTCGTCACTCGGCCACTGGAATTGCCCACATCGAGTGCATGTGCGGACTTGCCAACTGCAAAACATAATGTACAATAAAATGCGAGCGAGCGTGCCCCCGTGGGCCCGCACCGAATCCGCGTGAACGAACGAAGTGTACCGTGTAAGCCTACACCCGGCGCTCCACCCCTACCCTTGAGCACCTGACGTAGTCAAAGGCAGAGATATTACCTTGCCATCCGAAGAAGTGAGGCACCAACCCGGTCGAAGACCCACCAGAATGGCTAGCACGCAGACACGGCCCGGCGTCGGACGGCGACCACGTGAAGCTGATGCCGGGAGAAGCCACTGGCGTCAGAGAAAGCGCCGAAACGAAGTCTCCGCAACAGCAGGCACTGAGGGCAGGCTGAAGAGCGAAGTAGAAGCTCGGCACACACGAGGAACACGCACCGGGGCCCGAGCGGCACAAGGGCGTGAGCACAGTTCAACATGAGTCGCCGCGCCCGGTAGAAACAAGATGGCGACGACGGGTGAAATCCACAAGTAACGTTCACTAGGAACAAGAATTCCTAAGTCCGTAGCCCGACGGAAACCTCAAGCCAGGTTTCCCACTTTGAACAAAGCTTCCTTCTGTTTAGACTTTCCTAACGAAGATAGAGTCCTATCGAACAGAGCGAGTCCCGTACACAACCTTCTGAGACTAGCAAAGAAAACTGACTGGCGTATGAGTGGTGTGGCGCATGCGTGGTTGAACCGGAAGGGAGGCTACCCGGGTTTCCGCCTAGGTTATGGCGCCCCTCACCTGCCATCATGACCATACTCGTACACAACAATTTTGGGCTAAAATTAGACTAGCTAAGAAACCATTTCCTTTAAGTAATACCATCGGTAATGTGTTTTGAGAAAACAAAAACTAACCAAGAAAGAAAATAACACACTTCGGAAAACAGGGACTAAACAGTTTTTCTGAAGTGTGTTTCATTCTTTCTTGTTATTTCCTTCCCAATACATAAACTTAAGATTTCTTACCATCCAGTCAGCTGGACCATTGACAACCTTTGTGAAGACGATTTCTGAGTATGTGTCAATGGGCAACCACACTGGGTTCAGCTGTCCTGGCCTAGGTGCGTTTGCACCTATTCGATTGAAGACCTGTCCATCCGAGTCAACAGCCCACACAAACGAATTGTTGCAGCTCAAGTGGACCAAGAACACATCACCTAGAAGAACAAAGTCACCCAGTCACGCAATTTCTAGAGCAAGCAATAAACCTTTCCATGTACACTACCAGCAAAAGAAACAGACTGCACGAGTCCCTGTGGCTACAGGCGCTCATGCAAAATCTATGCCTCTCGCCAGCACACAGAAATCTGACACTTACACATGCTGTGCAAGATCCAGCATCGCTACCAGCAAGAGGCATAAAGTTTGCATGAGCCCCTGCAGCTGCAGAGGCTCATGCAAACTTTATGCCTCTTGCAGGTGTAATGAAGACTGGTACAGTACTCACCAAGCTGTGCAAGATCAAGCTGAGTCCACGCAGCTCCGATGGGACAGTGCTGCCCCATTCCCGTTCTCACGTGCACCTCCCCGCTGTCCGTCAGGCCCCACACGCTGTGTTCATTGACGGCCAGGGACACAAACATGGGGGAGGGAACCAGCGTGGCATTGCTACTGTCGGTCGGAATCACGTAGAGTTCGCTGTTCACTTGCTGGGCCCACACAAAACCTGAGGAAAATGTACAGTCACAGCTCAGTATTCACACTGCAGGGATAGCAGTTAATTAATTACTGTTGGCCAAAGGCATTTTTTTTTTAAAGGACTTAACCTCTTCACAGCCAAGAAAACTGAACATGTTCCAGCTGCAAGAGACACAGATCCTCATGTGCCCATGCAGTTGCAGGGACCCATGAGGATCAACTTTGTATCCATGTTCCTTGGATGGCTGGGGCTGTCTGGCATTAAATTAAAAAAGATTTCAGAAGCATACCAGGCACACACTGGCAGCGGCAGTGATGTGGTTAAAGAGTTGGCACAATACTTCACATTAAGGAATATTTTGCAAGGCCACAACAAATGCCATACTGTAACCACTGATGTAACCACTTATGTGTATGTGTTATTTGTTTCAACTCAATACATCCTGGGGCTGACGTATAAAATTTGCTCATTGTCCTAGGTAAACTAAATTACAGATTTAGGAGGTAGATCAACCATTTTAGTTCAAGGGTGGTGCCAGAATAGCTTGGCGCCTCAGGCGCCAAGCTATTCTGGCACCACCCTTGAACTATCATAGTCAAATTTATTTAAAGAAATCAGGATGAAAAGGTTTAATGCAATAGCACAAGACTTTCCTGATAACACAAAGCCACCTTTTGACACACACAAACCCCACGTACAATGCAGTGGACAGTAAATCTCAGGCAGTTCACAATACAAAAATTAAAACAGCCAATAGAAGAGGTCTCACCCCAGTCAAGGTCAGCAACGGACACCTGCACTTGTTTCCACGTTGTGGACTCGGCCATTTGGGTGGGTTGGGCAGGAGACCAGTGGTAGCCTGGACGCACACACCACACTAGTCATACACTGATTAAAAACGCTGATGTTTTCTTCGTTCATTCTGAGTGCACACACTGAACTAGTCACACACTTTCACTACCCCACAAAACACCTCCAAATCATTATTCACTCATGCACTTATGCTTGATAATCATGCATTTTCATAAGCTCAGGAGGCATCTAAAAAGACGTTGCACCAACTGTGAGAGATGAATGAGCTGTAATAGTTACAATAATCTGGCACCTCTCCAGAACTTTAACCATCATGGAGAATCCATCTCCCACTGACATGCCTCAACCCCCTTGTGTATGCTGGCACATGCAGTGATGTTTACATTCCTGCATACACACAATGGTTAACCCCTTCAATGCTAATAAACTGTGAACAAGAGCCAACCGCAAGAGACATAGATCCTCATGAGCCCCCGCACCAGTGGGGGCTCATGAGGATCTATGTCTCTTGCTGATATCACTTTGTTTCCCTGTTCTCTGGATATCCGAGGTTCTTTGGCATTAACTGACAAAGATTTCAGAAAAAAAAACAATCTGTGACCTATGGCAGGGATGGGGTTAAAGGTGTATGTTCTAATAAATCCAGGTACCTTGCAAACTGGCGCAGCAGACATGCAGTACATTCTGGTAGTCCATGGCCAGCCACACCCCCTGACCCCCGGCCACGATCAGGCCGCCCCTTGAGGTGCTCAGAACGTATGTCAGCTTCTGCGGATCAAACTTCTTGGCGATGGAGCGAATCATATCCAGCATAGTGGGGTCCTGAACATAGTACTCACTGAGCGGCACCTGAAAATAAAACATTGATAACTGACAATTTTCCTGTGAAAATGTTTGCTAAACTTCAGCATCTGTTTTAAATTCAATAAAACAAGAAACTAAATTACTAATCCTCAAAGAGGGTCTTCTATGAGGGTGTTTGTATACAGAATGCAGTCGACTTTGCTCTGATAAGATTGGATGTAAACAAGCTGGATATGAACTTTTTCCACAGGTCCTTGCTGCAGTTTTTCATGAAGTTTATTTTGCATATAAGCAACTTCTAACATAGGAACAAGAAACATTCACACACCCCCCCCCCCCCCCCCCAACCAACCACAACATTTGGTTGCATTAGAAAATAAGCAGCCGAGAAAGTTGAAATCTAATCAGGCAAGATCCTCAGGCTATTAACACTTTGGCTGTTGGTAGTGTGTTTGGTCAAGGTGATTCCTGCAGAAATCACCTCGACCAACCACACTACCAACAACCAAAGGGTTTAAGCCAATCCTTTTTCATCGACTTGTGTTGACTTTTGTCTGCAAAATGAATTTTTCTTTAAAATGAATTTATTTTAAAAATACTTACCGATGGTATTACTTATAGGAATGTTACCTAGCTAGCCTAATTTTAGCCAAAATTTGGTTGTGTCCGTATAAGGGAGTGTTGGCAGGAGAGGGGCGCCATAGACCAGGCCATAACCCGAGTAGCCTCCCCTTAGTCCCACCCGGTACGAGATTACCCGGCATACCTCAGTTTAGTTTCTTAGCGAACTGGCGGCAAGCGGGGCAGGTGGGAGGGACCTTCGAGTAATACCATCGGTAAGTTTTTTTTTTTTTAAATCATATTAAAGAAAAATGTATTTTTCTTTAAAATAAATTTTTTCGAAAAATACTTACCGATGGTATTACCGAGAGGAAGATATACTTAACTGACAATTTCAGTCTCCAAAATTTGTTGTGTGTTGCCACACAACCAAGGACATAGCTATAGCAAGCAGTTACCTAATCCCCTGAGTGTCCTCCCTATCCTCGGTGTAACCTCCCTTCCAAATCTCGCGAGAGGCCGTTATTTCCAGTTCTATCTGAGCTGACATGAGGCAAGCGGGGAAGGTGGGAGGGAAGTTTGAGTAATACTATCGGTAAGTATTTTTCGAAAAAATTTGTTTTAAAGAAAAATACATTTATTTCTTCAAAATCGTTACTGATGGTATTACTGAGAGGAAGAATTAAAAAGAGGGGGAGGGTGCCGCTCGAGGGTCAATGCCCCCAGATAACTGCTTAGCTAGTCCCCTGGCCGGGGCACACTCCTGACAATTTTAGTCAAGTGTTACCTACGGCGCCGCCAGCGCCGGGAGGGAGTGTTGAGCCACGGCAACGTCACCCACCAAAGCCAGGTTGTGCCGCTGGCTGGAGAGGTCACGCAAGTAAAAACGGACAAAAGTAGATTCGGCCCGCCAGCCCACAGCGGCCACAATGTCCTTCACGGCGCAATTACGGTCGAACGCGACACTCGCGGAGACAGCCCGGATCTCGTGTGCCCGAATCCGCAGCCTCTTCGCTCCCGCAGGCGAGAGGTCATTGTAAGCGGAACGGAGAACTCCACGCAGCCAAGCGGAGATCGTTTGGGCGGATATATCATGCCGGTTCGGAACCAAGGGCAAGAAAAGGCGTGAACGACCCCGCCGTAAGGGCTTTGACCGGCGGAGATAGATTTTTAACGCCCGAACCGGATCCTGTTTTTTGACGTCTTGGGGCATGTCAGGACCCCGAAGAGGACGAATAGTTATGGGTTGAGGGGCCGCTGAGGGTAGCCGAATTTTAGCCAAAAAGGAAGGGTTAGTGAGTAATTGAACCGAGCCGTCAGCCCGGAGCTGTAGGCAAGACGGAAGTGCAGAGAGAGCGTGGAGCTCACTCACGCGAGAAGCTGTGGCTAGGGCCAGCAGGAAGCAGGTCTTCCTCGTCAAGTCCGAGAACTGAGCCAAGTGCAGCGGTTCAAAACGAGCAGAGTTGAGCCATGTTAACACCCAAGCAAGGTCCCAACGTGGGAGTAGTGATCGGGTTACTGGTCGCCGGAGATCAAAATGAGCCACGAGGTCCGCGAGATCCTTGCAAGACCCCGGATCGGGTCGACCCAAATGGCGGTAAGTGTCAGCCACCATAGAAAGATAACCTCGAATGGTGATGGGTGCCAAGCCCTGATCCTCGAAGAGCCACAAGAAGAACTCGGCGAGCTGGGGCATAGTCAGAGTTGTGGGGGAGAGGTGTCGCGGCCCACACCACAACAGTAAAACCTGCCATTTACCCTCATAGACTTTCCTGGTGGAAGGCCGTCGAGCTGAAGCGATAGCTGCCATGGCTGCATCCGAGAAACCTCGAGCGGTGAGGGCACGCCGCACAATCGCCAAGCGTGTAAGAGGAGGCTCTCCGGGCAAGGGTGAAAAAGATCCTGCCGGGCTTGTTTCAGCATCGTGGTCGGCGTTGGAAGCCGTAGCGGGGGGTCCGTGGCGAGACTCATGAGCTCTGTGGTCCAGCTCTTGTTCCAAGAGAACGGTGCCACCAGAAACAGGACTGCGTGGCAGCCTCTGAGCTTGAGAAGAATCTTGGGTACCAGGACAGACGGAGGGTACACATAGGCCAAGAGACCCTCCCAGGGGATAGAGAGAGCATCCACCGCCCACGCAAGGGGATCTGGAACAGGGGAGACGAAGAGGGGAAGTTGTGCGTTCCACCTCGTCGCAAACAGGTCGATCATGGGTGTCTCCCAGTGCCGGCAAATCATCCGAAAAAGGTCGGGGCAAAGAGACCACTCGGTATGGAGAAACTGGCCGTGACGAGATAAGGAATCTGCCAGCACATTCAGCCATCCCGGAATGTGACGTGCCCGTAGCGAACACGCCTTTACCACAGCTGACACTTAGTTCGCTTCAGGCTGCCAGAGAGATAAGGCGCGGCGAGGTCACATTCCACTGTCGCTCGCTCATTCTATTTATATCGCTCTTGCAACTGAGCAGTATACAGCGTGTCCGGCGCTCTGCGCTATAACAACTACAGAGAAAGAAAGTATGAGTCCCGATAGACAATTAATTCAATAGAGCCGCATCAGTCATTAATTTACATCATTTTTTAATATCAAAATGTTGACCCCAATTTTACCCCCGTTAATTCCGAATCAACCCTTTGATTTTAAAAACTGACAAGCATGACTGATGCGGCCTTATTGATCTGATTATCTATCGGGACTCATACTTTCTTTCTCTATAACTATTGTCTCTATAAAAACCTAATCATGAACCTGATCAAGTGATGGCAAGTGAAACGTAATACTTATTAACAAGTTGCAACTAACTTTTAGGAACCTGCAGAGGTAACCTTTAAGTGTGTTGTCATAAGAACTTATTAATTACTTACCCTAAGTTCTTACAAGTACTTACCCTAAGTTCTTACAAGTACTTACCCTAAGTTCTTACAACAACTTGACTCAAGTCCCAAGATACTGAGACAGATTTGCCAAGACACAAGGACAATAAAAAAACTTTTTTTTCTCAGTAATACTCTGGCGGTGGTGCAGATGGGGTTAAATAATCAGGCACAAGTGGTGTAAGTGGCATGGCATTTTTCTGTGAAGTGTATGACATTAATAAACGATTACCAAATCTGATTTTTATTTGTTTAAAAGATTGTGTAGTTTTTCTGTGGTTTCCTGAACACCGATCCTTTTTCCCTCTGCTAAAAAACTAGCCTTTAGTTCTTCAACATTCACGGGAGATTGACTACGCATTTTATTTTGTATTTCAGATTTCTGTTTCTTGTAATTATTCAAATCATCTTGGACGCGCTTAAATTCTTCATCATCAATACAATTATCGTTTAATGCCTTACTGATAATAAGTTTCATACTGCTCAGCTTCGCACCAGCAAGCGTACTCAATGCTTCATGTTTCTGTAATTTTGTGTGAAACCTTTTGTTCAAGGCCTCCAAACCAAAGCAAGCCAGGCATGTAGCAACGCTAACACCCTCAACTGCTATTCCAGCCAAACTCCCAATTCCTGTGGCGAACAGAACAATACCCCCCACAGAACATGAAGCTGAAACTGCACCAATAGCCATAGAAGTGTTTTGTACAGAATTGAAAACGGTCTTATACCGTCTTTTGCACCGTGAATATTTCGCTTCTTCTCCTTCCAAATATTTCAAAGCTTCTGTAATATTATTTAATCTGAATGCATCTGCCTGTAATGTTTTATCTGAAGCAATTGGCACAGCTGTCACCTGAGGATCAGGCGCAAGTGATGTTTTAGTCATCTCATTTGTTTCAGTCGGATCAAGCGTTGGTAGTTGCGGATAGAAGTTTACCATTTTTTTTTATTCACAAATATTTTTTTTTATTTAATCAGCAATTACATTTTGCAACTCTTCAAAAGTATACAATTTGCTGGCATAATAAAATGCAACAAGATCAATGTGTTCAAGGTTTATGTAAGTTAGACGAACAAAAGTTGCTTTGTCTACCACCACCTTGACAGCTGGAACACTGCTCGAAACATTAATAACATTATTATTTTTTGTAATAGCAATAAAGACCTTTGATGATTCTGTTACTGTGTCATTCCATGTAAGTTTAATTCCTTGTGCAATTTGAGCCTCTTTAGCAGTAGTTACTGATCTCATGATAATTTCAAATACTATTGTTGCTTCTCTTGTGATGGTAAAGTTTGCTGGCATAAACACAACCTTTGCATCAGACCTACCCTTCCTGTGTGTAAGAAGATATCTCCGTCTCTCATAATTTTCAACTTTCAGTTTTTCTCTGCTATTGTCGTCTGGGGCAAAGCTTGGAACAAGACTTACAATAAGCGGCCCTGAGTTAACAACCTTCCTAAACACTAAGGCGCCTTCGTCATCAGTGTATACATAAGGACTAATAAATTCAATCTTTATGTCCCAGTCAATTGTGGGTGGTGGAACAGGTACAGGTGAAACCACCCACTTACTACCCACATGTATTAAGTTGTAAGGCACATTATTTACAGGTGGAGTAGGTACAGTAACATCACGAAGCTGACCAAGTTTAGGAATCTGTTTTTCACCGTCTTTCATGTCAACAATTACTTTCCTCTTGTACATGCCATTTGAATCAAGTTCAAAACCATATATTTCTCCAACATCCCCCTCCTTCTCAAAATCCTGGACGTCTGCCAAATCTTTCAACTCTGTAACCGGACACGCAACTGGTATGATTGTTCGCTTTGGACCAAGACCACTCATTTTTATAAACAAAAATAAAATTATTTAACTTCTAACACTACACTAAAATCATGCATAAGAACTGGTTTGTCATCCTGATTAGTTACAGATATACTCAGTGACTCAAAGAAACTGGAACCTAATTTCTTAAACTGCAAATTAGGAAATCTAACAACCACACTTTCACAATACGGAGCAGTTCCAGTAGGTAAGCATCTCAACAAAGTTGAAGGCTTTCCATTGTGTACATTCTCAGTTGTGTTCAGTTCTTTCAAATAAACATTTAGCACTGTGTGTACTGACAAATTGACAGGTCGTTTTCCAGTTATTTTAAGTTTTTTGGTCTTCATTGTTATAATACCAGACATAGCTTCATCTAAATCATCTGATCTCCACCAATCTTCGTCAATATAAAATCCAAGTAAATATGCAAATCTATCTGAAATTTTTAACCAATCTTGTTTCAGAAATTCTAATGTAACAAGTAGGTTAGCTGGATTTAAAGTTGCTTTAATTTTAAATTTACTTTGAAACCATTCAGCTATAGTACAAAAGTCATAATACCCAGGTGGTATAGCTTCAGTCTTACCATCAAAAATTACTTTATTATATATATCATCCTCTACATTAAACCATTTTACTGTGTAGAACAATTCATGGATAGCTGCAGCCTTGCTACCATCACGATTATCAATCCCATTAGTTAACCACACCGGTTTGCTTGTGTCAAGATTTGTTAAAGTAATAAACATTTTTATTATCTCATATAAAAAAGGATGGAATTTAAATCACCAACCATTACCACAACAAACGCATTTCAATTTAATGTGGATGCCAAATATAATGTTGCACCTACTTATGAACAGAAAATAATTCAACTAAATCAGCTTGACATAGCTGTGTCTGAACAAGACCTATTCCAAGTCAAAGTACCAAATCCATTTGATCATTACCTAAACCCTCCAATAACAGATGACTCAACTGCAAGAAAGTGGTCTTCAAGTCCACTACAGATGTTTCAAAACCAACTCAATTTTGCTATACTATGCTCAACTACAGGCTGTGGTGTTTCATTTACAGACCATTTGAATCACTCAAACAAACTGATTAGGTCTGTGTATCATTTCCATGTTTATTACGAGCTTAGACGTATACTGTCAGAACTGCATACACCACTACCAACTGAGTCCAGTTTCAACAGGTTTAATAACCCTATGGATATGAAAGCGTTTGAACGCATTTGTAATGAATTTAACATAAGCACTAAGTATGACTTCACACAAAAACTTGATGATCACAAAGGCATGGGTACACTGTATTATGCTTTGAGTCACAGACAATACCCACAAGATTATTACCCTGGTTACACTTCATTCTCATCAAAATCTGAAGTCTGGATAGGATCAATAGAGCAGAAACAGTCAAACGCTTGGACCACATTTATTTTAGATAAATCTGACGGGTTTACTCAAGCGGGAGTCGAGCGCATAAATGAGTCAATCAGAACATATGTCTGGTGTATACTAGGAGCACAATCACTAACAAAATCAAACATTTTGAATGGAAGTGGTAAATTTGAAGCACAAAAACAGCTTCTTGCAAATCTTGAAGATTCAATCAACTCAACAGTTGATCTCCCATCAAGCATACAACGCTACCAAGACGTTTTAAGATATGCCAGATCAAAAGTTGACTTTGTAGTTGGTATCGGTTTATACATGTTACCATCTGACCTTCAACTCCAAATGGGTACAATAACAAATTATAATAATGAAATCATTGTTGCAGGTGTTGGTCAGAAATTAGGACTCAATCAATCTGTAAACTTGGGAGCCACAACCACACATGTTCAGTCATTAAAATCATTACAGACGGTAACACCCCCGGCCCCGGCCCCGACCCCGGCCCCCACACCGGCACTCATACAAGTGGTAACCCCTACACCAACCCCTGACACACATGAGTCAGAAAGAACTGCATTGGTAATAGGTCTAACAGGATTAGGGGTTTTACTTCTTTATCTGTTTCATTAAATAACCCACCATCAACCCTCCTACTGTAACCAAAAAGACCCACACATGTTCTGCCATAAACCCTACTGCCTTTGCTGTAGTAGTTGGTTTGGTTGTACATTGCTTAACGTCCCGACAGCAACAAGGCTTTCTCAGGACGTGCCTGCACTGCTTGTGAAAAAAAAAAACTAAACAGAACATTGAATGTATGTCGCCAGCCGGTCAAATACATTAAATAAACCTAACACATGGGGCCTAAATAAAGCTAAGACCATTTAGCAACACACATCCAATATCAAGAGCTACAGGCAGTGCAGACAGTAGGGAGAGTGTTAAAAAGGCAAATACAGGTGAATGGACAAAGGGTAGACAGAAACACATGCCCCAGAATAGAGAGAAAAACCCACCCTGTGGGGCTGACCAGGGTGACCCTGGGAACTAAAAAGTACCTAACCCCACCCAAGTCCCCCAGGGCAGACCCGGGTGGGGGCTGCTGTAGTAGTAATCAGCCAACTGACAACAGTGCCAATTATGCCAGGCAAAGCGTCCACTGCTTTCAGAGCCAATTTCTTAAGCAAGTCTGATATGTGAGACAACTGTTTTTTTACCCATGACTGTAAATCTTTTGGGTCTGTTGGTGGTGCTGGAGGTGCCGGGGCTGGCGGTGTTGGACTACCACCGGGTCCACCACTGCCGGAGACAGCTAACACAACAGTACTGATAATAAACCCAAGAGCTGTAATTAAACTAGCAATTGTGATACCCTGTTCTCTGAAAAGTGTTTTTAGTCTCTCAGCCAGAGTAGTGTCTTCGTGAAGTATTTTCTGAATAGTTTCTCTAATTCTGTTGACCTGTGATTTTAGTTTTTGTCTTCCAATACTAATCACTTCTAACCGTCCTGATCTTTCTATCTGCAAATCATTTAATCTGTGCTGTATTCTTTCTTTTATTTCTGTGTCAAGATTTCCATTGTCTGCTGTAGCCAGTTTCTCTTTTTCACGTTCTATGTGTTTATCAAGCTCACCTAGTTTGGCAACATTATTTACCATCTCACCTCTTATCGTCTGCAATGATTTATCCAAGCCCATAATCTCCCGCATTGACAAAGGTGGATCGTCTATTGTTTTCATAGCGTCATTTATTTGTCCTTCAGTAAATGAGGTTTCTTGTATCACTGTGTTTGCTATTTCTGGTAGGCTTGTTACTGGTGCCATTTCAATTTGTTGCCCTGTTGGCAACTTTGTTTGCGTGTCATGAAGCACACTAGCCAGTCTTGGCGTGACAGGAGACCCACCAATACCAAGTTGACGCAAGGCACCAACACCACCTTCATTTTTTATTGTACTTAAAGCCCTAAACCTACTAGGGTCTTTTTTGTTAGTCAATAGTACTTTTCCTTTGTCAACAGTATTTAAATATAATGATTGATTGTACATTGCTTAACGTCCCGACAGCAACAAGGCTTTCTCAGGACGTGCCTGCACTGCTTGTGAAAAAAACAAAAAAAAAAAAAACAGAACATTGAATGTATGTCGCCAGCCAGTCAAATACATTAAATAAACCTAACACATGGGGCCTAAATAAAGCTAAGACCATTTAGCAACACACATCCAATATCAAGAGCTACAGGCAGTGCAGACAGTAGGGAGAGTTTTAAAAAGGCAAATACAGGTGAATGGACAAAGGGTAGACAGAAACACATGCCCCAGAATAGAGAGAAAAACCCACCCTGTGGGGCTGACCAGGGTGACCCTGGGAACTAAAAAATACCTAACCCCACCCAAGTCCCCCAGGGCAGACCCGGGTGGGGTTATTTAAATATAAATGACCCTTGCCATCAAGTTCAAACTGGTTAGGGTCTATGTTGTCTGGGCGGCGACCAACATGATCATAAAACGAGTTCACTTTGGTTTCTAAAAGTTCGTGACGTAAACTGTAAATATTTCTTGTACCAGTCATATCTGCCATATCTGTCATATCTGTTGTATTACCAAAATCATACGTGTCATCCATTTCAAAATCTTCATGATTAAATCCTCCCGCTGCCATTGTTTTATTAATTTATTATTTTTTATTGTGCATAATAAAAATGACAGTCTTACGGATCAAAGTTAGACCCATACAGAAAACTACGTGAGCCTCTGGGTGTTAAGGCCATTCGACAATCAATCGTCATCACAAACAATCCAAGTACTATAGACCAGAACCAAACACTTACAGTAAGGTTTCCAAACCTAGGTCCCAGTGACGTTATTGTTCCTGGCACTGCACGCCTTGCATTTAATATTGAACTATCATCAGACGCAGACGTAAACAGAACACTAGTTAACAATCTTGGTAGAGCAATTGTTAGAACTATTAAAGTAAAACTTGAAGGACAGGAAGTGTTTAGTCTTGACGACTCAGATGTATTTTACTGTTACAAAGACCTTTGGCTCACAAGAGAAGAACGAGAAGATCGTATTTATAAAGGCATACAGCCAGATAATGTTGGTAAACTTCGAATCAATGCCGGAGACAAAACAACTACTGGGGTACCAAAGGAAGTTATTATAGCAGAAACATATGGAACCAGATTTTACATTCCACTTGAGTTTGAAATCCTAACAGCTCATCTGCCTTATTATCAAGGGGCACTGAATGACCGTCTGAGCTTTGAACTAACTTTCAATGACTACTCCAAAGTTATAAAATCATCTGCCACAGATGCAACATATAAGATCTCTAACATTTCCTTGGAATATGAAATTGTCACACACACTGATCTAGCCAGACTCATTCAAAATCAGTATCAGTCAAGACTGCCAATTTATTATGACAGGGTGATTAGACATAGTTTAATACCCAAAGACAAGAGTGACCCAATGTGGAACATAAACTTGAACACGCCTGCCAGGTCACTGAAAGGTATTCTTATGTTGTTTGTTGAACCGGTGAGTCCATACAAAAGAGATTCAGAAAAAATCTACAATCCTAAGATTACACATTTGTCCTGCACAATTGAAGGCCGTCCTAATCAAGTGTATGCTTCAGGTTTGTTACCTTATCAACACTACGATGAGATCACAAAGTATTTTGCGGGTGGAAGGATTAGAGATAAACCTGCAAACATTGCGTGCAAAGATCTACATCTGTATGATGTTAGGATTGGTCAATATCTTACAAACAAGTATGCACTGTGGCTAGACCTTCGTTGATTGATTGATTGTACATTGCTTAACGTCCCGACAGCAACAAGGCTTTCTCAGGACGTGCCTGCACTGCTTGTGAAAAAAAAATAAACAGAAAATTGAATGTATGTCGCCAGCCGGTCAAATACATTAAATAAACCTACAACATGGGGCATAAATAAAGCTAAGACCATTTAGCAACACACATCCAATATCAAGAGCTACAGGCAGTGCAGACAGTAGGGAGAGTTTTAAAAAGGCAAATACAGGTGAATGGACAAAGGGTAGACAGAAACACATGCCCCAGAATAGAGAGAAAAACCCACCCTGTGGGGCTGACCAGGGTGACCCTGGGAACTAAAAAATACCTAACCCCACCCAAGTCCCCCAGGGCAGACCCGGGTGGGGGTAAGCTAGACCTTCGTAGTACGGATGATGACTACCTTCATGGGTCAGGTCGAACTGTCGAGAATGGTCGTGATGGAATAACAATTCAGATACAAAAGAAGGTTGAAACTGCTGCAGCCATAAACATATATTTGTACCTGATATATGATGCACAACTCAATATTGCAGAAAGCAGACTAAGTGGACACATATATTAAAATTATATTGTGTATTAAAATGAACCGGATTGATTGTACATTGCTTAACGTCCCGACAGCAACAAGGCTTTCTCAGGACGTGCCTGCACTGCATGTGAAAAAAAAAAAAAAAAAAGAAACAGAACATTGAATGTATGTCGCCAGCCGGTCAGATACATTAAATAAACCTAACACATGGGGCCTAAATAAAGCTAAGACCATTTAGCAACACACATCCAATATCAAGAGCTACAGGCAGTGCAGACAGTAGGGAGAGTTTTAAAAAGGCAAATACAGGTGAATGGACAAAGGGTAGACAGAAACACATGCCCCAGAATAGAGAGAAAAACCCACCCTGTGGGGCTGACCAAGGTGACCCTGGGAACTAAAAAATACCTAACCCCACCCAAGTCCCCCAGGGCAGACCCGGGTGGGGTTAAAATGAACCGGAGCTTAATGACCCTTGACCCACACTGTGGCTTATTTGTTGGTGCCACAGGGTGTGGGAAAACTGAATTTGTTCTTAACCTATTACAAACAAGATACATACACCACTTTGAAAACATTGTCATATTTTGTCCTACAATCAAACACAACAAAGCTTATCACAACCGTTTATTCATTTGGACTGACAACAACATATACTTAGTCGACCCTGAGAAAAAACTGAATGACTACCTACAATATTTTTACAAGCAATTTGAAGGACAGCCAACATTGTTTATTGTTGATGACTGCTCTGCAGAGAAAGACATTGTCAAGAAAAGAAACACTCTAGCAGAACTTGCCTTCAGTGGCAGACACGCAAATGTTAGTGTATGGATTCTCACTCAAAAATATAATGCTGTACTGAAAGATTTTCGAGAACAGTTAAAGTTTATCTGTTTGTTTTACTGTAAGGATCGTGACAGCTTTGAAGACTGTCTCAGAGAAAATGATGTCATACCAAATAAGCATGAACGTGATGATGTAAAAAATAAACTGAAATCAACTAAGCATCTAAAGCTCATTTTAAAGACAGATCAGCCCACAGGGTATGGGTTAGTAAATTGATGTAAATTAATTTATTCTTTTGTTTGTCCAATAAAAATGACAGATGGACAAATCATACAGGTGCTTGATCTCACACACCTTTTCAAAGATGTTATGCACTTTACTGACTTAATAACACCCAAACAGACTTACATAAGCCTTTCAGCACCATCAGAAATATATGCTACATATAGTGTGACTTTGGATTATGTCAATGAGCATCCAAATGTGGAGTGCATGACAGTTGATTTAAAGACACCTACTTTTAAAGTTAATGATACCGACTATGGTTGGTTAGGGGAAATTTGTTATAGCATATTTAAACAACTACGCAAACTAAATGTTTATATTGACAGTGTTACAGTTAATAAAGTAGTATTACACAAGGTGAGTCAGCAGAGTTAACGTTAATATTTTTTATTTTATTATTTTGTCGGTCAAATAAAAATGACGGACAATGTTCAAAACCCTGGCCCATCAAACCCTGGCCCATCAGGCCTACGTAACGTGTTTCACACAACAAACTTACCTATATCCAATACTAACAATGTCTATGAATCAATAGAAAACTCTTTTTCTGTCATACAAGATAATCTTCTTACAGGCAGTGTGAAGATTCAGATTGTTGCTAAAATAGAATTTACTAGAGTAGACGGTGAAGTGATTGTATCGTATATATCAACAAGACAACACACAGTTAACACAAGAAGGGAATTGGAGAACGTGTTTAGAGACAGACTATTACCTGACTTCCTCCAAGCAATTGACAGTGCAAGAATGAAGGGGTCTGGTTGGCACGAAGGACACGTACATGAACTACAACTAAAGCAGTCTAGGTATCATCCTATATTAGGTAAAGCATGGTTGCCACTGCCAACAGAAGTAGTAAACAAAAAGGCTGTCGTCAACATACAGAACAATGACAACTATTGTTTCATGTGGTGTGTGCTTGCTAAACTACACTTTGTAAAATCAAAACCTGAACGTGTATCTAACTACACCAAATTTGTAAATGAACTCGATTTTAGTGGCATTGAGTTCCCTGTTAAAATAGAGGACATAGATTTGTTTGAAAAACTAAATCCTGGTATATCTGTAAATGTGTATGTGTGGGATAATGAATCTGAGAACAAGTTACAGCCAATTAGAGTGTCCCCACTGGCACCAACCTATGGTCAGTCAGAAGATAAGCATGTTGACATGTTGCTAATCGGAGATGACAATAACTTTCACTACACAATTATTAGGAATATGTCACGTCTAATTCATAATCATACAACAAAACACAAGGGCAAACAGGAATTTTGTAATAGATGTTTACAAAGGTTTTCTTCTATTGCAGTGGCACATAAACATGTTTTACACTGCAGGTCAGCTGATGACATACAAACTGTACTTAAGTATCCAGAGCCTGGTAGTCAAGTGTATTTTAAGAACTATGGGAATCAGCAAAAGCTGCCGTTTGTAGTGTATGCAGATTTTGAATCACTGGTTGTTCCGTATGAAGGTCATGTTCCAGAGTCATTACCAAAGACTATAAAGTTGAGTGACCAAGTGGTGTGTTCTTTTGGATACATTATTGTTAGGTCAGACGGTCTTCATTCAGAACCTGTTATCTACAGAGGTGAAAATGCAGCATGTCTGTTTTTAACAGAAATGAGACATCTGTATAGTCAGGTAGTACAGTATCTCACAACATGCCAGATGCCTTTGGTGATGACAGAAGAAGACAAATTAAAATTTGATACAGTTGAGATGTGTTGGATTTGTGAACAGCCTTTAGGTGGTGACAAAGTTCGTGACCACGATCACATAACTGGGTGTTACAGAAGTGCTGCACATGGTGATTGTAACTTGAAATTAAAAATAGATCCTAAGACATACAAGTTACCAATCTTTTTCCACAATCTCAAAGGATATGATTCACACATTATCATGCAGGCTGTAGACGAGTCGTACAAAAACATTAGTTGTATTGCCCAGACAACTGAGAAATACTTAACTTTTAGGTTAGATAAATTAGCATTTTATGACTCCATGCAACATTTGTCTTTAGGTCTTGCTAGTTTGGCAGAAGGACTGACTGAGTATCCAATAACAAGTAAATATTTTGAACCAGACTTGATTAAGAAAGGTGTCTATCCGTATGAGTACATTGATCACTGGGTTGTGTTTGAGGAAACAAGACTGCCACCAAAAGAGAAATTTTATTCCACACTAACTGGCAAAGGTATTTCTGACTCTGAATATCAACACGCACTTGATGCGTGGGGGAAGTTAGGATGTCAGACAATTGGTGACTACCATGACCAGTACTTGAAAGCAGACGTTTGTTTACTAGCAGACGTATTTGAAAGTTACCGTGAAAAGGGTTTGTTGCACTACAAGCTTGACCCTGCCTGTTACATAACTAGTCCTGGCATGACATGGGATGCATTTTTGAAATCCAGTAAGATATCTATAGACCTGTTGTCTGATCGTACGATGGGTGAAATGGTAGAACGCGGATTGAGAGGAGGCATTAGTATTGCTTCAAACAACTATGCCAGAGCCAACAATAAATATATGGACGCCCATGGTGACCTTGGGTTTGACCCCTCAAGGTCAAGGTCATTCATTACGTACCTTGACGCTAATAACCTTTATGGGTTCGCGATGTGTGAGTTATTGCCCTTGAAAAACTTTTGTCTGTATGCTTTGTCACAGTACGACGTAACAGAGTCAGGGTTAACAAACAATATTATGAATCTTGACCGAAACGATCCTAAGGGTTGGATCTTTGAAGTAGACCTGGAGTATCCACACCACCTACACGATTACCATAATGATTATCCCTTAGCTGTTGAAAAAATGAGTATGACAGGTAAAAAAGAAGACACCAAACTTGTGCCAAATTTGAATGACAAATTCAATTACGTTTGTCACTATCGATTGTTACAGTTTTACATCAGACATGGGTTAGTACTAAAGAAAGTTCACAGAGGCATTCAATTTGATCAGAGTGCTTTCATGAAAGATTACATAATGAAGAACACAACCCTTCGTGCCAGAGACGGCAACACTGCATTTGACAAAGACTTCTTTAAGCTTATGAACAATGCCTGTTTTGGCAAGACAATGGAGAATCCTCATCACAGAAAAGATGTGAGACTGGTCACAACTGAATTGGGCGCAATTAAACTTACAGGCAAGCCTCAGTACACAGAGTACAAAGAGTTTCATTCATCATTGTATGCAGTGTCACTCAAAAAAAAGATTGTTAAACTGGACAAGCCAGTATTCATCGGTATGGCAATTCTTGAGTTATCAAAACTGTTGATGCTTGAATTTTATTATGATTACTTCAAACCAAAGTATCCTGAGTGCCGTCTGTTATACACTGACACTGACTCTATGATTATTGATGTGTGTACTGAAGACTTTTATGAAGACATGAAAACAGAACTACACATGTATGACACATCTGACTATCCTAAGGATCATCCACTGTTTAGCACACAAAACAAGAAAGTGCCTGGAAAGTTTAAAGATGAACTGAATGGTGTGCCTATAGTTGAGTATGTTGGACTGAGGTCAAAAATGTATTCTATACTGCACCAGAAAGGTAGTCAGTCGAAAGCCAAAGGAATAAAAAAAACAGCGATAAAAAATAAAGACATTCGTCATGAACATTACAAGCAAGTGTTAGATGGTGCATTAATGCCTGATTATCCAAACAAGTCACTGAGATCAAACAAACATAATCTTGAAATAATTCAAACACATAAGAAGTCACTAGCAGTAGGAGACACGAAAAGAGTGTTTCACACTAAGGAAAAAGCTTATGCACCTGGACATTACAGGCTCAAGTTATCTGAAGACATTTGTGATGAACTGGTTGATGAATTAATTGACGACTTAGTTACTGAAATGAGTAATGGTGTCTGGGGGAATAATCTGTAATTCTTCTCTGACAAATGCCCTCTGTGGCGCAGGGTCATACAGATAATATATTGTTGCGTCAGGACCGGGAATTATTTTTTTTATATTATGAACGGACGTTGACCAGATGGGGTCTGTTGCCCTGCGTCTGTCGTCGTTCTCAGCCTCCCCTGGCTGATATAAATATCTCACCTGTTTAGTAAATAAACTTGTGTCTGGTGCCGGGGTTGGTCCTGTTTTTGGCTCTGTAATTGTTTTCAATTTAATAGCATCAGCAGGTTTTGGGTGTCCTTCATTGTTCATTGCTTTTATCACATGTGGTAACCTTTGTACCCATTCAGTGTTCCGGGTGTCATGCATGAGTTCCTTAGAATACTGGTAACTGAAAAGTCTCTCTGACAACTGTTTGTTAAAGTTCTCTACAATTGCCTGTGATCTGTGCACACCTGGAATGCCACGTCTGACCAGTACGCCATGCTTCGCAAATAACTGATTAACAGCACCTTTGAATTCTGATCCGTCATCAACCTGCACTAGTCTGGGGTATCTTAAAGGACCTCTTTTATAGATACTTGATAAAGCAGTCGCAACTGTACTGGCTGTTTTGTCAGATATGGGTTCAGCGTCTTTATATCTTGAAGCTATGTCTACAACAGTCAGTGCATACTTGTATCGTTTCTTTCTTATTGTGTCATGTGGTAAGAACAGGAGGTCCATTTGATGTGTGTCATTAGGTGATGTGTTTTCAAAATGGGGTCTTGTTATTTTTCTTGGAGCAGGGAGATATATCTGCCAAATTGCCTGTCTCTGTAACCATTGCTTGACCTGATTGAGTGATATATCTCCGCCCACAGCGGCATGTAATTTTTCAATAGCTGTTTGCCCTTTCCAATAGCCTGATGGAGAGTAATATATTTTCGATAGTTTATTTTCGGCTGCCATTTTTTCTAGCAATGAAAACTCCTGTAAAATAAACAAATGTCATTCCCACTAGAACAAAGATTATCTCCCCGTTTCTTTGTTCTGGGCTTGGTTTGTAATAGTCACTTAGTTTTGGTTTCGGTATAGACATGTCTTCACCTGTGACTAAAAAATATTCCCTGATTGCTTCGTCTGTATTTGAAAACGTATGCTGTGCGTGATTCTCTAATCTATTGATTGTACATTGCTTAACGTCCCGACAGCAACAAGGCTTTCTCAGGACGTGCCTGCACTGCTTGTGAAAAAAAATAAATAAACAGAACATTGAATGTATGTCGCCAGCCGGTCAAATACATTAAATAAACCTAACACATGGGGCCTAAATAAAGCTAAGACCATTTAGCAACACACATCCAATATCAAGAGCTACAGGCAGTGCAGACAGTAGGGAGAGTTTTAAAAAGGCAAATACAGGTGAATGGACAAAGGGTAGACAGAAACACATGCCCCAGAATAGAGAGAAAAACCCACCCTGTGGGGCTGACCAGGGTGACCCTGGGAACTAAAAAATACCTAACCCCACCCAAGTCCCCCAGGGCAGACCCGGGTGGGGTATTCTCTAATCTAAGTCTGTCATTGATAAAATCAAGTTTTTCAATTCTTTGTTTTTCATATGCCTGTTCTGCCTGTGCAAGTTTCTCAGACGCTTCATTGTGACGTTTAATTTCTTGTGCACTCTCTTCTTTACCCATTTTAGAAAAGAGATAATTAGAGCCGCTAAACGCGAGGGCGTTGACCATCGCTCCTCCCACCATAATAGCTATAGTCGCCATATTATTTTTATTTACATAGAAACATTTTCGGGAATAATTCCCTGCTTGACAAGAAAATCTTTTGTCGCAATCGACGCTGTGACAACTGCAATTAGCTTAGCACTGTCTTCGAAATCTAGTCTGCTCAAGTCTGCTGATTTCATTTTGAGTAGACTTTTTCCCAGCATAGAATAAGCTACTGCTAATGCACTGATAACGGCAGAGTGATACACAAGGTTCATTAAATTTTTTGAGTCATTCATTTCTTAGGCAAGAAAAATTAAAATAATATTTTTTATTTACTGCATATAAAATGGGTCAACGGCTTTGGGTGTTACTGGTAATGTGGCGACTTCTGGTTTTGTTTTTGGAGTGTCTGATTTTTTGGTCACTGTACGAGTCTGTGGTTTGTATTTTTTGTATAATTGATAACCTACGTAACCAAATCCGACAACAAATCCGGCAACTATATATTTTGCTGATTGAGGTTCGGGGTCAGGGTCAGACTTAGTTGTTTGTCTCTCACTTTGATGAGAGAGTGACGGTATTGACACAGGTCCTGACGATCCTGACGGTGGATCAGTTACATGAGTCTTTTCTGTTTGTGCCTTAAGCTGTAATTTTTTTTGCCTATTATATTCGGCTAATCTTTTTCCAGCCTCAACCCTGCCTGGACTTTTAGTCTTCGTCACAGTTTGAACCTGTGTCAAAACTGGACTGGGGTTCGGTTGTGGAGTCGTCTGGGTTTCGTCCATTTTCTTCTGCAGTAAAATTTATTTTTGAGAAATCAATATGGCTCCCAGTAACTAGAAGGGTTACGGCAGGAGCAAGGTAATTTCCAAACTTGTAAAACATGACACATGCTAATTTACCGATTGAACTTGAAACAATAGGATTGCTTTCAAGGTCATGTGATAGACTGTCACTATCCACAGGTAGAAAGTGACTCACTGCTTTTGTGTATAGACATACAAGTGATCGACTTAAATCACGTGTCATTAGTGAGGCAATGTGGTTCTCATATTTTGAATGAAGCTTGATTAGTTCGTCAGAGCTTAGAGATTCAATATCCTCTGTCATGTATTGTCTACCCAGATAAGCCTTTGATTTGCCTGAGACAATCACAGACAAAAGCCGCTGTTTTTTGGAGTCTAAGCCTTTGTTCTCTACAGCATTGATATCATTTAATAGAAGGAGTTCGTCTTGGTTCATTTATAATGTAATTAAAAAAAATTAAAAACAAAAATTGTTATCAAGCAAAATCATGTTGTCTAGGAAATTACACTGAATAGTAACTTTTTACGTTTGCACCACTCCAGCAAATGTAGTCAATAGTTTTTGAGTTTACCCCAGACCTATATTATGTCTCTCAGTGGGCTTATAAATGGCATGTTTCACAGATTTCAATTGTGATGTTCAATAACCCTGTTTTTTTTTTTAAAGCAAACATACCTGACACAGTATTGGTGATTATTGGCTTTGCAGTAAATTATAAATCACACCCTGATCAAGTGAGAGCCAAATGAAACATCAGATGTACACACACAGCCTGTGCCGCACAACAACAGCCCGAGATAAGTTTTCAAAGCCTGGATACACAGTTACAGACAAGTAAAATAAAAATGGAACACTTACCTTTGAGCCAAGGCGGGGGAGCTGTTTCGACTTAATTAGTCTCATCAGAAAGGTCATAAACCCTTGACAGCTCATTGTAGATGAAAAATTTTCGTGGTCACCTATATGTACCAAAGACCACATGTTCAAAATCCAAATGTGTGCTCTCGGATGTGGTTTGTGTGTGTGTGTGTTCGTGTGCTGAGCTGTGGTACAACCCTAGGAAAAACACTCGAACATGGCACTCCCGGGCTGCGTTGTGAAAACGCATACCATTGTGAAAGTGATTTTCCAACACACCACACTAAGATAAAAATATTCTGTGGTGTGTAAAACTTGATGGTATGTACAAAGCCGAGAGCAATGTAGCCGCTTAAATTTCCGTTCTCAATAAGCGGCCTAGCACTGAGAAACTACTCCGTTGTATCCATTGACACCACTTGTGGTTGCATCTCTATTTTTTTTTTCTCTGTGCCATAGCAGCATGCATTTCTTTGACTGATGTGCTATTTTCTAATATTTGCATTTCTGAAAAGATTACCCTTGCATTATTTTCATTCATCTGTATATCCTTCTCAATAGATTTCTCCTTTTCCTCTGCTTTGGTAATATCTCTCATAAATCTTTTTTTTCTTTCTACAAATGCAGCATACTTTTTTTGCACGTCTGGAAACACCTCAATATTACGTTCATACTTTACAAGCAAATCCACAAATTTTGTTTCATAATTCATATGTTCTGTATAATCCTTTTTCAGCTTCTGTATTTTCTCTTTCTGTAGTTCCAATTTTTGAACATATTGTTTATTTTTCATTTCAAGAGCACTATGCCGCTTACGGAGAGTCGCTTGTCGCCTCACAGCGTTTTCGCCAAAATCCATATTCATGTTTGGTGGCGCGTTGCTGTGGGCTGGGATATATACGAAAGACTGACAATAAAGCTCATTGTGGTTTGAACCAGTTCCAGGCTTAACAGTCATGAAAGCATAAAGTTTACCTGCCCCTAACAAAACCTGTTTTGCTCAAGACATAACATATGTTGTTTATTATCAAGGGTCGGTTGGCACTCATTTGGTAGTGGGCTTGAAATGTCATATGAATAGACTGCGGTGTCATGCAGTGCCTCACCCCACTGGCAACTGAAAATCAACAAGATACAGTGTATAGAAACCGGGGCTCACAAAACTTGCTCGGCCAGTCTGGTCGGGTAGCGTTAAGACTAGTCAGGCTTGTTCCTAATTTAGATATGCATAACATTTTGGAAAGACCAAGATCGATTTTAGGATCAGGCATGAGCGGATAGGACTGATTGTTGCCGGTTAGTGTTAAATTGATTGATTGATTGTACATTGCTTAACGTCCCGACAGCAACAAGGCTTTCTCAGGACGTGCCTGCACTGCTTATGAAAAAAAAAATAAACAGAACATTGAATGTATGTCGCCAGCCGGTCAAATACATTAAATAAACCTAACACATGGGGCCTAAATAAAGCTAAGACCATTTAGCAACACACATCCAATATCAAGAGCTACAGGCAGTGCAGACAGTAGGGAGAGTTTTAAAAAGGCAAATACAGGTGAATGGACCAAGGGTAGACAGAAACACATGCCCCAGAATAGAGAGAAAAACTCACCCTGTGGGGCTGACCAGGGTGACCCTGGGAACTAAAAAGTACCTAACCCCACCCAAGTCCCCCAGGGCAGACCCGGGTGGGGGTCGGTTAGTGTTAAAATGACCGAATGTGTTATAATTTATTCATTGGACCATTTACCGGTTGAGATGTATGACGTAAGCTCTGTAAACCGGTAAGTTGTGTATGTGTGTCTGTGTTGTTTGGGTGTTAGTGAGTGTGTGTGTGTGTGTGTGTTTAAAAGTTCACTTGGTCCCTACTTGATCAGAGTGTTGGTTATATTAAATCGATCTATGTAAGCAGGTAATTGCTTTTTCTAAGTGCACTCCGATCGTGTGTTCTTTTCAAGCACAAATAAGTCAGTAGCAACAGACGGCGCGCGTACATAGAAACGCAGAGGCTTTTGTCCACGTATGGGTTGATTCAAAGCGCCGTGTACGTGAATGCACTTAGATATTTGTAGATGTTATGAAAAGAAATAACAAGCGTGCCCCCCAGGGCTGTCCCCTACCCATATCATAACAAGCCATTATGCTTGAAAAAGGCTTTTGTCCACGCATGGGCTGATTCAAAAAGTCGTGTACCTGTTTGCATTCATGTATTCAAGTCAGTATATGCGTGTTTATGTTAGTATGTACGTACGTACGTGTGCATGTGCGTGTTTATGTGTGTGTGTGTGTGTGTGTGTGTGTGTGTGTGTGTGTATGTATGCCTGTGTATATAACTTGTATGACAATCTGGCACTGCCCTTAAATTATCTTGGTCTGCAACTGGCGTGTCTGTGCTTGTGCGTGTGCACGTATATTTGACTGTTATGTTTCAGAGTCGTGCTTAAACAGAGCCAATTCTATATTGTTTGCACTGAGCGGTCCCCCTGCACAACACAATTCTATAGGCCTTTTGACGCGTGACGTGTGAATGGCGCTGTGAAAGCTTTTACCCAACTCATTGAAAGAGGGTTTGGCATTGAGTCTTGTCATGCGTGAACTGAAATGATATGTGCGGGACAGAGCATGTGAGTTTTTCGGAAATCGACTCTGGCAATATTGAGAGAAACGGTCATGTAAAAGTTAATGACCGTAATTAGTAATTAATTAAGGTCATTAGGTGTTGACAGAGACAATAGTTATAGAGATAAAACAATAGAGTCCCGATAGATAATCAGATCAATAAGGCCGCATCAGTCATGCTTGTCAGTTTTTAAAATCAAAGGGTTGATTCGGAATTAACGGGGGTAAAATTGGGGTCAACATTTTGATATTAAAAAATGATGTAAATTAATGACTGATGCGGCTCTATTGAATTAATTGTCTATCGGGACTCTATTGTTTTATCTCTACTACCTACACGTTTGTATTCATAACACATCTCAGCCTAAAGTGACTGTTGTGAAAGCAACATCGTTCAAAAGATGAAGATTTCACCTACACACTGATACCAAACATGACAACATTACGACTTACACTTGTGTAGCAGATTATGGTGAAAATAAAGAGAACGAGAATTTGTTGATGTATGATGCCGGTGTTTGTTGTGAAATTGACAAAGTTCCCACAGCTATAACAGGAAGACGTAACTTTTCCCAATGAAACACACTTGCACGCATAAGGGTCAGCATGCCTACAGTAAGTATCACTTACCAGATTTTCGCTACGCGCTGGGGGATGGAAGCAGGAGGGTGGTTAATGAGGTCACTGACAAGTGTCGACAGACAAGTACCAGGCGCCTGCCTTAGTACACTCCCGGCCGAATCGGGGAAAGTGAGGGCTTAGTTACACGGATACTATTGAGGAGATAGTCACGTTTCTTTCTCGGGAAATAGTGTAACACTAACAGTGAACCGTGTACATGTACTTTTGATTTAACTTTTGATCATGATGGAGTCTGATGAAACGCATACAGTCTGTGTACACACAGGTGTGTTCCATGCACTGCGACTAAATGCATTGTGCAGCATATGTGGCGGGAGATCACAAAAGAAACACAGTGATAAAAAGTCATATCTTTGTATCAAATATGAACACTTAATCCACAAGTGTTATGGAATTAATATCCAGGAAGACAAAGACCTGATGCACTCCAAAACACTGTGTAGTAGTTGCTATAGTCGGATGAAACGGATAGACTCTGAAACACGTGTGTCTGCGGAGACAACGCGAAATGCGGCGTCTGATATTGCCTCATCACAACACAATTGGACCATGTTCGATCCAAATACGAGTGTTGAAGAATGTGTCGCGTGCGTTCATTTCATGCAGCTAGGTAAAGGAGGACGACCAGCGAAGGGTGCACATGGGAAGAAACGACCGTTTCGATCTGTGGAATGTCACAGTGATACTCATAACACTGACACTAATAACAGCACTAATGAAGGTGATAGTGGTATACAAGTTTTCATTCCCGCGATGTCTACTCCCCGTAAAACGCCATGCAAAGTCGATGCTCAAACGTCGCCGTTACAAAGAGTGTGGACCCCATCTCCACCAGCCAAGCGGACGCATGAAATAGCCATTTCACCCATTGAAAAAACGGGTGTCGATATAGCCACATCTCCACATATCAAACAACCCAGCCTTCGACCTGTCCAGGAACTGCAGATGCCATTGACAAAGGAGGAAGAAAAATATCAGACGGCACTAAACCGCACAATGCTTAATGAATCAGCTGATGCCACAATCCGTTGCAAGACTGGAGGACAGCCTTTGTATTTTATGCACATACCAAAACCAAGAAAACCAACAACAGGGGCATCATCAGCCGTAATACGAAGAAGGTCTAAGGTATTAGCCCGTGCTAGAGCAAATATGTCTGGCGGATCAGAAGTGGATGAAGCTGAACAAATAACTGACGAGTTAAGACGAGAAAGAAATGAAAAAATGACTGCAATATTAGACAGAGCAGGCCATAGGCGATCCGTGTATGTCTGTAGAAAACAGGGTATTGCTCTGAGAACCAATCTAGGATTAAGCTGGTCCAAGTACAGAACATACAAACGCTTCATGAGAAGTATTGGTGTCAAACTTGAAAGTGAAAGAAAGGAAAGACAGACCCAGAAAGAAGCGCTCTGTGGCACAGTGACCATTGAACAAAAGAATCTGACTTTTGAAAACAAAGTAACAAACAAGAAAGAAAGCCAGAAAACGCCTGTCGCCTACATAGAGGATCTCACACATTTTGTTCCTGAACTGCTTGACAAGTTTGAAGCTGCAAATCTTCTTGAATGGCATGAACAAATACCAAATGATGAAATTTGGATAAAACTAGGAGGAGATCATGGCGGTAACAGTTATAAAACAATGCTTCAAGTTGCTAATCTCCAAAACCCTAACTCTAAACACAATACGTTTGTTTTTTCAAAATACATTACCGATGGCATTACTATCTGGGAATACACTCTATTGCCTATAGATTTCAGCAAAATTGTGTATAGCACACAACTGGGGAGGAGACACCGGGGATCCAAGCACTATGACCCCGGGTGGCCTCCCCTTACTACCCTATCCCGGCGAGCACAGGGCGACCTCGTCAGTTTCACTCATAGCTCGACCGGGGACGGTCGAGTTTTTGCCTTCTCCGTTCTTCGGGTTTCAGTGGTTTTTGACTGTGGGCTTGAATTGGAGTCTTCGATTCAGCCCTGGACTCACTACATTCGTGGTTTTTCCTTTGACAATTGGACTCATTGTGACCTGTGCGCCGACCGGTTTTCCGGCTCTGACTTTGTGAGTTCACCCTTGGCTTGGCCTTGGGGTTCGACGACGCACGTGACTAGTGCCCGGCGTTTTTGTGCAAGGGTTGACTTTCTTCGCCGGCGTTGTTGGTTTAGGGCCTTTTGGCTTCTTCTGTGTCGAGGACTTGCCGCCGTGCGTGGACTTCCAGTGGCCGGTTGAGGCACACGACTCTGGCTTGCCGTGTTCGGGCTGTGCTTCGGACGGAACGTGTGACGGTGGCGCCGCTTGGACGGAAGACCGGTGTTCGCGCAAGTGGGACTTCTTCAGGCGTGACCGGTCCCCTCGCCCGCTTCGGTCTCCACGGGATCCTCCACGGGTGGACGTACTTCCCTCGGCGCATCGGGCTTTCCGGCCCACAGGTAAGTCCCCTTCTTGTACCGTTAACTCGCAGGTTCTCCCTCCCCTCTCCGAGTCTTCGGAGCAGGGTAGGCGAGTTGCGGAGTCACGCTCCCCACGCTCTGCTTCGTTAGCGCGTGGCTTGAGCCCATTTTGGTTCCCACCCCCCGCTCAGCTTCGGGCGAGCGGTCTGGGAGAGATGAGCGTTCGTCGGCCACCCCCGGCTCTAGGTCTCCGGAGCGGGGACGGGTGACGGAACGCAAGCATAAGAAAGAGAGTAAACGTGATAAGAAATGCTCTCGCTCACGCACCGAGGCTTCGGAACGTGACTCGAGACCGTTAGTACTGCTGCCTCCCCGCTCTGTATTTTCCGAACGGGCACGGCATGCTTCGCTTTCTTCCCCCCCCCCCCCCCCCGCCCGCCCCGTCTCGCCTGGGCGGGCCCGGGGTGTGGTTGACTCTCGCCCCCCACGCTCCGAGGAGTCGGAGCGGGGGTCGCGTGCACATAATTGTCCCCTCCCCGCTTCGCTTCGCCTGAGCGGGCTTGGTGTGACCGTAGACTGTCCCCCCCCCCCCCCCCCCCCCCGTCTCGTATCGACCGGACGGGCCCGGTGTGACTTGGACCCTCGCCCCCCCCCCCCCCCCTCGCTCCGAGGCTTCGGAGCTGGGGCTGCGGGCTCATAATTCGTCCCCTCCCCGCTCCGCCTTCCTGAGCGGGCTTGGCGCGACCCTAGACTGTCCCCCCCCCCGCCTCGTATCGACCAGGCGGGCCCGGTGTGACATCGCGCGTCCTCCACGGTCCGAAACATCGGACGGGGGGCCGCGTGCCCGGTATTTGTCCCCTCCCCGCTTCGCTTCGCCTGAGCGGGCTTGGTGTGACCGTAGACTGTCCCCCCCCCCGTCTCGTATCGACCGGACGGGCCCGGTGTGACTTGGACCCTCGTCCCCCACCCCCCTCGCTCCGAGGCTTCGGAGCTGGGGCTGCGGGCTCATAAATCGTCCCCTCCCCGCTCCGCCTTTCCTGAGCGGGCTTGGCGCGACCCTAGACTGTCCCCCCCCCGCCTCGTATCGACCAGGCGGGCCCGGTGTGACATCGCGCGTCCTCCACGGTCCGAAACATCGGACGGGGGGCCGCGTGCCCGGTATTTGTCCCCTCCCCGCTCCGCCTTTCCTGAGCGGGCTAGGGGAGACTATTGGCGGCCCCCCCCCCCCCCCTCGCACCGGTTCTCCCGGGCGGGCCAGGGGTGACCAGGCCACTTCCTCGGTATTCCGTTCGCGGTTTGTCGCTCACGGCGGCTGCCGCGTGCGGATCCCGACTTCGAGGTGGACCGTCGCTTTGCCACGGTCCCTCCGTCGCCGCGGCGCGCCTCTTTGCGTGCGTCGCGGGCGGCTGCGTCTACCTCGCGCGCGGCGGTGCGGCGCTCTCGTAGCCGCTCGCCCCTTTCGTCTTTGCCGCGAGAAGATCAGTTTTGGAACCGGACGTCCTCAGCCTTCATCCGTCGGACGGCGATCTTCTTGCAGGACTCGGCGGCTGGTTCTCCTTCCCGCCTTTTCCGCTGTCGCGTCGGCCTCCGCCTCGTCAGACGTTGCCGGCCCTTCGCTCGGATCACAGACCGCCCAGCTGCGTAACGACGCTTTCGGCGACACGGGATACTGTACCGCCGCTCGATCGCCGGTGGGATTCACCTTAAGCTTCCGCCAGGCCTGGTACGCTGGACTCTCCCAAGCCTTCGCCATTCCTTTTCCAGCGGTGGATGCGGCGGCCTTACTACAGGCGGGCGGCCGCAGGCTCGTCCAGAACTCGTGGCCTCGGCCTCTCGACAGGATCACCTCCTTAGCGCGGAACTCGCTGGCGTGCTCGGGTTTGGAACTGGCTACCCAGGCAGCCCTGCAGTGCCTACAGGATACGTGGGGCCTGGAGGCTCAGTCCCCGCTTCGTGACGGGCAGTCCATCCTGATAGCGGCCAACCGGTCCGCCTACCATTCTTCCGCCACCGCCAGGGCAGCAGCGGCCCAATGCGACCTCTGGAGGAGGGATACCCGTTTGCGCCTCTGCTCGGACCTTCCCTTGTCAGTGAAGACCCAGCTCCGTCAAGCCCCCTTAGGTGGTCCTCAGCTGTTCGGCGACACTTGGCACACCGTTAAGGAATCTTCCAAGGATTGTGGCCCAAGCCTGCATCTAACCCAGCCTCGACCCGCTTTCGCGCCCCCCGCACGGCGGGGGTCGTGCCCAGCGGTCTTGCAGGCCCTCCTTTCCTACAGCCGGAGCTTCACGAGGTCGGGCCCGTCCATTCCAGGCTACTCAGGCCGGCCCCGCCCCTCGCCCTGCTTGACCCCGCGGTGCCCGTAGTTCGGGCCGCGGTCGGGCTCATTGACTCGCCCCCGCCTCAGTAATCGGGCCTCCCGTCGGCGGGCGGCTGTCGCTCTTCAGCGATCTTAGAGATCGCTGTTCCCGGACGACCCCTGGATTCTTTCCACCGTTACCGCAGGCCTGCAACTTCGTTCCTGTCGCCTCCGCCTCTTCGCAGATCACCCATGTGGACCCAGGAACCGCTCGACGGTACACAGGCGGACGCTCGGCGCGGGGAAGTGGCGACCCTCCTCACCAAAGCGGCGACAGAGGTGGTTTCGCGGCAGGACTCTCCGGCGTTCTACAGCCGACTCTTCTAGTTACCCAAACCAGGCGGCAAGGGGCGTCCAGCTATCGACTTATCAGCTTGGCCCCTCACTTCAGGATGGAGACGGCCAGGACACTCCGTGCGGCCCTCCGGCCGATGGACTTTGCGATCAGCCTCGATCTGTCAGACGCCTATCTGCACGTCCCGATTCATCCGTCGTTCGCCGGTACCTTCGGTTGACTTGGGGGGATCGTCTACCAGTTCTGCGCCCTTCCTTTCGGTCTCAACATCAGTCCGTGGGTTACAAGACTGCTCGACGCCGTGATGGCCTCTCTCCGTCAGCGCTCCTTGGGCCCGGCCTCCAATTACTTGGACGACCTTCTACTGCGCAACTTGGTTTACGCAGCCCTCCAGACGGACAGGGATGCCCTGCTTTCCCTTCTGCGTCGTCTAGGTTTCCTGCTCACTTGGGGAAATTCGATCTTCTCCCTCTCGACGGTTTCTACATCGGGGGATGGAATTCCTGACCGACCTCACCCTTGTCCGCCTGCCTCTGGCCAGGCGACAGAAGATCGTCGACTTAGCGACTTCGATGGGGATGGGATCCTCCTTCACCGCCAGGGTCTGGCTTCAACTCCTGGGCCTCCTCGGTGCGGCTGCGGACCTGCTTCCCTTGGGGCAGACTTTGTGCTCGGCCTCTACAGCTACGTCTCCTTCTTCACTGGCGACCCTCGGGCGCTCTGTTGGACTTCTCTCGGCCTCAGGCGTTGGCTTCGGGAGCTGTTAGGGAATCACGTCAACTGGCTGGAGCTGACGGCTGTTGGGTTGGCATTCGACATTGGCAGGAGACCTTGGCCAATCAGGAAGTCCTCGTGCTCTCCGACAACTCGACGGTGGTGGCTTACATACAGAATCAGGGTGGCACTCACTCGCCCTCCCTTTGCATTCTTCGGTACCACCTTCTCCTCTGGTGCAGGGATCGAGGCATTGCCCTACGAGCCCGCCACATCCCTGGCCACCTCAACGTGATGGCGGGCGCCCTGTCTCGTCGCGGACAGTTGCTCCACACGGAGCGGTCCCTACGCCCGGATATTTTTCGCCTGCTCTGCTCTCACTGGGAAACGCCGCTAGTGGATCTGTTTGCCACCAGATGAAACAGCCAGCTCCCGGTCTACGTCTCGCCAGTCCTGGATCCACTCGCTTGGGCAGGGGACGCGCTCCCCATTCCTTGGGTCGGCCTGATTGCTTACGCCTACCCCCCGTCAGTCCTCGTTCCGAAGGTACTGCGGAAGCTTCTGGGATGCTCGGCGGTCCTCCTGCTGGTGGCCCCCCTTCAACTGGACCAAGAGCTGGACCACGGACCTCCGCGCGCTTGCGACGGACCCTCCTCTGGAGCTTCCTACCCCTTCCACGATGCTCAAGCAGCCCCGTCAGCGGCTTTTCCATCCGTGCCCCGTACGCCTCCGCCTACACGCTTGGAGGTTGTCAGGCACGCCCGCGCCGCTAGAGGTTCTCGGATGCTGCAGTGGCGGCAATTGCAGCAGCCCGCAGACTCTCTACAAGGAAGGTGTACGAAGGCACGTGGAGGGTCTTTCAGACCTGGTGCACCTCCCATGGGCTCCCTCCCACTAACCTAGCCTCCCACCTACTGGCGGAGTTCTTCCTGTGGCTCTTCGACGACCGGGGCTTAGCCCCGGTCGCCATCAAGGGCTACCGCGCTAGGATCGCGGACATCTACCGTCACCTGTGTCTTCCGGACCCAGGCTCCTGCAAGGATCTGTCGACTTTCTGGCTCACTTTGAACTCCGACGTCTGGTCTCACGTTCCCTAGTACCCCGGTGGGATCTTGCCTGGGTACTGACGTGGTTGAATACGGACCGGTTTGAGCCCCTCCCCTTGGCTCGGTTCTCAGACTTGACCCGGAAAACCTGTTTCCTTCTGGCTCTCGTTACAGCGTCCCGAGTCAGCGAGCTTCACGCGCTCTCGATGCTCCCAGCCTGTTTGCGGTTCGTTCCGACGGCTCTGCGCAGAGGCTCTCCGATCCGTCCTTCCTGGCCAAGAACCTCCGCCCGCGGCGGCTCCTCAGGTGCTAACGATACGGCCTCTCCGTGGAGCGGACCTCTCCCCTGGATCGCGGCAACAGGACCCAGTGCGGGCGCTAAAGATTTACCTGCGCCGCTCTCAGCCGCAGCGCCGGGGGCGCTCGCGCCTCTTCTTACCTTGGCCGCGGGCAGGCGCCACATCTCGGCCCAGATCGTGTCATCCTGGCTGCGGTGGGTGATTAGGTCAGACTACCTAGACCTCTCCCCACGCGGCGCTGAGCCTTTACAATTCCGGGCGCATGAAGTGAGAGCAGTAGCCGCCAGTCTAGCCCTGGACCGCAACTGCTCGGTCAAAGATATTGGGGCAGCGGGTGGCTGGCGCTCAGACTCCACTTTCGCACGCTTCTAACTTAAGAGACCTATCCGGCTGACGTGACTCCCTGGCACGGGTGGGCGACATCTCCGCGGCCCAGCACTCCCTCCGAGCGCTGCTGGCGTCTTAGGCACATCATAGCTGAAATCGTCGGGAGTTCTCTCTCGAGGGGGCCGGCGGAGTGGTTGGGTTATGGTTAGATACGGCACCCTCCGCCTGTTCGCCATTCTCCCAGATAGTAATGCCATCGGTAATGTATTTTGAAAAAACAAATGAATTTTTTTTCTAAAATGTATTTTTTTGAAAAATACTTACCGATGGCATTACTCGAATGGCCCTCCCGCCTGCCCCGCTTGCCTCTTGTGGCTATGTGTGAAACTGACGAGGTCGCCCTGTGCTCGCCGGGATAGGGTAGTAAGGGGAGGCCACCCGGGGTCATAGTGCTTGGATCCCCGGTGTCTCCTCCCCAGTTGTGTGCTACACACAATTTTGCTGAAATCTATAGGCAATAGAGTGTATTCCCAGATAGTAATGCCATCGGTAAGTATTTTTCAAAAAAATACATTTTAGAAAAAAAATTCATTTTTGGTGTGTATGGCTAACTGTAAAGACAGTCATGAAAATCTTCAAACAATTTTGCAGCCGTTTAAAGAGCAGGTGTCACTTCTCCAAACCATGAAATGGAAAGAAAAACAGATACGTGTATTTCTGTTTGGCGATTACGATTTTCTCGTCAAACTCTTTGGTGCTTTTGTCTAGTGTGTCAGCAAATGTGCTGAACCGCAAGGTATATTTAAAAACACTGTTGAATACTGTGACCTGTGATGGACTAATCGGATTTTAGTACACGGAGGGCATTAGCAGTCTGTGGAATACCGGGACTACGGGCGAGAAATGCCAGAACGCGACCTGTCAGTGACCTCATTAACCACCCTCCTGCTTCCGTCCCCCAGCGCGTAGCGAAAATCCGGTAAGTGATACTTACTGTAGGCATGCTGACCCTTATGCGTGCAAGTGTGTTTCGTTGGGAAAAGTTACGTCTTCGTGTTATGGCTGTGGGAACTTTGTCAATTTCACAACAAACACCGACATCATACATCAACAAATTCTCGTTCTCTTTATTTTCACCATAATCTGCTACACAAGTGTAAGTCGTAATGTTGTCATGTTTGGTATCGGTATGTAGGTAAGAATTTCAACTTTTGAACGATGCTACTTTCACAACAGTCACTTTAGGCTGAGATGTGTTATGAATACAAACGTGTAGGTAGTTGTTATAGCACAGAGCTCCGGACACGCTGTATACAGCTCAGTTGCAAGTGCGATATAAATAGAATGAGCGAGCGAGAGGGTAATTTGACCTCGCTGCGCCTTATCTCTCTGGCCGCCTGAAGCGAACTAAGTGCTACGCGCAAGCACTGGCTGGTAAAGCCGTGCGAAATGCCCCGATCCCGGCACCACATCAGAATATGGAACAGAAGAATGCAAAGGGAGGGAGAATGGGTCCCGCCCTGCTTCTGAATATAGGAGACAACCATCGTGTTGTCGGAGAGAACCAAGACCACCTGGTTGGTCACGCGTGGTTCCCAAGAGATCAGGGCGAGCCACACTGCTTTCAGCTCCAACCAATTGATGTGTCTGCCCACCAAATCCGGTGACCAAACACCCGCTGTCGTGCTGAAGTCCGGAAGCAGGTGAGCGCCCCAACCGGAAAGACTGGCATCCGTGCAGATCGACAGGGAAGGAAGCGGGGACGCAAGGGGAACCCCCGACGCCAACCATGCGGGATCCGTCCACCGAAGGAGATGCGGCCGAACTAAGGGCGACACCGGAATGCAAACCTCCAAATCCCCCGAAGATGGAAGCCAAAGAAGGAGGAGATGAAGTTGAATTGGACGCGAGTAGAGCCGGCCAAGGGGAAGCAAGTCCGCCGCAGCACTCATGCGACCCAACAACTGTAACCACAGTCTCACCGGAGCCGCGGAAGCAAGATACATCCGACGGGCCAAAAGAACCAACTTGTCGATCCGAGCTTGGGGAAGGCGCACCAAGTTCAAGTTGGTCTGAAACTCCATGCCAAGGTGGAGAAAATGGCGAGATGGCGATAGGTCCGACTTGCCGAAGTTGACTAGAAAACCGAGGCGATGGAGAAGGGAAAGCAGGGCGTCCCTGTCGGCAGTCAAGCAGGTCGCATCCTGATTCCGGAGAAGAAGATCGTCGTGGTAGTGGGAGGTCGGACTGAGAGACGACCTCCACGTGCGGGAAATCACCGCATCCATAATCCTGGTAAAGACCCAGGGACTGAGATTGAGGCCGAAGGGTATTGCCCGGAACTGATACACCACTCCGCGGAAGGCGAAGCGAAGGTATCGGCGAGCCGAAGGGTGTATAGGAACATGAAGATATGCACCGGCAAGATCCAGACTGACAGCAAAATCCATCGGTTGGACGGCGCGGGTCGTTTCCATACGAAAGGACGGGGCAGTCAAAAATTTGTTGAGAGCGGAAAGATCTATCACCAGACGCCAACCTCCATCCGACTTGGGGACAATGAAGAGACGACTGTAGAAAGCCAGAGAATCTTGTCGCTGGACGACTTCCGTGGCGGATTTGAGAAGCAAGGCAGCCACTTCGTCCTGTAAAGCCGTCGCTTTGACAGGATCGTTCAGGACCCGAGTCCAAAGCGGGGAGCAGTGAAGAGGAGGAGGGCAAAGAAATGTTAGAAAGGTGCCATGGGTCGTCGGGAAACAGCGACCGCCACTCGTCGCTGAATCGGTTGATTGATTGATTGTACATTGCTTAACGTCCCGACAGCAACAAGGCTTTCTCAGGACGTGCCTGCACTGCTTGTGAAAAAACTAAACAGAAAATTGAATGTATGTCGCCAGCCGGTCAAATACGTTAAATAAACCTACAACATGGGGCCTAAATAAAGCTAAGACCATTTAGCAACACACATCCAATATCAAGAGCTACAGGCAGTGCAGACAGTAGGGAGAATTTTAAAAAGGCAAATACAGGTGAATGGACAAAGGGTAGACAGAAACACATGCCCCAGAATAGAGAGAAAAACCCACCCTGTGAGGCTGACCAGGGTGACCCTGGGAACTAAAAAATACCTAACCCCACCCTAGTCCCCCAGGGCAGACCCGGGTGGGGACGTCGCTGAATCGGGATAGCCACCCGCCGACTGGTGACCCAAGAGAAATCGGCGGGGGCAGGGTGGGAGGAGAGTCATCGGGCCCTCCCCCGTCCTGGATGCCTGCCGCGACCAGGCCAGGTGTGTGTCGGAGCCGGGAGGGTGCGGGCATGGCCGAAATGGGAAGGACGGGAGGAACCAAGAGGGACATGGGCAGCGGAACGGGAGGTGAGTCTAAATGACCGCAGGGCGCGACCCGAGGCCTTGCGGTAAGAGTGAAAGCGAGAAGAAAGATGGTGAGCCGTGGGCCAGATGTCCTTATGCACATCCTTCACGGCTTGCCAAGTGGAGCCAAACAGCAAAGGACCGCCGATGGGCGCCTGGCGGAGCTGAGCCTTGACTGTCGAAGGTAACCCAGAACAAGCAGCAAGAACTGCATCCCGTCTAATTAAATCACAGTTGATGGCGGCAGCCATCGCATTGGCAGAAGCATGGTACGAAGCCCGATTAGCCACCACTGCCAGAGAATGTAACTCTCTCAGCGGAGCAGTAGAGTGCAGATCCCAATGGTCTTCAAGAGTGCGTACAATCGCCTGGGTAGCGAGATCCAGGAAGCCGGAGCAGGCCAGCGTGTTGCGGATCAGGACAGCAGTTTTATCAAAACCGCGAGGGACCCGGGCAAAGGCGAAGCGGCGTCCACCCGCCTGTAAATCCACCGCATCATCGAGCGAAGGCAAAGGGCACGCAAAAGCCTGAGAGTGACCCGCGTACCAACCTTGGCGGAAGCGAATGTCGACGCCTTCAGGCCACTTAGTATCAGAAAAGAAGAGAGGCTCTTTGAAAGAGCCAAGAGGCAATTGCGCCGAGAACGCCTCAGCCAGATCTCGAAAGCCAGGTGGTTGCGGGAGAGATTGGAAATGCTGAGGTTGAAGGGAAGCATCCATTGAAGCCGACGCCTTTCGCTTCAGAGGAGGTGCAGGGGGGCAAGCGTCTGGGGGGAAAAAGTGAAGAATGAGGCTGGAGGCCTCTTCCAAGGACTGTCGAGTCTCGACACCCGGAGTGAAACAGTCCGAGGATGGAGAACAGCTGTACTGAGAGTCCGCGGGTATGGGACTAGTAGACGGAGAAAGGTGCGACAAAGCCCCAAGGTCGCAAGCAGAATCCACCGGATGAAGGCTAAGAACCTCCTCCTGAACCGGCGCTGCCAAGCACCGGGGGGAACAGGACCCGTGGAAAGATTGACGATGGCCGGAGAGAAGATCGCCGAGGGACAGATGAGGAGTCCAGGTCGCCGAGAACTCCTACTGTCATATGAAGAAGAAGAAGAAGAAGGAGGCCGTAAGGAAGAGAGCAGATGCTGACGTCTCTCAGGCAAAAGCGGGCGGCGCGCGCCGCGACGAGCAGGAGAACGGGAACGGGACCGGGACTGTCCCCTCTCTGGAGCACGATGAAGGTGGCGGCGACAGTGCGGCGTAGGATGTTCGGAGCGAAGGCGATCCACCCGTCATTGATAGGCGTGTCGCGAGCGACGGGGGGAAGGAGAATCGCAGGGATCACGGTGACAGGGGACGGACGATGGTGTAGGATCCCGGAGAGAAACGTCCGCAATAGGAGAATAAAACTGACGGGAGGGGTGAGAAATACGCCGAGAGAACGTACCAAGTGTGGCACGAGTGCGCGGTGACTGGCTTTTAGCCAGGGCGCGAGGAGACAGTGGTTGAGCCGAAGCGCCGAGCAAAAAGTCGTGATGTGATGACAATTGTTGAAGTTGTGACGGAAAAGTGCAAGTGGGTAAAGTCACGTCTGGCTGGACAGGGCACGCGCCAGGGACTGCCGATGGTCGCTGTCTCCTCCCCCCAACATGATGGGGTTGCCTCCGTTGGAGACCCGTCTTAGAAGGCTGGGTCTGCGGGGCTGGCTGCGAAATACGCTAATGGGAGCGGGGGCGTACATCTCACCTGGTGTAAAACCACCCACAGCGGGAGGGACGGTGTCCGACACCTGCGCCTGAGTGGCAAAGAGTTGCAAGGGTCCCGGCACAGAAGATCGTGATAGCGGTGATGGAATGGGGCTGGGAGCCAGAGACCGTGAGCGCCGAGAAGAAACACCGATAGCGGTAGAGCTGGTGGTGATAGGGCAAAGAGGAGCTTCGTCGGACTGTACAGGGCGCTGACGACGGTAGAACTTCCACATTTCGGACCAGCGATCTTCTTCCCACGAAGCACAAAGACCACAAGTGTGGTCCGACGCACATCCCGAGCAAGGCAGACAGCACGGATGTAAGTCACTAGGCCACTGGAAATTTTTACAGTTGGGGCACATTTTAAGAAGAAAACTGCAACAGTGAACAGAGCGGAAATGAAACGCGCGTAGCCCAGAGGCTACGTAACCGAGCAGACAACCGTTAAAACTGACAATCGAAGACGAAGTCGAAACGAACGGCAAAATGCCGCAAATCCATGGAAAGTGCCCCAATTCGCCACAATCGTCGAGGGAGGCAATGTCCGAGGCCTTACCGGGCCATGTTAAGACAAACAAGGCCGAAGGATGGACAAAGAAGACGATGATAACGGGAGACTGAGAAAGAAGGATCTAAACAAAATGGCAGTCAAGTATAGAACTGGTAATAACGGCCTCTCGCGAGATTTGGAAGGGAGGTTACACCGAGGATAGGGAGGACACTCAGGGGATTAGGTAACTGCTTGCTATAGCTACGTCCCTGGTTGTGTGGCAACACACAACAAATTTTGGAGACTGAAATTGTCAGTTAAGTATATTTTCCTCTCAGTAATACTATCGGTAACGATTTTGAAGAAATAAATTCATTTGTTTTCTCAAAACACATTACCGATGGTATTACTTATAGGAAGAATCCCGAAGAGGAGGTGGGTGCCGCTATAGCGCCCCTAATGCCAACGACACTGCCCTCAGGCCCGCCCTCCCGCAGCAAACTCCCGATAATTTTAGATAAGATACCTGCGGCGCCTATGGCGCCGGGAGGGAGTGTTGCGTTCCTGCGAAGTCTCCCACCAGCGAGAGGTTCTGCCACTGGGCGGAGAGGTCCCTCAGGTAGAAGCGGGCGAATGTGGTCTCAGCTCGCCATCCCACAGCCGCCACCAAGACTTGACTGCGAAGTTGCGGTCGAAGTGAGACTTGCGGCCATGGCTCTGACCTCGTGCGCCCTGATGTTCATACGTTTGGCTGCATCTGGGGCGAGGTCCTGGTAGGCAGAGCGAATCACCCAACGGATCCAGGAGGAGATGGTCTGGGCTGAGATGTCACATCTACCTGGGGACAAAGAGAGAAACAGGTGGGTACGTCCTCTGCGCCGAGGCATGGTCCGGCGCCGGTACACACGCAAGGCCCTCACCGGGTTCTGTAGTCTGGTCTCCCGGGTGGAGTCTGTCGCACGTGAAGGGCGAATAGTCATCATCTGAGGGCCCATCAAGGAGACCACGTCTTGGCCAGGAAGATGGTTCAGGAAGCAGTTGCCCGGAGCCGTCCGTCCGGCACTGCAAGCAATCTGGGTGTTTCAACCGTGCGAGAAGTTCACTGACCCTGGAGGCTGAGGCTAGGGCCGACAAGGAGCACGTCTTCCGAGTTACATCTGTCGATCGCGCCCACTGCAGAGGTTCAAACGGACGGAGTTGAGCCACGTAAGCACCCATGGTAGACCCATCTTGGCACGAGCGAACGTAGTGCCGGGTGTTGCCGACCGATGTGACCATCAGATCTGCGCGGTCTTGCAGCTACCAGGGTCGGACCAGCGCAAGCGACGGTAGGTGTCGGCGATCATGGCTAGGTAGCCCCGAAAGGAGATCGGAGTCAGACCCTGGTCCTATGTGTTTAAGGCTTAACGTCTTCTGACCACCACGAAGGTGATTGCAAAGACGGGGCACGATAAAGGGTCTGAATAAACTTTGACCCAAGCTGGATTTGAACCCAAGACCTTTCGGTTGAGAGGTAAGCACTTTTACCACCGAGCCACCCAGCTCCCCCACGTTGAATAGCCAGAGGAAGCACTCCGCCAGCTGGGGCTTCGTCAAGTCCGTGGGGAGAGAAGGTTGTAACCCCACACCCGTCACACCGCGCTCGTAATCTCCCCTCGTAACTCGTCTGGTTGAGAGTCTGCGGGCTGTCGCAATCGCATCCACTGCCGCGCTAGGGAAGCCTCTGTGGTAGAGGGCTCGCCGCACAACTCCAGGCGTGGAGGAGGAACTGTTCAGAGCATGGCTGGTACGGCGGCTGTCGTGGTTGCTTGAGCATCGTGCGTGGGGTGGGGAGCTGCAGAGGAGGGCACATGGGGAAGAGATGACCATGACTGGTGAAGTGATGAGGCGCACCGAGCCAGGAGAATGTCCACCTACCTTCGTAGCCGCCGAGCGGCTTTTCTCGTGGCTGCAGACTGCGCTACTATCATATCCGCCGCAAGCCTCTAGCAAGAGGAATTGTCGGAAAACCACGCGTATAACCTCATAATTTCGATTCTCGATGGCAAGCAGGGAAGCTGGAAAATCTGGTCGTGGCGACGACTCCAAGCGCAGCTGGCCTCAGGAGCGCTAGCATCTCCCCTGTGAACGTCAATCTTCTCCAGAACCAGCCGTAGCGCTTCCTCTCCAAGCAGATGAAAAGTCAGCCTGCAAGGCGATCCGCTGGCGAGCCAGCAGTCCTAACAGTCAACCCGAAGTAAGGCTCTGAGGGTCGCTCCTAATCTGCACTGCTCCCGTCCTACTGGGAGCCGTACTCGAACTGGACGGCCACGAACTCCATCCTCGATGTCATCCGCGCGAAGGAACCACGTAGGACCTGTCCCGTAGCGTAAGCAGCCTAGTCGATGGAGAATCGCGTGCAGGAACACTGCCTACCGCCGAGACTTGCCAACTGGTTACGACATCGGACCTCCAGCTGTCACAAAGTCCTGGAGACGCACCGCTGCCCTCAGGACTCTGTCTGTCACCAATCTGCCGCGGCGCCGAGGAACTTGTGCTGAGCCGACAGGTCGAAGATCGGCTGCCAAAACCGCCGGCTTGGGTACGAGAAGAGTCGACTGTATTGTAGCAGGATCGGAGCGCAGGACCACCTCTAAGGTTACGACTGTAAGAACCAGCCCAGCTGTCGCCACGTCTCATCTCCCGGTACTCGCGCCCCAGGCTGCATGGTTCCACAGCGTCCCCTGTCGCAACACAGCACCTCGTTCACGCCAGCAGACGCGGAACAGGAAGGCTCTTGTTCCATCCTCGTCAGACCACTGGCTGCACCCTGCCTGCACCAGCGCGCTCTCATCCACCGCTGGGCGGGTATCTGCAAAACAGGTCGTTGGGAGTGAAATCATCAACTCTGGTCAGGCGCCGAAGAACGCCAGAACTCCAAGCTGACTCCACGCAGCCACGCAAACCGCCTCCGCTAGGTCCAGAAGCTGTCGGCTGAGGCGAAGTCTTGTAGTGCTTGGTCGTCGCGGAGCAAAGAACAAGCCAATGCGATGCCGGAGGGCAGCGTTCCGCTGGGGGAAGGATGCGAAGAGACGAGACGTCTCGTCCCAGCAGGTGCGTAATCTGAACTGCATCCGCTAACTCGATGGAGAGCGATGTCGGCCCACGTAGTCCTCACCCTGCACTGACACCTAGACCTCCGAAGGTAGACTGCTTACTTCCTAGCCATCTGCCGCACGCCGGGAAAAGGTTGCCACTTCGTTCCTGGGACCGCGCCGTCGGTGTCACAGAACCGTCGCCTCCGTCCCTCGGCTGCCAGTCGACCAGTTCCGAACTGCGCCTCCGCGGAAGAGTGGTATCTGCCAATCCAGTCCGACGGTCTGCGCGGAATGCCGGCACGTCCTGCGTCAGTGTCCCAGGAAGACTGCCACGTCCAGTCTTGTCAACAGCGCGACGCCGTCTGTGCCACCGGTCCTCGTTAGCCTCCTTGACGGTCTGCCAGGTGGAGCCAAGGGAGTTCTCCACCGAGCGGCGCCCTGTGTAGTTGGTTCCTCAACTCGGTCGGCAGCGAGCAAGCGTGCCGGAAGGTACCTCGACGCAGGAGATCACAGATGGCCATCGCAGTCAAGGCGGTGACAGCGGTGTAGTAAGGGGCCCAGTTGCCGGAACAGCCAAGGTGAGGATGTCGGCTAAGCGGAGAGAAGAAGGGTTCCATGCCTCCTCAACGCAGCAGAAGATGTCCTGCGCCACCAGGTCCAGGAACCCCGCAGAGGCCGGGGAATCACGGAAGAGGGAAGCGGTCGTGCAAGACCAGGAGTAGAAACATGACGTCGACGAGATCCAGCACAGGACAGCGCCGGAGGGTCCACCGCCAGGAGTGGGCAGGCGCAGCTCTGCGAAGTTCCGCGTACCACCTCCGCCGGAAGGCCAGGACAGGCCCGCTGGCCACCTGTTGGCAGCGAAGAAGCCGGTGTCTCCCAAGGTGCCCTGAAGCGGGTGAGAGGAGAAGGCGCCCCATAGGTCCCGGCACCCGGTCGGTTGAGGAAGAGACTTGAAACGCTTGGGCTGTCACTAGGAGTTCACGAAGGCCGAAGCTCTCTTCTTGGCAGGGGGAGAAGGCGGGCAGTGTTCCTAGGGAAGACAACTGCGATGAAGGGGGCCACTACGTTCAAGGACCGAAGCGTCTCCACCCTAGGCCGAAAGAATCTGGTGGCGACTCCATCACGTCTTGAGACTGCGAGCGTAGCGAATTGGAGGCACTGTCATCGCCCAGCCATGCCGAAACGAAGTCTTCTGGGGCCATGCTGAAAGAGTTGTCCAACATGCACGCGGGAGGAAGAGGCGTCTAACTGCTCTGAACAACCGGAGAACGCCGAGAGGCGCGGTTTGATGAGAAGCTGAAACAGCCCTAGGCGGGGATCGTCTTCCTCTGTGGCCATGTCGCAAGCGGAGATGAGCCGGGGTCCTGTAAGAAGAAGCCGAACTGCCAGGGGCCGACCTGCGTTCCCGAGGGGAGCGGCAGCGGCGTGGAGAACGGAAGGTCTCGAACGGGCGACTCTGTGCATAACGGCGTCCCATCGAAACAGCACGGGTCGAGGGGGGGGGGGGGGGGGGAACGTAACTTGGCTCCCGTCTACCGTGACGAAGGCCTAGCGTGACTGCTGTCGCGCGAAGTCCGGGAGGAAGAGCGTCGTCTCGGAGGCCAGTCCCCCGAACTCAAAGCGAAGAGTCTGAGGGGCGCCGGTCTTCCCATCGCGTAGCGACCCAACGGCACCGGGACGTCGTCGCATGCTCCTCTCGCGTCCCTGGACTCCGTTGTAGGGAGCGCGCGCTTCTGGAGACAGGAGACCTGTCTGATCGTGGTCGAGGGCAGGGAACGGGTCCCATCGTGGGGTCGTCTCTCGCCTCTCAGCACTGCGTCTGGAGCGGGCTCTCGTCTCCACGATAGGGCGCGATCCACCATCACTGACCTGGGATCTTTGGCGTGGGACGTGCAGCAGCCCTGTGGTACTAGCAGTCCCTGCATGCAGCAGGTTCGTGCCTGCCTAAAGCGTGCGGGAGCTGGCGCCGACGCCTGTAGAGAGCTTGCCTGGGCGTGGGCGCCCAAAATAACAGTCATAATAATAATAATAATGTATATTTTTAAAACGCCTAGCTTGAAAGAAAGGCTCTAGGCGCCGTACAATGACATAGTAACATACACAAATCTTGCACCCTAAAGCACAATATATGCTCTCACATACACACTCATCACTGACCTGCGACCGAGAAGCCGAGCGGTCGTCTCTAGGGGCAGGATCCCGCCGTGAGTGAGTCTGCCTTGTGCCTCTCCGTCCAAAGCCCCCGAGCATGACACCTTCTGTCTGTCAGGTGTGCGATCCGCCTTCAGGCCTGGGCGAGGAGCGTCATAAGTTCGGGTGCCGACGTCTGCCCAGCAGTAGTAGGATAGGACTTTTTTGTCACGGTAAGGGGAAGTTCGTCGCCCCCTCCACGGAATTTGTGCGCATTGGTATCTGTCCTGTTCGTCACGGTAAGGGGAACCTTACTAGGGCCCTCCGTGGAATTTGCGCCTTGTTAGTCCGACCGGCCCGGTCCGTCACGGTCCAACTGAATTGGGTCTAACCGTGGTCTCTGGGCAGAAACTGGCGGTTGCTTCCTGATAGGTGTCGGGCGTTCACAGCAGAAGACTCCCCACATCTGGGAACCTGTATCTTCCAGGCGGGGGACGCCAACAGTGCCCCACTCCTGCCAACACTCCCTTATACGGACACAACCAAATTTTGGCTAAAATTAGGCTAGCTAGGTAACATTCCTATAAGAAATACCATCAGTAATGTGTTTTGAGAAAACAAATGGCTATGAGAGTGAAACGAATTCAGTAGACCTGTTCTGGGCAGAAGCCTTTTCTGCACTAAAAGGGATCTTAAAAGACAGGTGCTCTCTCAAGGGCAAAAAGTGTTACCTGTCATTAAAGACCAAAACATTTAGGTGGCTAGTCACGCTGGTCTCTTATGATGAGTGATCTTTCATAATTCTGGTTCTTTATCATTCGAAATACACCAGTGTGTGAAATAAGTTTAACTAAAATAGTTCTGGCACCACCCTTGAACTAAAGCCATTGGTCTATATCCTTATGTGTCAGTACTATAATGTAGCTTGCATATGGCAGTGTACAAATTTGAAGCTTTTAGCCTCAGTATGATATGGTTAAAACAGATTCTGCTGTATGTTTCTCGGTCAATATCTATACCTGCCACCAATGCCCGCTGCCAGCTGGAGTAGATGGCGTGACGTGGTCAGTGAACCATATCTGTCCCAGGACATCCACCGCCCATCCGTAGCCTTCGCTGTCTATGCTACAGCTGGAGAAGAGGAACGGCTCCAGTTGCCTACAAGAACAATCCAACACATGAACACACCTGTCAACGCACAAAAACTGAGCCAGTCTCCATCTGTTCACACTTTCACTGGCAGTGTCACTGCCGCTGTTTGAGGTTTTTGTAATCTTTGTTCATTCAACATCAAAGGAACATGGATAAAAAGTGGTGTAAGCAAGCAGCACAGATCCTCATGAGCCCCCTCAACTGCAGTCACTCATGAGGATCTGTGCTACGTGCTTACACCACTTTCCAATCCATGTTCACTGCTTTCTATCATGAGGATCTGTGCTACGTGCTTACACCACTTTCCAATCCATGTTCACTGCTTTCTATCATGAGGATCTATGTCTCTTGCGGTTGGATTGTGCTGAGTTTGTCATGGCAGTGAAGGGGTCAAGCCCTGATACCTTGCAGCAGATAGAACAACCAAGACACTTGAAGGGTGCTGCCAGAATAGCTTGATGCTGCTCATGCCCTTTAAGGCGATAGAATGACCATGGTGTTCATAGGTAGTGCAAGAACAGCTTGGCACCTCTGGGGGCCAAGCTAATCTGGCATCACCCTTGAACCATCTTGGTTCTAGTGTGTGATAAGGTGTTTGCTGTTCATTTTTGTTGTTTTTCTTTTCGCTTTTTAATTTTTGGCACCTGTTCATTTCCAGCCACTCGGTGCCCTGTGGAGCTTCGTTGGTGATATCTTTACGAACCAGTAGCTTCAGTGATTCTGTGATGGCCCACACAACTCCATGCTGCGCGATCACCTTCTTCACTCGAGCTGTGCAAGGCACGCTTATGGATCGATAACAGGGACGCTCCTTGGACAGGCCTCGCTGCATCATCACCTCCCCGTTTGTTTTCACATACCTGCAAGAACATAAATATCAGTCACAGTCATGCTGATGGGCAAACTCTGCGTCAATTCTGCCATGGGGAAGAGCAGCTTTGTCAAAGACAGTGACTTGTTTGTTGTTATCAGGATAATGTTATTAATAATAATAATAATAATTACGGTATTTATAATGCGCTTATCTTATAATAATTATAACTCTAAGCGCGCACTCACAACTCGCACACGCATGCGCACGCTTTAGACAATGACTCACGTACCACAAATAGTCAACACTTCAACGTAACCCATTTAGCCCCCGAACCCTGCAGCAGGAGATGGATTGACCATGATAATTCAAGGGTAGTGCCAGATGAGCTTGGCGCCTTCAGGCGCCAAGCTCATCTGGTACTACCCTTGAATTATCATGATCAATCAATCTCCTACAACTGGTACACAGTCACCAGACAATGCCTCCAAAATGCGGCCATGGGGTTAAGAGGGTCAATGGATCAAATTTCAGTACAAAGCATTTCACTTCCTTTGAGCAAAATACAAGTCTGCCTCACTATGCATGTTGTGCTACCTGGTAGCCTGCATACTGTTATACTGTGTTTGGGCAATACAGCAGAGCCCGTTTTAAGCGACCAACCCCATGAGAGATCACCTGTCATTAAAAACATCTTGTCGGTAAGACTGGCCACCTTACATCATGGTCTTAATGACAGGTGATACTTTTTACCCTTCAGGAATTCTCTTGACCATTTACACGTCAGAAGCGGTTTTAGTCGTGATGATTCCTGTAGGAATCATCACGACTAAAACCACTTCCGATATAAAAAGGGTTAACTCATTCAGCCCGGGCCGCGCCTCGAGTCGTGGCAGCCTAGCATCGCGCACTGACGGGCCGCACCTCGAGTCATTTTAGTGATACGAGGTAGAAGACTCATGTTTGCTCCCCCGTTTTGAAGCTTGCCGGTAATCGAGTTGTTTCCCTTGATAAAAAAATTGTAGCCACATCCGTTCGTGTTCATATCAGCGAAGGTTTGCGGCAAATTTAGATGAAAAAAATGAATCTAAGGCGACCTATGTCAAGAGATGAGATTCTTAGGATGCTGGATCTTGATGATTCTGCCGATAGGGATTCCGACGAGTCTTTTTCACCTCACAAAAGTGAAAATAGCAGCGACAGTGATGAAGAAAGCAGTGCAGTGCAGAAACAGTGCCAGTATCAGAGCCTATGGTGGCAGCAAGTACGAAAAAACCCTACAAAAACACAAATTATCCCCCTTTTAAAAGATGATGGCTTATACAAATCACGCGACAAATTTATAAATAGCACGGCTGAACTGGGAATCCTTTTTTCATTTAGTACACAAAATTTGGTGGTGATTGGACTTAATTCAAACTTGCTAGACAGACTTGTTTACAGTTCCTGGTTTTCTGGAGGGGTCTTGGAGGCAGGCTCAGGCTGGCAGGAAGATAAAGCAATGGCAGTGCTAGTCACAATAGCGCACCTGTCTTATAAGACTACATTTACATTGGGAAAAGGTGGCTGCTCAGAACAGGCTCTGCTGAGCATATACTGAATTTGCACAGGTCACCAATCAACAAAAGGGCCTCGTGTCAACATGGGCCAGTCATTAACAGTCCTCTGCTTAGTTGGCATATGTATGGCTGCATGCATGAGCCAACAAAGGCCTCAAATCAGCCCGAGGACCTTGTGCATTATTGGGATGGGGATGGGGTGGGGAGGAAGATTCTTACCAAGCACAGTGATCATCAGCGGACACGTGACTGACATCCCGCACCGCCTCCACCCACTTTAGACCCTCGGGGCGTCGGTGTGTGATCTTCGTCCCCGCAAACACACGGCCGCGATGTAACCGCCAAACAATGTGACCCGATGGGGACACCGAGATCTGACTAGCAGGCTCCCCAACCTTCATAATAAAAATAAGATACTTTACATTTGTCCACAAAAAAGTGGAAAATTGGTGTGCAGGTTCACAGTCACAGAAATTCCACTAGAAGGCAAAGCAATTAACACCTTCACAGACAACAGTCACAAACTATCTCTGAAATCATTCATGAATTCAACACCAAAGAAACAAGGTGCAAGAGGCATAGGTTCTCATGAGCCCCCGCAACTGCGGGGGCTCATGAGGATCTATGTCTCTTGCAGTTGAATCATGTTCACTTATTCTCTGCAGTGAGTGAAGGGTTAATGTAGAAGATCAGTTATCATAAATTAAAAGCTAAACATACCTGACATTCCTCTACACATTCACACACTGAATACACACAACCCTGTCATATGCATACTACTTCCTTACGTACCTTTCGCCACAGGATTCCTTTCACTCCACCTAGCGCAGAGTAGTACAGGTTTTCGCTCTTGTCCGTGAACCAGATGTGGGTTTCCGACAGGGCCAGGCTGTAGATGTTGGCGGGGGTCGTGAACTCAGACCAGCTGTTTGCCAGTCGGCGAAGGGTCACTTCTGGCAAGCTTCGCTCACTGTCAGACCTCCCAGAGCTAGTAGTGGACACCTGTGAGTTCTGTCTGTCTGCCTCTGGTGCAGGGTTCTGAGGCTTTGACACGGGACTGGAATCTCTGGGAGGAAAAACAGGAGATTCCGGCAAGTCCACAGGGGAGTAAGGATCTGAGAAACGCGAGTAGAAGTCATCAACAGAGTCTTGATGTGACGGCCTTGCGGACCGGCCCTTTGTCATTTTGTACAGAGTTTCTTCTGCAGCAGCAAGAGGGTCTGCACCCTCCAGCACATTTTCAAATGAAGACAACACAGGTTTCGGCTGTTTCTCTGGACTTTTCCTCTGTCCCACAGAGGATGGCATCACAAGTTTAAGTGCTTGTTCTTTGTCAATGTCAGATTTCCTTTGATCCAAAGGAGATGCTGTACCATCTCCCTTGGCAGGCTGTTTCTCTGGAGCTTTTGCAAGTTCCACAGACGACTGTATAACAGGTGTTGACGGCGGTTTCACCATTTGTTTCTCTCTACCCATGGCCATCTGCACAGCGCTGAAGTTTTCAGCTGTTACAGTGCCTGGTGATCCAGTCTTGCTATCTGATGATTCTGACTTTGTCTGTGTTTCTGGTTTTGTAGTAGATGTATTTTCGTTTTCCTGTGAAAGATCACCACTGCCACCCTTCACGATTTTGTTGAAACTGCTAAGAGCTTCCTCGGCCCTCCTGAGAACTTCAGAGACTTCATCAGTGTCCCCAGAAAACAGCTTCTCTCTTTGTTCATCACGGGGATCTTCTGGTCTGGCGTCATCTATTGACACATGGCTGCCGTACGATGACTGACTGATGCTGTCTCCTTCCCTGTCACCCTCCTTGCCTGAAATAACCCATAATGAACTGACATGCTATGACAGGATGTGGATGGACCATGGTAGTTCAAGGGTGGTGTCAGAATAGCTTGGTGCCTGTAGGCACCAAGCTATTATGACACCACCCTTGAACTATCATGGTCAATCTGTCTCCACAACTGGGATGCAGATCTTAAAGAATACCTTAGAAAAAATGTATTTTTCTCTAAAATGTATTTTTTCGAAAAATACTTATCGATGGCATTAGTATATGGAATATACCCCTTAACTTACCCGATTTCAGCCTAAGCACCCTTGTGTGTACCTATACGACAAGGGGCGTAACTCAGAGTTGTATCCAAGTGACCAGGTAGTCTCCCCTCCCTCCATCCGGTCACGTGAGCCGTGTATTCCTGCCAGTTGTATACTTAGCGTAAAGGCGGCAAGCATGGTAAGTGGGAGGGCCCTCTGAGTAATGCCATTGGTAAGTATTTTTCGAAAAAATACATTTTAGAGAAAAATACATTATTTTGTTTCCTCAAAATACATTACCGATGGCATTACTATATGGAAGAATAGCGAAAAGAAGCAGGGTGCCGCCCAAAACCCCGTAACGGCAGTAAGCTTAGCTTCGAGGGGCAACCTCCCGACGATTTCAGCTAAGAGTTACCTATGGCACCAGCGGCGCTCGGAGGGAGTATTGCGCTGCCGAGAGGTCTCTGATGAGGGCCAGGTTGTCGCGCTGGCCGGAGAGGTCTCGGAGATACAAGCGGGTGAAAGTGGACTCTGCTCGCCACCCGACCACTGCAACAATGTCTCTGATGCGCAGTTGCGGTGGAACGCGACGCTGGCGGCGACCGCTCCGACTTCGTGAGCCCGTATCCGCATTCTCTTTGCACCCTGTGGGGAGAGATCATTGTAAGCAGAGCCTATTGTCCATCACAACCAGGATGAGATCATCTGGGCGGAAATGTCAGCTCAGCCTGGGGCCAAGGGCAGGAAGAGGCAGGAACGGCCTCTCCTGGTGGGCTTCACTCTGCGCAGGAAGACTTTTAACGCTCGGACTGGGTCCTGCAGTAATGACGTCTGGGACCGGTCGAATCCCGTAAGCGGGTGAAGACTCCACACCTGGGGCGCAGCTGAGGGGAGTCTATTCTTGGCCAAAAAGGAAGGGTTGGTCAGAAGCTGAACTGAACTGTCCGTCCTGAAATGCATGCAGGCAGGGTCTAAGGACAGGGCATGCAGCTCGCTTACTCTGGCAGCTGTGGCGAGGGCCAGGAGGAAGCAGGTCTTCCTAGTCACATCTGCGAGGCGGGCGAGGTGAAGAGGCTCGAACCAACTGGAGTTCAACCAGGTCAGAACCCAAGGGAGATCCCAGCATGGAACTAGCGAACAAGTGACCGGGCGCTGGAGTTCAAAGTGGGACATCAAGTCTGAGTGGTCCTTGCACGCTCCTGGGGCTGGTCAGCCTAAGTGCCGATAAGTGTCCGCCGCCATCGAGAGATAACCGCGAATGGTGATCGGTGCCAAGTCCTGTTCACGAAACAGCCACAAGAAGAACTCAGCCAGCTGAGGAGTGGTCAGGGCCGTGGGGGTGAGGCGCCGGGGCTCGCACCAGGACTGTAGGACCCTCCATTTTCCCTCGTACACCCGAAGGGTGGATGGTCTGTGGGCTGCTGTGATTGCCTCCACTGCTGCATCCGAGAAACCTTGAGCGGTGAGGGCTTGCCGCACAACCTCCAGGCGTGAAGCAGAAGTCTCTCCGGACAAGGGTGGAAGAGGTTCTGCCTGGGCTGCTTCAGCATCGTCCGAGGCGTGGGGAGCCGGAGAGGAGGGTGGGTGGCGAGGCTCAAAAGGTCTGTCGTCCACATCCTGTTCCAACTGAACGGAGCGACGAGCAGGAGGATCGTACCGCATCCCTGAAGCTTGAGGAGACCTTGGGCTCTAGTACCGAGGGAGGATAAGCGTAGACCACGAGGCCCTCCCAGGAGACTGACAGAGCGTCCACCACCCACACGAGGGGGTCCGGAATGGGGGAGACAAAAAGTGGAAGCTGCTTGTTCTACCTGATGGCAAACAGGTCAATCAAAGACGTCTCCCAGTGAGCACAGATCATGCGAAAGATGTCCGGCCGGAGGGACCACTCGGTGTGGAGAAGCTGTCCACGTCGCGAGAGAGAGTCCGCGAGAACATTCAGGTGTCCCAGGATGTGCCGCGCTCGGAGCGCAATCCCCTGATCCCTGCCCCACAGGAAGATCTGGTAAGTAGCATGCAGAGGGTTGGAGACCGTGTGCCGCCTTGCTTCTGAATGTAGGCTACCACTGTCGCATTGTCGGACAGGATCAGGACTTACTGGCCGCAGACCCGCGATTCCCAGTGGATGAGCGCCAACCACACTGCCTTCAACTCCAGCCAGTTGATATGTTGGTCTCGAAGATCCGGCGACCACAGGCCCAAAATGGTGCTGAACTCCGGTAGCAAATGGGCCCCCCAGCCGTCGAGATGCGTGATGGAGAAAGTCAACGGCGGGGGTGGGGTGGGGGGGTGGGGGGGGTGGAGAGAGGGACTCCTGTCGCCAACCAAGAGTGGTCTATCCAACGGAGCAGGTGCGGTCGGATCAGCAGCGAGACTGGGATCGATGCCGAGAGATCTCCCGAGGACGGACGCCAGTGGAGCAACACATGTAGCTGCAGCGGTCGAGCGTAAAGCCTGCCGAGAGGTAACAGGTCCATGGCCGCACTGATCAGGCCCAAGAGCTGGAGCCAGGTCCTGGCCGGAAGTGCGTCCGCTAGGGAGACTTGCTGCGCCAAGGTCGCCAGCTTCTGGATCCGAGCCTCCGGTAGACGTACCCTGTTGAGATCGGTCAGAAACTCCATACCAAGGTGGACAAACCGGCGAGACGGCACCAGGTCCGACTTTCCCTCGTTGAGGAAGAACCCGAGTCGGCGAAGTAGCGCTAGGAGAGCGTCTCTGTCTGCCGCAAGGGCAGCCGTGTTTTGATTCCTGAGGAGCAGGTCGTCGAGATAGTTAGACGTAGGGCTGGAGGATGCAGATGTCAGAACACGAATTGGTAAAGCCAGAGCAGCCTTTCTCCAGTTGAAAAAAAGTGTGGAGTTCCAGAGAGCTGTCACAACACACCAAAGTTCGGATTTTCAACTCAAACGTAAAAGCAGTTCTCCTATATGGAGCAGAGACTTGGAGATTGACAAAAACCACAGTCAACAGAGTACAGATCTTCATAAACAGTTGCCTTAGAAGAATTTTGAAAATCCACTGGCCAGAGAAGATCAGCAACGTCAGACTCTGGGAGAGAACAGAGCAGATAACAGCAGAGAATGAAATTGGGCGAAGAAGATGGGGATGGATTGGTCATAGTCTGAGAAAGCCAGCTTCCAGTATCACTAGGCAGGCATTGTCATGGAACCCCCAGGGAAAGAGGAAAAGAGGCAGGCCGAGAAACACCTGGCATAGAGACCTCCAAGCAGACAATACAATACAATACAATACAATACAATAATACTTTATTAATCCCTCACGGGGAAATTCACTGTCTGCCCATACAACACATGGCATCATCAATCACTCATTAAAAAAAAAAAAAAAAAAAAAAAAAACATAACATCAATTAAAGAAATGAACTGTAACAGACATATTGTTACCTTTGAATAACAATAATAATAATACTAGTAATAATACTGAGAGGGCTAGTACTAAGGACGGAAGAATGTTGACCGACACTATCTACTGATATTACTGTTGAAAAGGGTAACAGCCTGAGGGACAAAAGAGTTGGCATAACGTGATGTATGACTTTTGGGTACTCGGAGTCTGCCACTTCGTTCGATACGTCTGCTGTCAAATTCATATCTAAGTGGATGTGTTTTGTCATCAAGAATGTCAGCCAATTTGTTCGTAATCCGTCTGTTGTACAGTGTGTCCAAATTATCCTGTGCCCTACCAATCACCCCACCCCCTTTCCGGATTACTTTGTTAAGACAATCTTGGTCTCTGTTACATAAATTTCTCCCCCAGCACGTCAGTCCAAAAGTTAAAATGCTAACAATGCTGGAGCAGTAAAACATCTGTAAAAGCTGAGTGCTTATATGAAATGATCTGAGCTTTCTCAAACAGTAAAGACAGGTATGCGTTTTTTTCACAATAGGATCTGTGTTTTGTTTCCAGTTGAGTGCGTTGTCAAAAAGAACACCTAAATACTTGTGGGACTCTACACGCTCAACTTCTGTTCCCTTGATAACAACAGGACCGGGATGCTGTTTGTTATTCCTGAAATCTATGACCATCTCTTTTGTTTTGCCAACATGTAATTCAAGGTAGTTTCTATCGCACCACTCTACAAAGTCATCGATCTCTTGTCGATAGTGTCTGTCGTCCTCATCTGTAATCAGACCTGTCAGTGCCGTGTCGTCAGCGTATTTGTCCATGACACAGTCGTCATGAGTAGCTCTACAGTCTGCTGTGTACAAAGAAAACAAAAAAGGCGACAGGACAGTCCCCTGTGGTGCACCGGTGTTGGTAAAAAGTACATCTGAGATTAGATCCGAACTAATTCTGACGTACTGTGGCCGGTTAGTGAGATAGTCCAAAACCCAAAGAATGGTAGAGGCATTTATGTTCATGTGAACTAGTTTGGAGGCGAGTATGTGTGGCTGAATGGTGTTAAAAGCAGACGAAAAATCATAGAACATCAGTCGAATGGAGGCTCCTGGGTTCTCTAAATGAGAGTAGATGTTGTTTACAACATGCAAAATGGCATCATCAACACCTCTTTGCCTTCTGTAAGCAAACTGAAAGGGGTCCATAAAATCTGCAACCTGTATTTTAAAATGTGAAAGAACAGCCCTCTCAAAAACCTTCATGACACACGAGGTAAGAGCAACTGGTCTTAAATCATTCATCACATACAGTTTGCTTTTTTGGCACAGGGACAATACAAGAGGTCTTCCATGAACAGGGATCGACACACTGGGTAAGTGACATGTTAAAAATATAGCAAAGAATTTGGTACAGTTGTTCAGCGCATAATTTTAACACATTTGATCTAACACCATCTGGCCCAGCCGCTTTGTTTGGGTTGGTATGTTTAAGTAAGCTAAGCACCTCCTCCTCAGTCACCACAATCACTTCACTTTGCATGTGTTTAGGTCCACTAACTAGCATTTCTTTGACCTGTTCTCTCTCATGCTCAAAATCATGACAATCAAATCTTGCATAGAACTGATTTAAGTCGTTGGTATAGTCCGTAGTTTTGCTCAAAACCTGAACAGCTTTTTGCTTCTTGTTCCCACTCATCAGATTTATACCCTCCCACACACGTTTCATGTTACCAGTCTCAAACTGTTTTTCTATCTTTTTTCGATATGCTTCCTTCCCCTTCCTAAGCTCCCTTTTCAGTTCCTTTTGTACTGTCCGTAACTGTTCTTTGTTCTTGTCTTCAAAAGCTTTCTTCTTTCTGTTTAAGACATCAAGAGACTGGGAACCACCTGTAGTAAAATCAAAGGAGAAGCACAGGACAGGAGTCGCTGGAGGTCTCTCATTGACGGCCTATACCTTGGGAGGGGTGACAGGCGTAAGTAAGTAAGGCCTCGAGGAATCCTGCCTGGCTCTGGTGACTACGGCGTCGATAATCCTGGTAAAGACCCAAGGGCTGAGGTTGAGACCGAAGGGTAGGGCCCGAAACTGGTAAACGATCCCACGAAAAGGCGAAACGCAGGTAACGCCGCGCGGTGGGATGCATGGGGACGTGCAGGTATGCGTCGGAAAGGTCAAGACTGACCGCATAGTCCATAGGTTGAACCGAGGCTCGTAAGGCTCTTGCCGTTTCCATACAAACAATAAACTTGTTCAGGGCAGAGAGGTCGATGACCGGTGTCAAGGTTAGTGACTGTTTTGAGGTAGTCGAAAGTTGCCGAAGCACCGGTCACGCAGGAATAGTGAGTTGTTTACTAGTTGGTAGAGACGGGCTAGTGTTCTTTGTTTTGCACGTGCGGGGTACACTAGTTGAATGCGACAGTGTGTTCACTGCCGAGTTTACCTTGTCGGGAGCAAGGGGAGGACATTTTAGTTAGCAGCTGTACTCGGTTGGACCAAGTTGTCCTGCCTAACTGACTGTTGGGAGTCAGTGACTGACCGTATGTGGGAGTCAGTAACACAGCGCCAGTCCAGTCCCGGGGCCACTGGTGGCTGGAGACTGGGGTTGTTTTGCCTACGGGTGGCAGCGTTGTGATGAGTCGCAGAGGAGGTGAGTGCTTAAAAATCCCACGTGCGGATGTTTTGTCATGTTTGTTATGGGTGTTTGTACTGTGTTAGGTCTAGAAGTATCATGGGTAGGAAAGGGGGGGAGGGACTCGATGGGCAAAGGGGAAGTATTATTTTGGCGTTATTGGTTTGATTCTATTTAATTATTTGTTATTTTAAATTGGTTAGCGAAATGTTGTATTGGTTTGTTGTGGAAGTGTAGAGACTTTTAGCAATTTTTATATGTCATTTTGAAATGGGTTGAAAAGCATATGTCACATGGGTGAGGGTCAAGTGCTTGAACGGTTAGTGGTAGTGTTTTGTAAACCAAGCAGGGTGGGTATGGGAGGTTAGCTGGTTTTAAGGACCCACTGGTTTACGTTACTTACGGGGCCGTTTAGGCTCCTGCTTTTGTTTTGCATCGATGTTTGGGGTCGGGACCGGTTGGAGGGCCGACGTGCATCCGGACCAACCATGCCTCGCTGGACCGGGTGTCGGCGTGGGAGGCGCGCGGTCACCTATACTGCCGAAGCCGCCATGTCACCATTGCGGCCAGACCAAGCACCAGGGAAACACAGAGAGAGAGAGAGAGAGAGAGAAGACCCGCGAAGCTGAACGACTGTTAAAGGAAGCCGGACGGGAGGGATCCACAGGCGTTCGTCGACTCACCACGGTGGTCCCATTCCTAGTCACCTATCCATTACTCACTCTGCCTTGGTGTAGTTCCTTGATTCCTGTGTATGAACAGTTACGTTGTAAATGACGTTTTTTTAGCTGTCAGCACTGAGGACTATAAACCGACTTTTATTGTTGTGAAACAACAGTGCTGCATAGCGTGGGGGAGTGCATGTTTCCTCCACTCGATGCAATGCTGATGTTGTGGAAGTAGTATTAACTCTGTTTTCTCTTTTTTTCCTTTTCTTTTCTTCCTTGTATTCATGGAAGGGGGGATGGGGAGGGGAAGGGTTGGTGGGGAGGTTGGGTAGGGAGGGAAGGGGGATAGTTAGCATAATAAAGATTAAGTGTACGCTTAAAGGAAATGTGTTGTGTTGCTTGTGCTGAGCTGTAACCTGTCTTGAGGCAAGACACTAGGGTTCTTGGTCTGTCTTCTACCTCTTTTCTACTTCTAACTTCCACCCTCGTCTATCTCTCCTTAGTCGGGACATTTGGGGGCTCTACTTCTAACTTTCACTCTCGTCTGTCTCTCCCTAGTCGTGACAACCGGTTGCCACTTGCCGCCGGGCTTCGGGACTACGAAGAGCCAACTGTAGAATGCCAGGGAGTCCTGTCGCGTCACTACTTCCGTGGCAGCCTTCTGGAGCAGCGCGGCAATCTCCCCTTGAAGAACATCCGCCCTGTCCTGGTTGACCGGTACACGCATCCACAGGGGAGAGCGTCTCAGAGGCGGAGGGGTCAAAAACGAGGTCTGAAGTCCGTCCGAGATCGTGTTGAGAATCCAAGGGTCCTCCGGCAACAGCAACCGCCACTCATCGCTGTGCCTCGAAAACCTCCCGCCGACTGGAGACCCTGCAGGGATCAGTGGGGGCGGAGTCGGGGGGACGTAACTGGGCCCTCCCGCGCCCGTGCCTCTGGGCGCTCCGGGGCCAGGCAGGGGTCGAGGCTGGGCGGGGGCGGGCACGACCAACGGGGGCCTAGGGTCTGGGTCTGGGAGGTAGTCTGGAAACCAGCCTGGTGGAGGGTCTGAAACTCCGCAGGGCACGACCCTTGTCCATGTGGGAGGTCAGAAACCGGGAGGAATCAGCACTGGGAGCGCTTGGCCACAGGTCCTTGGCGGAATCCTGAACCTCTTGCCAGTTGGAACCAAAGAGGAGGGGGACCCCAAGAGGAGCACGGCACAGCTGAGCGACGAAAGTCGAGGGGATGCCCAGGCAACTCTTCAGCAAGGTCGCAATTCGCCACCACCGCTACTGCCAAGAAATTGGTCGCGATGTGGTGCATGGCACTATTAGCTGTGACGGTGAGAGAGTGGACGTCGCATAAACAGGACTCATTCGGATGCTCCCAAAACTCCTCCAAACTCCTCACCACCGCCTGTGTGGCCAGGTCCAGAAATCCTGCACAAGCCAGAGAGTTGCGAATGAGACTTGCCTTGTCTTCAAGCACGGGGGAAGAACCGACGAGCAGAGACCTTGCCTCCAGCTTGCAACTGCACCGCCGGCTCCATCGCTGGGAGGAGGCAGGCAAAGGCTTGAGAGTGTCCTGCATACCAGGCTTGCCGAAACTTGATATCGACGCCAGAAGAAACCTCTATCATGTAATTTGCCTTGGGATAGGTGCTCATTAAAGGCGTCCACCAGATCTCTAAATCCCGGAGGCTGAGGGAGAGTCTTGAAATGCTTCGCCTGCAGCAGGGCGACGACCGAGGCTGCGGCCTTCCTCTTGAGTGGTGGCGAAGGTGGGCAACCCTCCAAGGGAAGAATAGCAGAGATCGTCCGTGCTGCTTCGTCTAGAGCTCGCAAAGTCTCAGCCGAGCCCGACAGCTCTCCTAGCGTGTCGGACGCGGAAGTGCTGCGGGGAGGGAGTCCAGAGGAACATGGCGGAGGCCGAATCCTCTGGGTACAAACTGAGGACGTCTTCATCCAACTCCGTGGGAGACTCCAAAACCACGTCACGAGGAGAAGCACTGTCTGGGGGAGGACAGTAGGGTCTGTCAGGGAGCGCTCAGAGAGTCCGCACGGCGAGCGATAGTCCGGTGAAAGGCAAGCATCACGCGCCTGCTGCCACGGTCCGGGCACTACTGTAGTGCTGACCAGAGGCCCTGCTCGGACAACAAGAGAGGGAAGGCGACCCCGTACGCAGTGTCCGTGAGGCGGGCGGGGAGTCGTGGCGCCGCGAGGGGTCCACGGAGCGGTGAGTGCGAGAATTCCCCCGATGGCGAGGGGAAAGGCTGGGACGAATGTGACACCGCGGGGCACGAGGGGACCCGGCTCCGGCCGGGAGCCCTGGGCGCGCCAGGAAAAGGAGACCGACGCCGAGGGGAAGGGCTCCTCCCGTCGTGGCGAATGCTCGAGTGCAACTCCATACTAGGAGGCCTGCGAGCGCTGGGGATGGCTGACGGACGATGTCTAGAGGAAGCAAGCGTAAGCGGGCGTGTCTCCCGAATACTCTGTCTCTCAGCCGCCCCTTGCGGAGGACCATGCGAGACTGGCAAAGGTCTCTCAGCCACTTCTTGCATCTCCTACAGAAGCGGAGCTGAGTGCTGTAACACAAAGCAGAAGCCATGAAGCAACCGTGACCAGTACTCCTAAACCGGTCGAGGGCTAAGCCCAAACTCTACGGAAAATTCGACAAATTTCCACAGAATATGCCGATGGCGCCGTAAACAGTCCGTTTACTCATAAGCATAACCCGAGGCCTTACCTGGCCATCTTCTAGCCACTAGCAAAGCTTGCCACGTAGTATAGTAGTAGGAAAATCCAACAGAGAGGCTGAAGCTGGTGAACCGTTCACGGTGAAGCTAAGGGTACAACTGGCGTGAATATACGGCTCACGTGACCGGATGGAGGGAGGGGAGACTACAACTCTGAGTTACGCCCCTTGTCGTACAGGTACACACAAGGTGCTTAGGCTGAAATCGGGTAAGTTAAGGGGTATATTCCATATAGTAATGCCATCATGAATGTATTTTGAGGAAACAAATGATAATTTCATGATCATATTCCATATAGTAATGCCATCATGAATGTATTTTTCTCTAAAATGTATTTTTTCCAAAAATACGTACCGATGGCATTACTATGTGGAAGATACACTTAGCTTAACGATTTCAGCCTAAGAATCTGTTGTGTATACATACACAACCAGGGAGGCGACTCCAGAGAGCCGTTATCAAGGAACTCCGAGTAGCCTCCCTTCCCTCCCCATCCGGGTACGTGTGCAGTGGTGCCATGCCAGTCGAACGCTATAGCGCTCTGGTGGCAAGTGGGGTAGGCGGGAGGGCCATTTGAGTAATGCCATCGTTAAGTATTTTTTTAAAAAATACATTTTAGAGAAAAATACATTTGTTTCCTCAAAACACATTACTGATGGCATTACTATGTGGAAGAATAGCGAAAAGGAGGAGGGTGCCGCCCGCTAGGTCCTGCATCTGCTCGTGCTTGGCGGTCGTGAACAGGAGCAACCTCCCGACGATTTCGGCTAAGTGTACCTAGGGCGCCAGAGGCGCCAGGAGGGAGTGTTGCACCGCAGCGATGTCCCCCACCAGGGCCAGGTTGTCCCGCTGGCCTGCGAGGTCCCTGAGGTAGAAGCGGGCAAAGGTGAAATTGGCCCGCCACCCAACAGCCGCCACAATGTCTCTCACGGCGCAGTTTCGATCAAACGCGACGCTGGTGGAGACCGCACGGACCTCGTGTGCTCGTATATATGTAGCCTCTTAGCACCTGCTGGGGAGAGCTCCTCGTACGCTGAACGGATGACCCAACGCAGCCACGAGGAGATCGTCTGTGCAGAGATATCATTCCTGCCGGGGGAAAGCGGCAGGAAGAGGCGGGTCCGGCAATGCCAGATAAGTTTCGTCCTGTGCAGGTAGACTCGCAACGCCCGGACCGGGTCCTGATAGCGGGAGTACTGGGTCTGGTCGGGCCCCTTGAGCGGGCACAGGGTGATGACAGGGGCCCTGGCCGAGGAGAGCCTATTCTTTCACCAAGAAGGCGGGATTCATGAGGAGGTGCACGGAACCATCCGGCCTGTGCTGTAGACAGGCCGGGTCCACCGAGAGTGCATGCAGCTTGCTGACTCTGGACGCCGTAGCAAGCACCAGCAGATCTTCCTGGTCACGTCCGCCAGACTGGCCAAGGGCAGAGGCTCAAACCTGTTCGAATTTAGCCAGGTAAGGACCATGGGGAGGTCAAAGCGAGGGACGAGCGAGTGCGGCACTGGTCGCCGGAGCTCAAAGTGATGCATCATATCCGATAGGTCCGGGCACGCCCCAGGGTCCGCGCGGCCCAAATGGCGGTACGTGTCTGCCACCATGGAGAGGTATCCGCGGATGGTGATTGGAGCCAGGTTCTGATGGTCGAATAGCCACAGGAACAACTCGGCTAGTTGGGGGGACATCAGAGCCGTGGGGGAGAGGCGCCTCGACGCGCACAATTCCCGGAAGACTCGCCACTTCGCCTCGTACACCCGGCAGGTGGAAGGTCTGCAGGCCGCAGCGATAGCCTGCACCGCCGCACACGAGAAACCTCTCGAGGAGAGGGCTTGCCGCACAACCGCCAGGCGTGTAAAAGGAGCCGCTCTGGGCACGGATCTGGTGCTGGAGCTGCTTTAGCATCGTGCGCGGGGTGGGCAAAGGCAGGGGGGGATCCGTGGCGAGGCTGAGGAGATCCATGGTCCAGCTCCTGCTCCAGCTGAACGGAGTGACGAGGAGCAGGTTCGCATTGCAGCCCCTGAGCTTCAACAAGACCTTGGGCACTAGTACCGTCGGAGGGTAGGCGTAGGCCACGAGGCCCTCCCAAGAGACGGAGAGAGCATCCACCACCCACGCTAGAGGGTCCGGGAAGAGGGAGACGAAGGTGGGAAGACGGGGACGGATGACACTCGAAGAATCACACCCCTCCGGAGACACTGACCTGTGCTGAAGACGGTCCAGCGGCAAAGCGAACGTACCGCTGATCTGACCGATGGCCGGAGGTCCAGACTAACCGAGCGCTAAGCGAAGCCCCCGCAGTCTGGCGAAGAGGTCCAGCCGAGGGGGGCGGGGGGTGGGTGGGTGGTGCACAGTCTTGGGGGCTATGACAGATGCGGCAAGCCGCGTGTGGCAGGAGGCGAGCCCCCCCATGTCCGAAGTCGCCCGCTGAGGAGGTTCCCGGGAGGCAGACGGGCGGTCCCGTCGGTAAAACTCCCACAACTGCGACCAATGTTCCTTGCACGAAACACATCTCTCGCACGGTTGTGTGGAGGAGCAGCCCGAGCAAGGGAGACACAAGGTGTGGGAATCCATCGTCCACTGAAAACCCTTACACCTGCGGCAAGTACGTAACTGCAAAAACTCACGACTGTGGTTCTGCAGTTGATTTGGCTGTGAACGAACCAGCCATTATCCGAGGAATGTGACGGCCGGTCAACACCTGGCCGGCCGAGGCATGCCCCGAGACCTTACCTGGCCATATCCAAAGCAACGGAGGGGAAGGGTAGCCGCACTGCATGGACCAAGGGCGCCGCAAGGAGAAACACGAACCCAGGCCCCCAGGTAGTCCGTATGCCACCACAGGTAAGTCCGAGGATTGCAGGCACAAAACACCACGTAATCCCAAGGAAGCACACAGATAGCACAAGTATCCAAGGGAGTCCAAGGGTATCCAAGGTTATCCAAGGCTGAGCACAAGTAAGAAACACCCTACCACTATGAAGCTAAGCGTTCGACTGGCATGGCACCCCAGCACACGTACCCGGATGGGGAGGAAAGGGAGGCTACTCAGGGTTCCTTGGTAACGGCTTAGTGGAGTCACCTCCCTGGTTGTGTATGTATACACAACAGATTCTTAGGCTGAAATCGTTAAGCTAAGTGTATCCTCCACATAGTAATGCCATCGGTAATGTGTTTTGAGGAAACCAAGTCTTGCTTTTTACAAAAATAGACTTAGTGGCGTTGCACTTATTTTTAGTACTATTGTGGTGAGAGATAAGACAAAAAGTATCACAGGGATCTTATTTTTTGTCTTCTCTTTCACAATAATAACACAAAAAGAAGTCTAGCTGCCAGAATCTTCTACATTCTAACTATCAATGCATGGAAGATAAAATGATTTTACCTATAAGCTTTTTCTTTTTTTGCTTTTTCCGTCCAGCCTGGTGACTAAAAACTATGTCGTCATTTGCAGCCGGCTCAATAGCTGACAAATAGATGCGATCAGCAATAGGTCCCAAGTGTTCATGTCCTGTAAAAACAGACAAAAAGTGGGAAATGACAAAATTTAATGAATTTTTTTCATGGGACAATTAAAAAAATTGTACAAAAACAGTTTTCCTGAGCACCAGCTAAACTGATAACATGAAGATCAATAACATCTAGTGAGACACTAAACAACAAAGATCAAAGTATGCTGCACATGCGGACTCAGAAAGAGATGAAAGGTTTAACAGGGGTTGCGATTACTGCCTTTTTCTATTGCGTAAATCATGCATTTTTGGTTTTGGTCGTGCATTTCTGTGAGGGGTCTGCATACACATGTGCATCTGTGAGATGACTACCTATTTTCATCTAGACCAAAAACACTGATGACAGTGACAATCTGAAATGTCATTTATTTCATCAAAAACATTACCGATGACATGACAAATGGGAGTGTCTACTACGTGCTCAAATTCTAGCCTACGAACCCGTTGTGTGCAAACACAACCCGGGAGGCACTCGGGGAACCCTCCAGAGGGGCCAAGAGTTGTCTCCCGGACCTGCCTATCCGGTTCCGAGTCACCTGACTCGCCAGTCAGCTACGTAGGCTCACGACCGTCGGACGTGTTCTAGCCTCGCGCTCCCTTCGACCGGTCGGTCTTGGTGCTCGAGTTCGCCGTGACTTTGGCTTCGCCTGTTGCTTCGCTTCTGCTTCGCTTCTTGCTTGCTTCGCTGCAGCTTCGCTTGCGCTTCTTCGCTTGGCGTCCTCCTTGGTTGGCTTCGCTTGGCGGACCTGCTGGTTCCCGCCGTTTCGCCGGTGGCGACATGGACGTCTCTTCTCCCGCTACCGCTTCGGCAGAGAGGTAGGATAATTAGTTGGGCCCGGAGCCGGTCCCCGGGCGGGGTACCGGCCTGTGCCTTTGGACTCTACCTTGTTCGTGTTGTGTGGGTTTTGTTGAGCGGGGACTCTTAGCTCGGCGGGGCCCTGGTGCCCTCGCCTTTCCCCTTTTGGGGTGAAATTACGGGCTTCCCCTGGTAGCCTTCGGGGAGCATTGTTTAAACCAGCTGCGGCGCGTGGCTCATGTTGCATCTCCGGCCTGGCTGGGGTATGCTTGTTTCGAGAGCGCACTCTTAGCTTAGAGCGCTACAGCATTATTGCCTGGGGGCACGGCCCTTTCGTCCCTATTGTCGTTTGGCCCGCCGTGAGATGGCCTTAGTCGCCTGCTCGGCGTTAAGCCCAAATACCTAAACTAAACTACACCTATTGTCGTTTGGCGCACATTCCTCTCCAGCCTGGCTGGGGTAGGCTTTGTTATGAAGACGCAAGCTTCGCTTCGGGCGCTACAACAGTATAGCCTGGGGGCACACCCCTTTTGTCCCTATCGTTCGGTGCGGTTCCCCTTGGTAGGACGAGCCCTGTTGGTCTCGACCACGTACCGGCACGTTGTTTGTTTGGTGTGTTGCAGTGCCCTCCTGATGACCTGCACGCAGTGTGGAGGTTTCCAGTGGCCCTCGGATTCGCACAAGGTCTGCCTGCCGTGTGTCGGCTGTACATCTGAGCGTTCTTGTGACGTTTGCGCCGTCTGGCCGGAGCTCCGCTGGTCCCAACTTTGGAGCTTCTACCGACGTGAACGCCCGACACCTGTGCCTGCTGCAAGACCTGCGGAAGTGCCGGCTGTCATCTCAGGCGCCCCGACCGCTCTTGCCCCCGATGGCCCCAGTCTGGAAAGATCTCCACAGCGGACACAGCAAGGTAGTGTGCGGAGTCGGGAGTTCGAGGCGCGGGTTCCCAGGAGGGAACGCGCTTGGACCAAGCCTTACGACAGGCAGAGAACCCATCTCGAGACAGAGGTCAGTTCGGAGAGACGTGCCTCGCGCCGTCCATGGTCAACCGGTCCCCACTCGTCTCCTAGGAAGGCCTTGGATCCCCCTCGGCCGCTGCGAGCCCGCCTCGCCACAGAGTCCGGCTCGCGGAGACATTCGCGCACACTCACCACACCACTACCTGTGTCCAGTTCCTCCTTGCGATCGAAGTCTGACCACCACTCTCGCGCTCCTTCGCGTGAGCGTCGTAAAGTTCGTGATTCTTCTCGTCATCTGGACCATGGGCCTTCGCGCTCTACCTCTTCGCGGCGTTCGTCCCACGTTCCCCGCCGTCTGCCTCGTCCCTCCCGTTCCCCTTCCCCTCGCCCAGCCTCTTTCCTTCCTCCTTGTTCCCGGGGATCACGGTCTCCAGCTCGTAGTCGCTCGTCTGGTCGCCGCCGCCGTTCCCGCTCCTCTGGTGCGTCGCGTCGCCATCGCGGACGTCGCTCTCCCCTGCGTGCTTCGGCGCCTTATGGCTCCCCTCGTCCTCGTCGAGCTGCTCGCTCTCGGAGTCACGGTCACCGTCCCTCTTCGACGGCTCACGGCGGCGTGGACGACGATTCGTTGAGTCTTCTCCCTGATGATTCCATCTCCGTTCTCCTCGGAGGTCTCAGCCGCTCCCCTTCGCCGCTCTCTCCTTCGGATGCGTCGACAGCCCACGGGTTACCGGCCTCCTCCCGCACAGAGGTTCTTCTGGCTCTCGACGAGGTCGCTCGCCTCATCTCCGCCACGCTTCCGGCAGAGGACTGCCCTCCATCCCCCCCCCCTGAAGAGGAAGCCTTCTGCCTTCGTCGACGCGGGTAGACAGGTAAAGAAGTTCAAGACTCTCCCTCAGCCCCCCTCCTTTCGTGAGCTTCGGGATGTGTTCTCGGCCCACCTGTTGTCTGACTCAAGAGACAGTAATTTCTTCTCGGACCACAGATGGCCTCCGGACCTCGACATGTACTTCCGCCAGCAGTGGTACGCCGGCCATTCCCAGGCCTTCCTCTGCCCTCTCCCTCCGGTGGATCCAGCCGCCGTGGTGCAGGCGGGTGGGGCCTCTGCCCTCAGACGCGCGCTCCCCGCGGGTTTGGACAAGACGGCTTCGCTTGTCAGGAATTCCTTGGCCTGCGCCGGCTTCATGGAGCTCCTTACGCAAGCCTTCCTCCGGCGCGTGGAAGATTCGTGGCACCCGTCCCTGACCCCCCTTCTGGGCGACCTCCTCGTCCTCGCTGAAGCGGCCAGCCGCGCCGCGTATCACTCTTCTGTCAACGCTATGGCTGCAGCCTCCAATTGTGATTTACTCCGCCGCGACGCTGTCCTGCAGGCCTGCCGGGGAATGCCTGCTGACCTGAAGACCCAGCTGCGTCGGGCCCCCCTCGGGGGACCCCTTCTCTTTGGTGACACCTGGCAAGCCGTCAAGGATTCCAATGCGGACAGGTGGCCTCCCAAGTCTGTTCCTCGGCGCTTTCAGTCAGCCCGCAAGGCCGTGGGTCGCCCCCTGCGGATCTCCAGACCCGTCGCCCCGACGTCAACAGCCCAGCTGCAGTCCCTGCGTCGCCGTCGCCCCGCCTTCGGTCGCCCCGGCCAAGCTAACGCCCCCGCCCCCGCTTGGCCCCGTCCCGCCCGTCGCCCTGGGCGCGGGCGGGCTCAGTGACTCCTCCCCGCAGACCCGCTCAAGGAGTGCGCCCTACGGGGGGAAGTCGACTCTCTCTTGAGGAAGGAGGCCACAGAGGTTGTGCGCCGCGCAGACTCGCTGGGATTTTACAGCAGACTTTTCGTCGTCCCCAAGCCTGGCGGCAAGTGGCGCCCAGTGATCGACCTCTCAGCCCTAAATCGCTTCATCGTGGCTCCTTCCTTCCACATGGAGACGGCCCGAGCCCTGCGTACCGCGGTGCGACCCATGGATTACGCTGTCAGCCTGGATCTCTCCGACGCTTACCTACACGTACCCATACATCCGGCCGCCCAGAGGTATCTGCGCTTCGCATTCGATGGAACTGTTTACCAGTTTTGAGCCCTACCCTTCGGCCTCAACCTCAGCCCCTGGGTCTTCACCCGCTTGATGGATGCAGTTATGGCCAAGGCACGGCAGTCGTCTCTCAGCCCTATGTCCAACTACCTCGACGATCTCTTCCTGAGGAACCACGTCGAGTCCGTCTTGGAAGAGGACAGGGATACACTGATGCGTCTGCTGTCGCGACTGGGGTTCCTCCTCAACGTCGGGAAGTCAGATCTCACGCCCTCGCGCCGCATCATTCATCTCGGAATGGATTTTGCCACCGATCTCAACGTTGTTCGCCTCCCGGATCCCCGGATTCAGAAGTTGGCCACCTTCGCCAACCAGCTAGCTCAGCAGGAAGCAGCTCCCGCCCGAGTTTGGCTTCAACTCCTCGGACTGATCAACGCAGCGGCGGACCTTCTCCCCCTGGGTCGCCTCTACGCCCGCCCCCTTCAGCTGCACCTCCTGCTTCTCTGGAGACCCTCTTCTGGCGACCTTACCTACCTGGTCCCGGTTTCCCCCCTGGTTCGCCCTCATCTCCTACGCTGGACCGACACGGCTTGGTTGGCTTCGGGAGTCCCTTTGTCCTCCCCCCCCCCCCGCACCTCTCCCTGTGTGTCGACGCGAGCCTCTCGGGGTGGGGAGCCCACCTGCTTCCTCAATTCGCCTCGGCTTCCGGCCTCTGGCCCCCGGAGTTTGCGGACAAGCACAGCAATTGGTTAGAGCTGCAGGCAGTCTGGCAAGCCCTCTTCGTTTGGGAGAGCCAGCTCAGGAACCAGCGGCTTCTCGTCCTCTCCGACAACTCGACGGTGGTGGCCTACATCCAGAGGCAGGGGGGCACCCGATCTCCCGACCTCTGTATGCTCCTCTTCCGTTTGATGCGCTGGGCCGAGGAACGCGACATTACACTCCTCGCACGACACATTCCTGGCCACTTGAATGTGTTGGCGGACTCGCTCTCTCGCCGCGGCCAGTTGCTCCACACAGAATGGACGTTGCGCCCGGATATCTTCAAGATGATCTGCGCCCGTTGGGAGACTCCCTTAATCGACCTCTTTGCTACGAGGTGGAACCACCAGCTTCCCCTCTTCGTCTCCCCGATTCCAGACCCGCTGGCCTGGGCAGTCGATGCCCTCTCGATTCCTTGGGACGGCCTCATCGCTTACGCGTACCCCCCGACAGTCCTCATTCCCAAGGTCCTCCACAAACTTCGAGAGAGCAACGCAGTCCTGCTTCTGGTCGCCCCGCTGGCTTGGGCCCGGTCCTGGACCACCGACCTACTCAACCTCGCCACCTCTCCTCCCCTGCGCCTTCCCACACCCCGTTCCATGCTCAAGCAGCCCAGGCAGGCTCTCTTCCACCCTTGTCCCGAACGCCTGTCTCTTCACGCCTGGAGGTTGTGCAGCGCGCCCTCACCGCTCGAGGCTTCTCTGGTGCAGCAGTGGAGGCGATCGCTGCAGCCCGCAAGCCGTCCACCCGGCGTGTTTATGAAGGGAAGTGGCGCGTCTTGTGTGCCTGGTGCGACGCCCGTCGCCTCCTACCCACCGGACTGACTAACCCACAGCTAGCGGACTTTCTCCTATGGCTCTTCGAGGTCCAAGGTTTGGCGCCCATCACCATCAGGGGATACTTATCCATGGTCGCCGACACGTACCGCCATCTCGGCCTTCCAGACCCCGGCGCCTGTAAGGACCTCTCCGACCTCATGTCCAGCTTCAGCCTCCAACGTCCGACTCAGCGTTCTCTCGTTCCTCGCTGGGACCTACCTTGGGTCCTGACGTGGCTGAATTCGTCCCGCTTCGAGCCACTCGCTCTAGCCCCTCTGGCAAATGTGACACGCAAGACCTGCTTCCTTCTAGCCTTGGCCACCGCGTCCAGAGTTAGCGAGCTACACGCTCTTTCTACCCGCCCAGACTGCCTCCAGTTCAGGGCAGATCGCTCCGTGCAGCTCTTAACGGACCCCACCTTTATTGCCAAAACAAGGTCGCCCCTAACTGCTCCACAGATCATCTCCTTGCGGCCCCTGGGAGGGCCTGCCTGCTCTCCGGAGACTCGGCGACAGGATCCTGTGCGCGCCCTACGCATCTACCTGCGCCGTACCAAAGTTACCCGTAGAGGGCGCTCCCGCCTCTTCCTGCCCATACGCCAGGGCAAGACTGATATCACAGCCCAGACGATCTCCTCCTGGCTGCGCTGGGTAATACGATCGGCATACATGGATCTCTCCCCACGCGTAGCGCAGAGACTGAAGATCCGCGCACACGAAGTACGCGCCATGGCCACGAGCGTCGCATTCGATCGGAACTGCGCTGTCAAGGACATCGTGGCCGCGGTGGGCTGGCGAGCAGAATCTACCTTCGCTCGTTTCTACCTTCGGGATCTGGCGGGACAGCGAGACAACCTCGCCTTGTTGGGGGACCTCACGGTGGCACAGCACTCCCTCCCGGCGCAGCAGGCGCCGTAGGTACGCACCTAGCTAGTTACCTGGGAATTAGCAATGGGAGGACGGTCTTGGTCTCCGGTAGTACCGGGGCGGCACCCTCCTCCTATTCGTGATTCTCCCATTTGTCATGTCATCGGTAATGTTTTTGATGAAATAAATGCATTTTTCTTTAAAAGGTATTTTTTCGAAAAATACTTACCGATGACATGACACGGAGGACCCTCCCACCTGCCCCGCTTGCCGCTGGTGAGCCTAGTATCTGACTGGCGAGTCAGGTGACTCGGAACCGGATAGGCAGGTCCGGGAGACAACTCTTGGCCCCTCTGGAGGGTTCCCCGAGTGCCTCCCGGGTTGTGTTTGCACACAACGGGTTCGTAGGCTAGAATTTGAGCACGTAGTAGACACTCCCATTTGTCATGTCATCGGTAAGTATTTTTCGAAAAAATACCTTTTAAAGAAAAGTGCATTTTTATATTTATGCCAACCTTTTTTAACAAGTGAGGTTTGTAACTTTTCACCCTAGTCATCTTATTTTCACACAACTGTTTCTTATATTATATCAAGTTCACACATTTTTTGGTGTCATATGCATTTCTACCAACCATGTACTATGATCATATACGTAGATGCACTCAAAGCTAAAGACACCAGCACAACCACTGGAAAACAAACAAGAGTCTAAACAACTAGTAGTAACTTCAGATTCAAACAAAAACATAGATCAAATCTGTTTTCATCAAAATAAATGTTAGCCACATTCATAATTTGAGATTAAAAAAACTGCACTAGTCACAATTACTTAACACAATGGTAAAAATTTCAAATTCTAGGAGTTGTCTTCTTGAGATTATAGTATAGTACAGGAGACAAATCGACCACGATTGCTCAAGGATGTTGCTAGAATAGCTTGGTGCCTTCAGGCGCCAAGCTATTCTGGCAACACCCTTGAACAATCGTGGTCGATCCTTAATATGCACTGTTAGAATATGTTAGTCTGTAACTTCGCAAACCTGCTTTTGAAGATGCTTCACTCCCACCTTCTGAAGTCACTTGAATCTTTACGCCACCTGGATGACTGTCAGATATTTCATCTGCAAAAGCAGACAGAGCACTATGCGCACTGTCTGGAGAAGAAACATCTGCCGGAGAGGTGGGTGTGGGACCGCTTGTAAACACCCGCACGGCCAGGTCAGGTGAATTTAGTGCCACGACTGGTGGCAAGTCTGGTGAAGTGTCCAGAGTTGCAGGCTTAGCTGGCACATTGGACGTTTTGCCCACAGATGCAGTCACATCGGTTACTTTGCCAACAGATGCAGCAGTCACATTTGTCATTTTGCTAACTGAAACCCCTCCACCTCTGTCCAATCCACCAGCAGTAACATATTTTGAGTCTAACTCTTTTGTCTGCCTCGCCCCATGTTCGTGAAGCAGACTGTCGAGCTTCTTGAAAGGCGTGAAGATTGTTTTCTTGAAGAAACTCTTGGGAGAGCTTGGTCGAGCGTTCTGATCAGGCTTCTGAACTGCAAGTGTGGCTGGTGGGGGAACAGGGGAAGCCGAACGCGTAGAAGAAGGCTCTGTCGCTGGCAAAGTTGAAAGTGGAAGATCGTGCAGCACTGCTGTAATAGATTACAAACATTTCTGTAACAATACTGGGTTCAGCTCTTTCTGTTTGAAAGAGACATGTCTACATGTACATCACATTCATGTGCCCATGTGACTGCTGGGGACTTGCAGCGGCCCATGAACCTACATGTATTCTCCTGCAGATGGAAGGCACTAGAAAGAAGAAAAACTGGCACGAATTTAATAATAATAATAATAATAAGCGCATTAAATAGGCGCTTTATCCCAATTGAAAATCGGCTCAAAGCGCCGCCGCGAACTGAACCCAACAAGCACGCTCACGTGAAACACGCGCATTCACTCACACACTGTACATAAACACAGAACATTCACGTGGTGCTAAGGGCAAGCTCAAGCGAGCTACTGTAGTTTTTGGAAATTCAAAGTCGTTTGTATTTGAAATTTGATTAAGTGGGCTGAAACTGATACCAAAGTGGAGGGGGAGGAAGAGCCGGAGTACCCGGAGAAAGAACCCCCGGAATTTACAAGAAACTACTGGTATGCTTTGACTTTTACTGACCAAACAGCACATTAGCCCTTGTACTGAAGTTTTAGGTCATTTTTATGCTTTACACCAGGTAAAGAGACAGACTGACTGACAGTTCAAAAGGAGTGCCAGAATAGCTTGGCACCCAGACACCAGAGGCCAGACTATTCTGGCACCACCCTTGAACTATCATGGCCAATCTGTCATCTACTAGTGTCTTGGGAATGAATGGGTTAACTCATTTAGCCCAAACGCCCTACAGCAGGAGATGGATCGACCATAATAATTGAAGGGTTTTGCCAGATTAGCATGCCACCTTTCAGGCTGCATGCTAACCTGGCACTACCCTTGAATTATCATGGTCGATCTGTCTCCTGCAACTGGCACATCAGCATTAGATGACATCTGGGAGATGAGGCCTTGGTGTTAAATGGGTCAAACAAAAATTTCAGCAACATTCCCCTGTAGCTGCACACCTGTACTTCCTTACCTGCATGATTCACGGGTTCTTGGTTCTCCGCAATGCGTATCACAGCATCCTCTGTGTGCCGCCGAAGAACAAAGATCTCGCCGCCAAGAACAGCCACATCCACAATACCCCCCAGTCTATTCACAACGGCCACCACTTTATTTAATGCAGGGTCCAGAATAAACAGCGAGGTCTGATTGTACGTCACCAGCTGTTTCTCCCTGTACATATGAATCCTCCCAAACTGAAGGTCTGTGTTTGTGCTGGTGTTTCTCCCTGGTCGAAGAAGTGGAATTTCACGAACACCGCTCATCAATTCATCTTTAAAGATGTGGGTGTTGCAGACAACGCCTTTAACATCCGACAGCCACACACGACAGCCAGGTCGAACGGCGTAAAGTTTAGCATCGTCAGTCTTGCAAAGTCCAGGGATGAAGCATGCACCAAAATTACCTTGCCTGGAGACAAAGAGGACAAAAACAAAAATTCACTATTACAACTACAAGCAGGACACAGCTGAAGATAATCTCATTTTCAACAGAACACCACAACAGACGAACCACCTCTCAAAAGCATATAGCCCTCATGGAATTTCACATACAGTCCTGATCTCTAATATCAAAGTCACAAACTGAAATAATTTAATCACCAACAAAATTGCTAGTTGGGGCTTTCATGTTTCATCTCTGCCTGCAAAATCAGGTTTAACCCTTATCATTCGGAACACCAGGTGTGTGAAATAAGTTTGACTAAAATAGTTCAAGGGTAGTGCCAGAATAGCCTCTAGGTGCCAAGCTATTTTGGCACCACCCTTGAACTAAAGCCATTGGTCTATATCCTTATCTGTAAGTACTATAAAGTAGCTTGCATATGGCAGTGTACAAATTTGAAGCTTTTAGCCTCAGTATGATATGGGTTAACACACTGAACCCTAAAGATCAATACCCAAATTTGGCAGTATTACATAACAGTTAAGAAGACAGATCAACCATGACAGTTCACAGATGGTGCCAGTATAGCTTGTTCCTTTCACTTGGCTGTTCTGGCACCACCCTTGAAATGTCATGGTCAATCTGTCTCCTCTTGTACGAGATTTTCCATTAAAAGAAAATTCTCCATATTTGACAGACACATTTTGACAGGGACACCAAAATTGGAAAGCCATCCATCACTGGACAGACAAATCTTGAGAAAAATGTATTTTTCTCTAAAATGTATTTTTTTCAAAAAATACTTACCGATGGCATTACTATGTGGAAGATACACTTAGCTTAACGATTTCAGCCTAAGAAACTGTTGTGTATACATACACAACCAGGGAGGCGACTCTAGGGAGCCATTACCAGCAGCGAAGTACCCCCCCCCCCCCTCTCCAGGGCCAGGGCCAGGAGGCCCAAGGGGTCCATGAGGTAAGAGCGGGCGAAGGAGGAATTTGCCCGCCTCCCGAAAGCCGCTGCAACATCTCGTAAGGCGCAAGTTCAAACGAACGAACGCACCGCCCGTACGACGTGCGCTCGAAATTACCGCCCTGTAGCCTCTGCTGAGGCGAGCTGCTCGCCCGCATAAAGGGGTGGGGGAGGGAACCCAGCGCCGCCTGGCGGGGATCGTCTGTGTTTCTAAAGAGCCGGAGTACCCGGAGAAAGAACCCTCGACGGTCCACCCGAATTAATGGTGACACTTTTACTAGAGGAGAAAAGTCTGACACCGGAACCAGGTATCGAACCTCGCACCTCTTGCATTGGCAGGCGCTTTTACCGCTGCACCACGGACCGCCCCAGAGAGGACGCCCCTGCCAGGGGATGGCAGAAGGGGCGAGTCTGGCCACGCTGAACAGCCAAGGCCTGCGCAAGCAGACTCACAGTGCCTGGACTGAATCCTGACGGCGGGGGTCCCGGGTCCAAGGGGAGCCCCAGCAAAAGCCGCTACAATGGGGGGCGCAGGGCAAGTCCTGGGGCACTGGCCGAGGGGCGCCGAACCGAGCCCAGAAGGCGGGGCGCACAGGAGACGCAGGGACCCTCGGAGCTGTCCTGAAGACAGACCAGGTCCACGGAGAGGACGAGCCACGCGCTGCCTCTGGGAGCCGAAACCAGCGCCAGCATGGAGCCGTTTCTCCTGGTGATGTCCGCCCGGCCAACAAACGCGGGGCTCGTCAGGAGATGCACAGAGATGTCAGTCCCGTGCTGCAGCACAGGCCAGGACCACTGAGGGCGCACGCTGCACGTCCACGGTGCTGCGCTAAGCGAAGAGGCAGGCCCACCACGCCAAGGCGGGGCCCGGCAGAAGACATATAGAATCCCCGGCCCTATGCTGTAACACAGGCTGGGACCATCGAGAGCGCATGCTGCAAGCTGATTCCAGCGGCCTTCCATCGGCCCTGTGCTGAAGCACAGGCCGAGAATTCGGAAGCGCAACAACGCGCTAACAGCGGCTGTCGCCCATCAGCCCTGTGCAATAGCACAGGCTGGGTCCACAGCGAGCGCAAGCCGCATGCTGATTCCGGTGGCCGGTCCTCGGACCTGTACTGAAGCATAGGCCAGGAACCCTGAGGGTGCATGTCACGCGCTGACCGCGGCTGCCGACCATCGGCCCTGTGCTGAAGCACAGGCCGAGTCCACAGAGAACATGCCTCAATCTGGGTCCGGCGGCCATCCATCGGCCCTGTGCTGAAGCACAGGCCGGGAACACAGAGAGCCTGCCGCGTGCCAACTGTGGCTGCCGTCCATTGGCCCTGTGCTGAAGCACAGGCCGAGTCCATGGATAGCACACGCCGCATGCTGATTCCGGCGGCCGCCCATCGGCCCTGTGCTGAAGCACAGACCGGGTCCATGGAGAGCACGTGCCGCATGTTGATTCCGGCGGCTGTCCATCGGCCCTGTGCTCAAGCACAGGCCGAGTACACTGAGAGCGCATGCCACACACCGCCTGCGGCTGTTGTCCATCGGGCCTGTGCTGAAGCACAGGCCGAGTCCACAGAGAGCACATGCCGCATGCCGGTTCTGGCGGCCAGTCCCCGGACCTGTGCTGAAGCACAGTCCGGGAACCCTGAGGGTGTATGTCGCACGCTGACTGCGGCTGCCGACCATCGGCCCTGTGCTGAAGCACAGGCCGAGTCCACGAAGAGCACGTGCCACATGCTGGTTCCAGCGGCCGGTCCTCGTACCTGTGCTGAAGCACAGGCCGGGAACCCTGAGGGTGCAAGTCACGTGCCAACTGTGGCTGCCAACCATTGGACCTGTGCTTCAGCACAGGCCGAGAGCACGGAGAGCACATGCCGCATGCTGGTTCCGGCATAGGCCGGGTATACTGAGGGCACACGCCACTTGCGGCTGTCGTCCATCGGCCCTGTGCTGAAGCACAGGACGGGTACTCTGAGGGCGCACGCCACGTGCCGCCTGCGGCTGTCGTCCATCGGCCGGGTACACGAGGACATGCTGATTCCGGCGGCCGTCCATCAACCCTGTGCTGAAGCACAGGCTGGGTCCACTGAGAAGCACCAACAGCACTTGGTGTTCCCAGGCGGTCACCCATCCAAGCACTAACTGAGCCCGACGTTGCTTAACTTCGGTGATCAGATGAGACCCGGTGTATTCAACATGGTATGGCCGTTGGCTGGTATGGCCGTTGGCCGCATGCAGCCCACTGACTCCTGACGCTGTGCTGGAGGAGAAGTCGGATCCACTGAGGGTGTGCACAGCGAGCTGACTCCGGACACGGGAACAAGCATCCGAAGGAAGCCGACCGTCTGGTAATGTTCGCCGTGCTGGCCACCATGGGGCTCACGAAGACGCGGGCGCGGGACCAACGCACCTGCGCCGCAAACAAGGAGGATCAGCTGAGAGCACATGCCGTTTGCTGACTCTGGAAGCTGGAGCCAGTGCCAGGCGGGAGCAGGTCTGCCTGGTTATGCCCGGTGGGGAGACCAAGCAGGAGCTCGCTGGGCTTTGGGCAAGGAGGTGGAGTTGAAGAGGGCGCGAGTAGAGCCGCTCCAGAGGCAACAGGTCCGAGGCTGCATTCAAGAGGCCCAGCAGTTGTAAGCAAACCCGCGCCAGGACTACATCAGCGCTGGAGTCCCGGCGGGCGAACTCCACCAACTTCGTGACACGAGTAGAGCCGCCCCAGAGGCAACATGTCCAAGGCTGCGTTCAAGAAGCCCAGCAGTTGTAAGCAAACCCGCGCCAGGACTACATCCGCGCTGGAGACCTGGCGGGCGAACTCCACCAACTTCGTGACACGAGTAGAGCCGCCCCAGAGGCAACAGGTCCGAGGCTGCGTTCAAGAGGCCCAGCAGTTGTAAGCAAACCCGCGCCAGGACTACATCCGCGCTGGAGACCCGGTGGGCGAACTCCACCAACTTCGTGACACGCGCCTCCGGCAGTCGCACGAGGTTGCAGTCGGTCCAGAACTCCATGCCAAGATGCACAAACTGGCGGGACAGAGAGGGATCGGACTTTCCGCCGTTGACTAGGAAGCCGAGGCAACAAAGAAGAGCGAGAAACGCGTCCCGATCCGTGGCGAGGGAGGTGGAGTCCTGGTTCCGGAGAAGGAGATCATCCAAATAGTTGGAGGTGGGGCTGGAGGTCTGGCGAGCCATGGCGACCACCGCATCCACGATCCGGGTGAACACCCATGGGCTGAGGTTGAGGCCGAAGGGGAGAGCCCGGAACTGAAGACTGTCCTGCAATAGGAACCGTCTGGAGGCTGGGTGCACAAGGACGTGAAGATAGGCGTCGGCCAGATCGAGGATGTTGGCAAAATCCATGGGGCGCACGGCGGCCTTGGGGGCCCGCGCTGTCTCCATCTGAAGAGAGCAGAGATGAAGCTGTTGAGGGCCGACAGGTCGATGATAGGGCGCCAGTGGCCGCCCAGCTTCTGAACCACGAAGAGACGGCTGTAAAAGGCCGGGGAATCATGCTGCGAGACGACCTCTGTCGCGAACATCAGAAGCAAGGCCGCAATCTCATCCCACAAGGCACACGCCTTCATCTGGTTGCCCGGAACGCGCGTCCAAATGTGGGTCCGGCAGAGGGAGGGGGGCTCTGGAAGGAAATCTGCAGGCCCTCCATCACGGTAGTGAGCACCCAAGGGTCATCCGGCAACAGTGACCGCCACTCAGTGCTGTGCAGCCTGAAAGCCATCCTTTTCATCTGCGGTGACAGGGGGGGGGGGGGGGGGGGGGGCAGAGGTCCGTAGGCAGAAAACGGGTGATGAGTCGAGAGGCCACATCGAGGGCGCGTGAAGTCTCCGAGCCCGCCAGGGGGGGCGGGCGCAGGGGAAAGGCCACGCAAGGATGCACAGGACCGGACGCGGAATGGTCCGAGCAGGAGGGAGAGAGGAGAGCAGAAGCCGAGTCCTCCGGGTGGAGGCTGAGGGTGTCACTGGCGACCTCGGGGGCTAGAGGGGAACGCAGGGGGGGTCGGAGGGCATCCAATCCCGGCAGGGGGCACACCAGGGGGGGGGGGGGGGGACAGATGACACTAGGAGAGGCGGGGACAACGCGACGAAGCCCGGAAGGGCACTGAACGGGGGACAAGGATCTGTCCTGAAGATTGCGGGGCTCCCGCTGATCGCTGGCGGCGGCACCGCGCTGAAGCACGGAGGAGCACCGGATATCACGGGAAGGTCTGTGCTAAAGCACAGCCGGGTCCCGTCGCTGGTCGCTGGCAGCAGCACCGCGCTGAAGCATGGTGAAGCACCGCATGTTACGGGACGAAGGTCTGTGCTAAAGCACAACCGAGTCCCGTCGCTCGTCAACCACTAACCTGGTCTGAAGACCGGCAGGCCAATCTGGGTTGCGGGGCACCAACCTGTGCTGAAGCAAGAGTGGGTTCCGTTGAACTCCGGCATCCATTCCGTAGCGCAGGGGGTCCGGAATGCGGGCCGGGTGCGAGGGGTTTCGGGTCGCTGCCCGGTGCCGGGGTTCCAAATGGACGAAGAGCGAGAGCACCAAATCGAGCGAACTGTAGAACAAACCGATGGCTGGAGGTCCAAACGGCTGTCAGGCAAAGTCTCCATAGCCCGGCGTTTCGAAGGAGGCAAGACCGAGGGGGCTAAAACAGGCGCGGCAGGCCGCGTGTAGCAGGAAGTGAGTCCCACGATGTCTGAAGTCACCCGCCGAGGGGGCAGGGAAGCCGGCGGAAGCGGGGGCTCCAGGGAGAAAGACGGCCGGTCACATCGGTAGAACTCCCACAACTGGGACCACCGTTCCTCCTTCCAGAAAGTGCATCTCTCGCACGGCCATGCGGAGGAGCAGCCCGAGCAAGGGAGGCACAAGGCGTGAGTATCCGAGGGCCACTGAAACCCTTTACATCGCCGGCAGGTGTGCACTGGTACAGAAAACAAAAGGCATGAGAGATAAGACACGTGGCCTGATCAAGGAAAGGGCCACATGAGCGAAACTCACGACCGGTGTCGCACAGGGTCGTCTTTTTTTTTTCTTTGTGAATGAACGAGCTGTATTCAAGGAGTGCACCGCCCGGTCAGAAACCCAACAGGCCAAAGCATGCCCTGAGACCTTACCTGGCCATATCCCAAGTGACGGAAGGTAAGCAAGGAGGCTCGGAAACGACACACCAACCGCAGGTAGTCCGCGCAGAAGCAAAATGGCGCCACGTGGTCCCACAAGAACATGAAGGCACACCGCCACACCAAACACAAATAGTCCAAGCGAAAGCATAAGGCACCACGTAATTCCAAAGAAACACACGCGATCACAAGGCACCGGTGGAGAAGAACGAGGAAACTCCAAGACAAATCCAAGGTTAGTCCAAGGGAAAAGAAGGTAGGCTGAGCACGTGGAGACACAACGTATCGCAACTAAGCTAAGCGTTCAACTGGCGTGACACCCCGGCACATGTGCCCGGATGGGAGGGAAGGGAGGCTACTCGGGGCCCTGGTAATGGCTCCCTAGAGTCGCCTCCCTGGTTGTGTATGTATACACAACAGTTTCTTAGGCTGAAATCGTTAAGCTAAGTGTATCTTTCACATAGTAATGCCATCAGTAATGTGTTTTGAGGAAACAAAGGAACTTATCCTTGCCGTGTTTCAAGTATGCGACGTACTGTAGAGCATCTGGTATGGACTTGTTGTCATGCTATCTGTCTCAACACCAGACAATTTTAAATCTTAGTGGAAAGCCTGTAAATTGATTAAGGGATCTATGGGTTAACTCAGTATTGTAGTTCCAAATTTACTTCATACGGTCATGCTATATAGCTCAAGCTTGAATATGCTCTTACACTTTCCTGTCCTTCTGCCCTATGTGCACCGCCTCACAAGTGGTGTCGAGACGACAGACAAATGAGCGGGCTTTGGTGGAGACGAGCAACACCTTGTGGTCATAATGTAGCTGGACAATCTCAGTTGGGGGCTCTACCAGCAGTTCCGTTGACTTGCACAGACCCTGAAAAATGTATTTTTCCTTAAAATAAATTTTTTTGAAAAATACCGATGGTATTACTATAAGGGATTATTTCTTAGCTGGTCTAATTTTAGCCCAAATATTCGTTGTGTACGATTATGATCGTTATGGCAGGAGAGGGGCGCCATAGACTGGGCGGAAGCCCGGCCAGCCTCCCTTCCCGTTTCACCATGCATGCGCTCCGCGCTTCCCGCCTCAGTCAATTTCTTAGCCAACCAGCGGAAAGCGGGGCAGGTGGGAGGGATCTTCGAGTAATACCATCGGTAAGTATTTTTCAAAAAAATTTATTTTAAGGAAAAATACATTTGTTTTCTCAAAACACATTACCGATGGTATTACTATAAGGGAGAATCCCGAAGAGGAGGCGGGTGCCGCTATAACGCCCCTATCCCTGCCATTAAACTACTTGTAGTGGCCCTCCCCAAGCAACCTCCCTCTAATTTTAGCAAAGATACTTACGGCGCCTAAGGCGCCTGGAGGGAGTGTTGCGCCGCCACGATGTCTCCCACCAGCGAGAGATTCTGGCGCTGGCTGGAGAGGTCCCGCAGGTAGAAGCGTGCGAAGGTGGCCTCTGATAGTAATGGGCGCAAGGAGCTGGTCGGAGAAGAGCCAGAGGAAGAACTCCGCCAGCTGAGGAACTGTCAATTCGGTGGGGGAAAGGTGTCTGTCGTCACACCAGGAACAGAGGACTCTCCACTTGCCTTCGTAAACACGTCTGGTCGAGGACCTGCGGGCTGAAGCGATTGCATCCACTGCCGCACTCGAGAAGCCTCTAGCAGAGAGGGCTTGCCGGACAACCTCCAGGCGTGAAGGAGGAGACGCTCCGGACACGGGTGGTAGACCGCGCCCCGTGGTTGCTTGAGCATCGTGCTTGGGGTGGGAAGCGCAAGCGGGGGGGGGCCGTTGCGAGGTTCAGCAGGTCTGTGGTCCACGTCCTGGACCAGCAGAGCGGGGCCACCAGGAACAGAATCGTGTTGCACCCTCTGAGCTTGAGTAGGACCTTGGGGACTAGCACCATCGGAGGGTAGGCATAGGCGACGAGGCCGTCCCAGGGGATGGAAAGAGCGTCCACTGCCCAGGCCAGGGGATCTGGGATTGGAGAGACAAACAGGGGAAGCTTCCGATTCCATCTCGTGGCGAAGAGGTCGACCATGGGTGTCTCCCAGACTGTGCCGATCATCCGGAAGATGTCTGGACATAGTGACCACTCGGTATGCAGCAGCTGACTGCGTCGGGAGAGGGAGTCGGCTAGGACATTCAGGTGACCCGGAATATGACGCGCCCGAAGAGTGATGTGCCGGTCCTCGCACCACCGAAAAACCTGGTAGAGGAGGATGCAGAGGGAGGGAGAACGGGTCCCGCCCTGCCTCTGGATGTAGGCAACGACCGTGGAGTTGTCCGAGAGGACTAGAAGCTCCTGATGTCGGAGGCGCAGGTCCCAAACACGGAGGGCTTACCAGACGGCCTTCAGTTCCAACCAGTTGATGTGCCGGGGCGGCGACTCCCTTGGCCCCAGCCCGGAGGCAGTCTCGAACAACGGCAGGAGGTGAGCTCCCCAACCGGAGAGGCTCGCGTCGACGCACAGGGATAGGGTGGGAGGTGGCGAGAAGAGTGGTACTCCTGTCGCAAGCCAGGAAGGAGCCACCCAGCGTAGAAGGTGAGGACGGGTCAAGGCAGTGACCGGAACCGGTGCGTCGAGGTTGGCCGATGAAGGACACCAGTGCAGGAGGAGGTGCAGTTGCAGAGGCCGGGAGTAAAGACGTCCCAAGGGAAGGAGATCCGCTGCCGCGTTCATCAATCCCAGAAGCTGCAGCCACTGCCTGGCTGGAAGCGTCGTCAACTGAGAAACCTGCCTCGCTAAATCCGCCAACTTCTGGACACGTTTCTCCGGGAGCCGAACGATGTTGAGGTCAGTGAGGAACTCCATACCCAGGTGTACAAAGTGGCGCGCTGGCACGAGGTCGGACTTGCCGAAGTTGACCAAAAAGCCGAGATCTTCGAGCAGGTGAAGAAGGGCATCCCGGTCCTCCATCAGGGCAGTTTCGGATTGGTTCCTCAAGAGCAGGTTGTCTAAATAGTTCGAGGTGGGACTCGTGGAAGTCCGACGGGCTCTGGCTACCACAGCATCCATGATCCGAGTAAACACCCAAGGGCTGAGATTTAGGCCGAAAGGAAGAGCGCGGAACTGGTAGACCACTCCCTGGAAAGCGAAGCGCAGGTAACGTCTGGAGGCTGGGTGGATGGGTACGTGAAGGTACGCATCTGAGAGGTCTAGGCTGATCGCGAAGTCCATCGGCCGCACAGCAGCCCGCAAGGCCCGGGCAGTCTCCATTCGGAAGGAAGGAGCCACAATGAACTTGTTGAGTGCCGAGAGGTCTATGACTGGGCGCCACTCGCCGTCGGGCTTGGGTACTACAAAGAGCCGGCTGTAGAAGGCTGGGGAGTCGTGGCCGACTTCTGCAGCAAGGCAGCAACCTCGGCGCTGAGAGCCTCGGCTCTGGGCTGATCTGACGGCAGCGCTGTCCATAACGGCGAGCGGCGCAGGGGAGGGGGTGACTGAAAGGAGATCAGGAGTCCCTCGGTGATAGTAGACAGGATCCACGGGTCATCTGGAAAAAGCGCTTGCCATACGTCGCTGTGGAGCGCTAGCCTCCCGCCGACAGGAGACCCGGAAGCGGCCAGCGGGGGACGAGAGAAGCAGTCACTGGGCCCTACCCCGCCCGAGCCGACGGGCAGGTCTGGGCCAGGAGCGTGCAGGGGGCGCAGGGGCGGAGCCTGTAGCGGGGCGGGCGCGGGGAAAGGCAGGAGGCCTGGGGGGGAGACGTCCACCTCTGGTAGGGGGACGAAAGCTGGGTCTGGCAGCCTGCAGGGAGCGACCCGGAGCCGTGCGGGGGGCTCGAAAGGGAGCTGTAGAAGGGCGGCTGGGCCAGGAATCCTTATTCGCCTCCTTGACAGCAAGCCAGTCGGGGCCGAACAGGAGCTCTCCTCCAAGGGAAACTTGACGAAGCTGAGTCTTGACATCGGGAGGGATGGAGCGAAGGCGTAGAACCGCATCCCGTCTCAACAAGTCGCAGTTAAGGGCCGCCGCCATCGCATTGACGGAGGCGTGGTAGGCGGTTCCCAGAGATGGCCAACGCTAGCAGGTCCCCAAACAGAGAAGACAAGGAAGGATGCCAGGCATCTTCAATTCGACGAACGATAGCTTGCGTCACTAGATCCAGGAAACCCGCTGCCGCAAGGGTGTTCCGAACGAGCGTCGCTGTCTGTTCCACGCCCGGAAGAAGACACTGTCGAAGGGAAGCACCAGTAAAAGATGCCGCCGTGGGGTCCAGCTTAGGCAGGGGGCAAGAAAAACTCTGCGAATGACCCGCATACCAGGATTGTCGAAAAGAAATATCCAAACCCTCCGGCCACCTGGAGTCTGAAAAGAAACCAGAAACGCCGCAGCGACTCTGTGAGAGATGAGCGGAAAAGGCTTCGCAAATGTCCTTAAAGCCTGGTGGCTGAGGAAGAGACTTAAACCGCTTGCCCTGACGATCGGCATCGACGGAGGCGGAAGCCTTCCTCTTGAGGAGGGGGGGGGGGGGGGGACGGAGGGCAGACATCCGCTGGGAGGCAATCCGCAATTATCCGCGCCGCTTCATCTAGTGCCCGAAGAGTTTCCAACCTGTGTCCCATGGATGACGGCTGTAGTTCCTCCTCATCAGGCGAGAGAAGAGGCAGGTCTGGGCTGAGCTCTCGAAGGAGGGCAAACACTGACTCCGCAGGGTACAAGCTGAGAGCGTCGTCTTCAATAGGAACAGTGCTGGGGACTGCGTCCACCACTTGTCGAGTAGCGAGGATAGCCGCATTGTCAGTCCGGGAGGCAGGCATAGCCCTAAGTGACGAGTTTCGCACCGGCGGGGGAAGCCTAGAGCGCCGTAGAGCCGAACGCTCTCGCGACGAACTCCGTGATGAGTAAGACGTCCGACGCAAACTACGGTGACGCTGCCCGTGGTCGTGGCGGGAGACGCTGTGCTGCCTGGAGCGGTAGCGGCGATGGGAAGACACCGAACGTCGGCGCCGGCGTGACGGGGAACTGTGGGACGAGCTGGAAGCTGCGAGGGACGAGCTGCACCTAGCGCGAGCTCGTGGGGGTCGGGTAGAAGCTGAGTGGCGGGAAGACATTCTCCGGCGCTTCGACGAGTCCCTGGGGCGCGACCAACGACTAAAGGAGGAAGAGCGCTGGTGGGTGTAAAAGGGGCGGGCAGTCTCGGGGTGAAGCTGGGCCGCGTCTCAGGCTGCGTGACCGGGAACGGGGGCGCGAACGCTGAGCAAGCCTGTCTGGTCTAGGTGCCGTGTAGCTGGTCCTGGAGCGAGGAGCTGAGGCGACCAAAACATTCTCCGTGTTGGACGAGGAGGGAGGCATAACAGGTCCAAGAAAAGGAGAGGGCTGATCACTGACCTGGTTGGCTGTGGCGTTCAGTGTCTCAGTCAGGGCGTCTACCGAAGTCGCCGCATGTGCCTGTGCATCAATCTGTGACTGCTTGGAAGTCACAACCGGGTAGCGACCACTCGATGAGACTGTGGTGGATACCGGTTTGTTTACAAGAGGCTTAGCTGGTGGGCCTCGCCGATCCTGAACCGCACAGCGACCACTCGACGGGACTGTGGTGGATGCCGGTTTTAGCGCTCTAGCTCGCAGCCGAGGTTGCTGAGCTGGGGGCGCTACCACACAGTAGGGGCCACTCGGCGGGTCTGTGGCGCATACCGGGGATGGATCGGAACCCCGAGCTGGGGTCGGTTGTTCTCGGCTGTAGAAGCGCAGAAGATCTGTCCACTGCTTTTCCAGCCACTGGGCGCAGACCGGGCACATGTTAGTTGAGGCACAACCGGAACAGGTCAGGCAAAGGGAATGTTCGTCACACAGCCACTGAAACTGTCCACATCGCAAGCAGGTGCGTACTTGCTGACTGTAACACAAAGGAAATAATGAGATTCAAGCGAGCGTGCCCCCGCAGGCACGCGACCACGAACCGCGCTTGAACGAAATTTTTGATAAAAGGCTTGTGCCGAGGCCCGGCGCTCTACCCACACCCCGAGCGCCTGGCGTAGGCTCAAACCGAATCTTTACCTCGCCATTCGAAGAGGAGAGACCGACAAACCACGTGGCGGGCAGATGACCAGGCGAAGAGGTAGCTCGAACTGTCACCGGTCGAAGGCACAAGAATCGCTGCCACTGCACGAGAGAAGAAGCGGCAAGGAGAAGCCAGGGAGCCACCACGCACCAACAGTCCGTAGTCCGTCCTCACGAGCGAACACACCAGTCACAGTTCTCAATCACACAGGCCTCCGGCCTGAACCGGAAGCCAGAACCGGTCCAAAAATGGCGCAGCTACCAGTCCGAGTGGCCACCACACGAGCAAACAGTTCACCGGCACCGCTAAGGCTAGCCCACGGCACAACACAAGTGTAAAGCAGCCTCACACGAAGGGTCCAAGCCTAAGGCCCAAGGCGAAAAAAACAAGTCCAACGACCGGTAAAGTCACAAAATAACTTCGAAACGCAGAGCTCAAGACGTACACAACCGTTCAAAAAACCAGCAAAGAAATTGACTGAGGCGGGAAGTGCGGAGCGCATGCGTGGTGAAACGGGAAGGGAGGCTGGCCGGGCTTCCGCCCAGTCTATGGCGCCCCTCTCCTGCCATAACAATCATAATCGTACACAACGAATTTTTGGGCTAAAATTAGACCAGCTAAGAAATAATCCCTTATAGTAATACCATCGGTAATGTGTTTTGAGAAAACAACAAGTACACATACTGATGTAGAGACATGAATACCATATTGAGAGATAGTGATAGTTAAACACATTAACCCATTTAACCCCCAAGGCCCCTGTTCTAAAATTTTACAGGGGGCGCCTAATGACTATGTACCAGTTTCATGAGATGGATCGATCATGATAATTTAAGGGTCGTGCCAGATTAGCTTGGCATCTGATGTTGCCAAGCAAATCTGGCACTACCCTTGAATTATCGTGGTTGATCCATCACCTGACGTAGGGCGCCAGGGCTAAATGGATTAATTTGAGACTGAGACCCTGAAACAGTCATGCGAATGAGTGCTTCAGATTCTGGATTAAGCATGATATAGATTCTGAACATACACTTGATTTACTGGTAAATTCTGATCATATTTTGCATGATGGAATCAAATTTCTGATGTATAATTGTTGGTGCAAGTTATTTCAGAACTACTCTTGAACTATCATAGCCAATTTTTCTCCTGTACTGTAACATCTCACAAAAGAAAAGATATGTACAGCCCAGCGTAGTTGTTCGTACGTTTATTTAACCTAAACATTTAATCAGTTGTGTTGTACTTGCCTTTTCTAACCCTTTGGCTGTTGGTAGCGCTTTTCATCATCCCGATTTCTGCAGGACTCATTAAAAAAACAAATACTGCTACCAACAGACAAATGGCTATAAGTGTGTTTCTTTCTTTGCTGGGATTTTCTTGCACTGTAACAGTCTTCCGAAAAATTAATTTTTCTCTAAAATGTTTTTTTTCGAAAAATACTTACCGCTGACATGACTGTCAGGAATAGTCTACTTGCTTACCAATTTTAGCCTAAGACCGAAGGGCCCCCCAGGAGGCTCTCAGGGATCCCTAAAAGGGACGAGAGTAGCCTCCCTGCCCATTCGGGTCACGGGCCACGTGGTGCATCCTTTAGCCAGGTCTCTGACGGAGCTACGGCAGCCAGCCGCGTGGAGGAGGGAGGGACCTCAGAGTCATGTCATCGGTAAGTATTTTTCGAAAAAATACATTTTAGAGAAAAATTAATTTGTTTCCTCAAAACACATTACCGATGACATGACTGTCAGGAAGAATGTCAAAAAGGAGGAGGGCGCCGCACCATCCCTTCAGAGACCTCTTCAGGGACACACGGCCCGTCACTCCTAATGCACAGCTACTCCCGACAATTTTAGCGAAGTGCAAACCTAAGGCGCCCTCGGAAGGAGTGTTGTGCCGCAGAGATGTCGCCCACCAGCGTGAGGTTGTCGCGCTGGACTGTCAGGTCGCGGAGGTAGAAGCAGGCGAAGGTAGATCGGCCCTCCACCCCACTGCAGCCACAATGTCCTTAACCGCACAGGTGCGGTCGAAGGCGAGACTTGCGGCCATAGCGCGCACTTCATGGGCGCGGATCCTGAGTGTCTCAGCTCCCAGTGGGAAGAGGTCGCGATAGGCGGACCGTAAGACCCAGTGGAGCCATGAGGAGATTGTTTGGGCCGAGATCTCGGTTCTGCCAGTGAGCAGCGGCAAAAGGAGACGAGTCCGTCCCCTCCGCACAGACTTGGAGCGACGCAGGTAGATACGGAGTGCACGCACCGGATCTTGCCGCTGAGTCTCCCGAGGAAGGTCGGGCCCTTTAAGCGGCCGAACAGCGATGACCTGAGGCGCTGTCAAGGAAGATCTAGTCTTAGCGAGAAGGAAGGATCCGGGAGCAGCTGAACGGAGCCATCCAGGCAGGAAGGACGAGACGAGAGCGCGTGGAGCTCGCTGACGCGGCCTGCCATGGCGAAGGCCACCAGGAAGCAGGTCTTCCGAGTCACGTCCGCGAAGCGGGCCAGATGGAGCGGTTCGAAACGGTCCGAATGCAGCCAGGTGAGGACCCAGGGGAGGTCCCAGCGCGGAACGAGGGAGCGGGAAACTGGACGCTGCAAGCCGAAAAGCGCCAAAGGTCGGCCAGGTCCTTGCAGGCACCGGGGCGGGAAGGCCGAGGTGACGGTAGGTGTCGGCAATCATAGAGAGGTAGCCGCGGAACGTGATGGGAGCCAAACCTTGGTCTTGGAAGAGCCAGAGAAGGAAGTCCGCGAGCTGAGGAGTCGTCAGGTCGACGGGGGAGCGGCAACGGTCAGAGCACCAGGTTCGAAGCACCCGCCACTTTCCCTCGTAGACACGTCTAGTGGAAGGTCTGCGGGCCAAAGCGATCACGTCCACTGCCGCACTCGAGAAGCCTCTAGCGGAGAGGGCTTGCCGCACAATCGCCAGGCGTGTAGGAGAAGTCGCTCAGGGCAGGGGTGGAAGAGCGGCTGGCATCGAGCATCGTGCGCGGGGTGGGAAGAGGGAGGGGCGAGTCCGAGGCGAGACTGAGAAGGTCGGTAGTCCACGATCTGGTCCAGGAGAACGGGGCCACCAGGAGAAGGACTGCGTTGCATCCCCGGAGCTTGAGCAGGACTTGGGGACCAGGACCATCGGAGGGTAGGCGTAAGCGACCAGACCGTCCCAAGGGATCGAAGCGCATCGACTGCCCAGGCCAGAGGGTCGGGAAACGGGGAGACGAAGAGGGGAAGCTGGTGGTTCCACCTCATGGTGAAGAGATCGCTAAGGGGAGTCTCTCAAAAGATGTCCCGGCGCAGGGTCCATTCCGTGTGAAGAAGCTGACCCCGCCGCGAGAGGTAGGCTGCCAGGACGTTCAGGTGACCTGGAATGTGACGGGCTCGGAGGGAGATGCCGCGGTCCTCGCACCAGCGAAGGAGTTGATAGAGGAGGATGCAGAGATCGGGGGAGCGGGTTCCTCCCTGCTTCTGTAAGTATGCAATGACTGTGGAGTTGTCGGAGAGGACGAGGAGGTCCTGTGCCCGAAGATCGGATTCCCAAGCGCGGAGGGCCTGCCAAACTGCATTCAGTTCCAGCCAGTTGACATGTCGCGAAGCCAGGTTCACGGTCCAGCGGCCGGCCGTCGAGCGAAACTCGGAAGAAGGTGAGCGCCCCAACCGTCGAGACTGGCATCGACACCGAGAGAGAGAGACGGGGCAGTGGCGAGGTCAGGGGAATCCTGGAGCCGAGCCAAGAAATGTCCGTCCAGCGAAGCAGATGGGGCCGCAGCATAGGAGAGATCGGCACCAGGGTAGAGAGATCGCCGGAGGACGGTCTCCAGGGGAGGAGAAGATGCAGTTGGAGAGAACGAGAGTACAGAAGACCGAGGGGAAGGAGATCTGCCACCGCACTCATCAGGCCGAGGCACTCTGGCGGGGACCGCCGCTTCCTGAGCTACCAACGGGCTAGATCGGCGAGTTCTGGATCCGAGGCTCGGGAAGACGCACCAAGTTGCGGTCGGTCACAAACTCCATCCCCAGGTGAACAAGTGGCGAGAGGTCGGACTGTGGGTGTTGGCCAGGACGACCAGGCGAGAAAAAGGAGGAGAAGAGCATCCCTGCCCTACAAAGAGAGACCACCGACTGATTCCGCAGAAGCAGGTCGTCGAAGGAGGAGATTGGGCTGGAGGAAGACCGAGGGGCTCCGGCAACCACGGCATCCACGATCCGCGCAAGGACCCACGGGCTGAGGAAGAGACCACACGGGAGAGCCCGAAACTGGAAACGGTCCCTTCGACGGCAAGCGAAGGCAAAGGCGGGGGGCGGGAGGCATGGGGACGCGTAGAAGCATCGGACAGATCCAGGCTGGCGGCGAAGTCCATGGGCTGAAGGCGACGCGAAGGGCCCGGGCTGTCTCCATGCGGAAAGACGAGGCGGCTAAGGACCGGATCCGGGCGGTGAGAACGAAGATAGGCCTCCACTTGCCTCCAAGCTGGGGACGACAAGGAACGGCAGTAGAAGTCGGGGGAGTCATGCCGAGTGATGAGCACCGTTGCAGCTTCCCGAAGAAGAGCGGAGACCTGTGCGCGAAGGGCGAGGGCCTTGGTCCGAACGGGCGGGAACTCGGTCCACAAGGGGGGCACTGGGCCAACGGGCCTAGAAGGCTTCCTTCAGAGACTGCCAGGCAGGGCCGAAGGGCGCGGGCACCCACAGGAGCACGGTAGGGCTGCGACGTCGCATCAGGGTGGGGGGGGGGGGGGGGGGGGGGGGGGGGGGAGTCCAGGGAAGGAGCCAGTCCGCCACAAACGCAGGAAGGCTAAAGAGCGGAGGGTCCGAAGCCACGCGGAAGATCCGCTTGAGCTGGGAAGAGCCGCCGCAAGCACGAGCGCCGGCGGAACCACCAGAGGCAGCGGGCACGAAGGGTAGCGAGTGGCCAGCGAACCAGGGAGCCGAAGGCAACGTCGACACCAGCAGGCCAGCGGCGAACAGAGAAGAAGACCGTGTCAGCGGCGGAACTCGTTTGGGGGGGGCAGAAGAGCATCCGGAGGTCACGCCACTTAACCTAAGGGGCAGCGTCTACAAGGCAGCAGCATCCTCTGAGCGGTGGCAAAGCGCGAAGAGACGGGCCTCGACGCTCCAAGGCGCGTAGAGACTCGCCACGAGGAGGGGACAGGGCAGCAGGACGCCGAGTCATCCACCGGAGAGGGTCGGGGGGACGCTGGAGGCGAAGGGCGCTGAGAGCGGAGAAGACGGCTGTCCCGAGGAGAATGACTGCGCCGAGCACAAGGCGAAGGCCGACAGGAACACAGGAGGGAGTCGAGTGGGCGGGCGACGAACGCCGGGTGCAGCGTCTATCCAGGCGACGAGAGCTAAGACGTCGATCCCCTCTTGCACTGGATTTACCCAGGAGGGTACCCATCCGAGTGCTAACCGAGCGTGATGTTGCTTAACTTCGGTGAACAGACGAGAACCGGTGAAAACAACGTGGAATGGCCGTAGGCGCCTGGGGGATCGGCCCGAAGTCCCGAGGTGTATGAAAGACGACCCAGACGCAGTGCCCGAGGCTCAAGGAGGGGGCACGTAGCGACTCTACAAAGGAGTCAGCGGGTTGGAAGGAGGGCCACAAGGCCGACTAGGGTAATAACCGGCGACAAGGGTCGCGGTGCCAGGGGCTCAAGGAGGGGGGCACATAGCGGCTTGGCGACTCGCCGTAGGAGTCAGCGGGCCCAGAGACTGAGGCCGAAGGGCCGAAGTGTGTACTAAATGGCGACAAGGTCGCGGTGCCCGGGGCTCGAGGGGGGCACATAGCCGGCTTGACGACTCGCCAGAGGAGTCAGCGGACTTAAAAGCTGGGGCCGGAAGGCCGACGCGTGAACTAATTGCCGACAAAGGTCGCGGTGCCCAGGGCTCAAGGCGGGGGCATGTAGCGGCTTGGCGACTCGCCGGAGGAGTCAGCAGGCTTAGGAGGGGCCGCGAGGCCAACGCGTCTACAAATAGGCGACAAAGGTCGCGGTGCCCGGGGCTCAAGGAGGGGGGCACGTAGCCGGCTGGGCGACTCGCCGGAGGAGTCAGCGGGCTTAGAAAGTAGGGCCGAAGGCCGACGCGTAAACTAATTAGCGACAAAGTCGCGGTGCCCGGGGCTCAATGAGGGGGGCACGTAGTCGGCTTGGCGACTCGCCGGAGGAGTCAGCGGGCTTAGGAGGGGCCGCGAGGCCAAAGCGTCTACTTTCTTTGTTTTTTTCTTTTTTTGTGTGTAATAGGTGACAAGGTCGCGGTGCCCGGGGCTCAAGGTGGGGGGCACGTAGCCAGCTAGGCGACTCGCCGGAGGAGTCAGCGGGCTTAGAAGTTGGGCCGAAAGGCCGACGTGTGAACTAAAGGCGACCAGGTCGCGGTGCCCGGGGCTCAAAGGAGGGGGGCACGTAGCCAGCTCGGTGACTCGCCGGAGGAGTCAGCGGGCTTAACGCGTCTACTAATAGGCTACAAACTTACCGGGATGCGAGGTGTGTGTAATCCCAAGTCCGAGGGAAGCTTGAACAAACCCACCGTGCCGCGGTAGGACCCAAGGAAGGCGGACAGACGCGGGTCGCTCGCCGGTAGAAACACCAGAGTAGAGACCAAGAACCTCCGGTCAAGAGGCGCAGCCAGCGCAGCCGATGACAGAGGAGCAGCCGGCACCCGGTCGACACACTGTGTGGCGGACACCCGGCCACTGGAAGTCGCCGTACTGGGGAGGGGCGCACTTGGTAACTGCAACACATACCCATACATGAAAGGCGACCGGCGGCAGGTAACTAACCCCACCAGTTAAAGTTCCGAAAGTAAGTAACGAGCGAAACTCACCGTGAAATGCGGAGAGAGAAAACAAACAGTAGTCCGAGCCAAGCACGACGTCCGGCCCAGCAGGGCGAGATGTAGGAAGCGGCCGAGACTTTACCTTTCCATGGCGGAACGGCAGAGGGATGAAGCACAAAGCACCGGACACTAGGTCACTGGAAGTCGCTGTACTGGGGAGAGGCGCACTTGGTAACTGCAACCCATACCCATACATGAAAGGCGACCAGCGGCGGGAAACTAACCCCACCATTTAAAGCTTCAAAATTAAGAAACACGCGAAACTCACAGTGAAATGCGGAGAGAAAACAAACAGTAGCTCGAGCCAAGCCCGACGTCCGGCCCAGCCGGGCGAGACGAAGGAGGCGGCCGAGACTTTACCTTTCCATGGCGGAATGGCAGAGTGACGAAGCACAAACCACCGCGTGCGACAGAAGTCTAGAAGGCTCCAGGGCCAGCAAGCTGCACGAGGCACAGAAGCGGCCAGGCAGAGAAGAAGGAGGCCACGCAATGAAGAGGAAGACAAGGAGAAGGCAAGCCGGTGGGAACGGTCGCACCATACACAGTCTCCGTGAAGGTCGGGTCCGTAGGCTCTAGAAAACGCGTGCGTACGCTAACAGCGAAGTAGACAACTGGCTAAAGGATGCACCACGTGGCACGTGACCAGATGGGCAGGGGAGGCTACTCTCGTCCCTGTTAGGGATCCCCGAGAGCCTCCTGGGGGGAATTTCAGGTCTTAGGCTAAAATTGGTAAGCAAGTAGACTATTCCTGACAGTCATGTCATCGGTAATGTGTTTTGAGGAAACAAATACTCCAAGTTTGCACCTAAGGGCTCACTGTGTTAACTCTTACACTCTCAGAACTAATGACTTCCATTCTATCAAATGGAAGTCATTTAGTTCTGCGAGTTCAAGAGTTGACCCTTTTATGCATGAAACCACCAGTATGGTTTACAGCACTGGTGACTGCATGCACAAGATCATTAACCCTTTCTTTCCTGATACACTATTGCATGAAATAAATCTGACTAACAATAAAGTAGAACAGTTCAAGGGTGTTGCCAAAATAGCATGAGACCTACAGGCACTAAGCTATTCTGGCACCAACCTTTAACTAAAATCACTGATCTACCATTGGCATTATGTCCTAATTTGTAATGTAACCTTCATAGGACAATATACCAAATTAGAAAATGTCAGCCTCAGGATTTAATGGTATAAGTAATAAACAATCAAGCACCCTCTGCACTAACCTGATAAAAGTCGACCTCAGTGCACACCACGTGTCCTGTCTTGTCCCCGCTGAACAGTTTCATACCATTGGTGCTCCACTCTACACATGAGATGTAATGGCGATGAACAGTTTTCACTTCAAATTTCTGTAGCTGAAAGTGAAACAAAACGCAATCAATACACAGTTGAATTTGCTTATAGGGTATCAGCAGTGATAATATCTGCTATACGTTAAATAACAAAAGTCATATGCAGCAATATTTCAGGGGTCTTTACCACATTTTTTTTAGTTTCTCTGCAAAAATTACTCCACTTTTCATGCCATAAGGTCCACTGCACTGGTTGTCTCCCCTGATTTGCTACTGCTGATCATGGTAATGAATCAAGGGAGACAACCAGAGTAAAGTTCACAAACACATAAATCCACTGAGTGAGCAGCAACTGGACCAGAGGCTGGACTTAGCTGCACATGTCTAACCTGTTTCTTGTGCAGTGAGGTGTAGCCAGGTATGAGGAAGATACAAAGAGTTCCAGATGCCATGCCTGTTGCCAGTTGATGGTCCATGCCATGGTGTAGCTTGACACATGTTATAACATCACTGGAGGTCTGCAAATAATAAGCAGAACATTTTGAAGTGTGTTCTTTCACTGCTGATACTGTCTAGATCTCAACCCTTTGGCTGTCACCAGCCCTTTTGTCAAGGTGATTCTTGCAGGAAGCACCTTGAAAAAAAAAAATTACTATGGGTTACATTTTCATGAGCATCTAAACCTTGCTTAAGGTTGTTCATTTCTATGTTCTGCTGCTGGAAATGAATGGTTTAACTCATTCAAGATGTGCCGCCTCCGGATACGCAGCGTAAGCCGCGCATCCGGAGGCGGCATGTCTCAAATGCATTATTAAATATGTACATGAAGTACAATGTATGCCTACCTCAGACTTTAAACGTTGCATAGACTGATCCTTGCGATTGTAGAGAAACGTCAAGCCAATGTTGGTGCCCAGTGCTATGTAGTTGCTGTCTGCATCAATGCATGTCAGCACCAGATCACACTGCATTAGCAACCCATGCTGTGCTTTCTTGGGGATCTGCCCCAGTAAAGAGTCCAGCCTTGCATGTTCCTGTGGAATCTTCAGCTCACACTCCTGGTTCTCTGCAAGAGGTGCTTTTTCACCGACATTGCTGGGCGTGTTGGAAATGATACTGGCTAGCTCTGTTGTATCATGGCTGTCATATGGCATCTGAAGGTCTGGTTTATGTGAGTTTTGTTTCTGTTTATATGTTGTTTTAGAATCTGTGTGTGCTTCACATTTGCTACTGTTAATTTCCTCTGGTCTGGCAGATGCGGCTGAACCATCACCCGATACATTAGTTGCGTGTCCATCAGGATTGCCACACTGTGGGGTTCCTTTAGTGGAGACAGCAGCTGTGTCTTCTGCAGCTTCCATGATTTATGCTGAAAAATAAAATACACGTGATAAACTTGTACAAACTGCAAAATAACCCCAACGCTGTGAAATTGAAAAGATGCCAAATTAACCAAAGCATTTCTGTGCACATGTATTTTATTCTCTACAGCTGGAGCAAATCAGGTTTCTCGGCACATCAGGTAGATTTAGGCGAACTGCAAAGACAAATCTAGCTTGTCCCACAGGTGCAGCTGTTGCACCCCGCCGAAAACAAACAAACGTTCTGACTTCGTCTGGGGTCTCACCACCACAAATGACGCTTCTGAACAAAATCAATGCTTCATTGAACGATACCTGTGTTGCTATAGTTAATAACAGACATTTAAAGGATGAAAATGAGACGGTATTTACCATCAGTGCAATGAGACGACAGCCTGTAAACTGATCGTCTACGCCCTCATGTGACTGGCAACCGCCATGTTTTGATTCATCAGTAGACGGTACCATTGTGCCGAAAGTAAAGGTCAAAAATAAAATTCGCCTAGCAAAGATATTTTCCCAATCAAAGCGTATTTTTCACAAAAACTTTCAATGATAAAGTAAGCGTTGTATATTTAATATAGTGTAGTATATTGGTAAAACAGTTCAAGTAATTTCATGGTTGTAGGATTGCCCCGGTATCCCTAAATTTACGAGTAGACTATCCCGGAACTGAAACCTACTTTCTATTTCGTGCGACGCTTCCTTTCGTTTCAGTGTTTCCGGGGTGTGAGTACTGTGTGCAAGGTTTGACCCCGTTAGCCCTTATTTGGATATATATATATATATATATATATATATATATATATATATATATATATATATATATATATATATATATATATATATATTATATATATATATATATGATTTATAATATACAATGACAGCAGACGCTCAGTAATCAGTCATTCTCTGTGAAAGCTAGTCGTTTTACTGGTCATTGCTCGATCTTGACAAAAATATGCATACGTCTCCTTACATTATATTTCTATAGACAGCAACTTCTGTCATATGTTTTCCCCCTACCCAATCTACCCTTGGGGGGGGGGGGGGGGGAAACTTCGGTGGGGTTAGCTGACACTGCAGTGGAGAGCACCACCCTTCTGTCCGTGATGGAAGAACTTGATACTCTGCCCACTGTAGACGAACTCAGAAAGGCCATTGACTCCTTTAGCATGTGGTAAAGCTCCAGGCAATGACAGTATTCCCCCAGAGGTTCTCAAGGCTGACAAAAAGGGTGTCCTCTTTGACCACCTCCATGAGCTTTTACTTCAGTGCTGGGAGGAGGGAACAGTCCCTCAGGACCTGCGGGATGCCAAAATCATTACGCTCTACAAGAACAAAGGAGACCGCAGTGACTGTAACAACTATCGAGGCATCTCCTTGCTGAGCACTGTGGGAAAGGTCTTCGCTCGCGTGGTGCTGAACAGACTCCAAGTGTTGGCCGAAAGCGTTTACCCAGAGGCACAGTGCGGCTTTAGACCTCATAGATCAACAGTCGACGTGATCTTCTCATTGAGACAGCTGCAGGAGAAGTGCCGGGAGCAGAGACAGCCACTTTACATCGCCTTCATTGACCTGACCAAGGCCTTCGACTTGGTCAGCAGAAGAGGTCTCTTCACCCTATTACACAGGATTCGATGTCCCCCCAAGCTTCTGAAGGTGGTCACATCCTTTTATGACGAAATGAAAGGTACCGTACAGTATGATGGCTCATCCTCAGAACCCTTCCCGATCCGAAGCGGCGTGAAGCAAGGCTGCGTACTCACCCCTACACTTTTTGGCATTTTCTTCTCCCTGCTGATGCGCCATGCCTTCAGTCAGTCAGAAGATGGCGTCTTCATCCACACTAGGAGTAAAGGTAGCCTCTTCAAGCTTTCACGTCTGCGCGCAAAGACCAAGGTGCGCAGGGTCCTGATCAGAGAGATGCTGTTTGCTGATGATGCTGCCCTGACTGCCCACACTTAGGAAGCACTACAGCGTCTCGTCAGCAGCTTCGCTCGCGCCACCGATGAGTTTGGGCTGACCATTAGCCTGGCGAAGACAAACATCATGTGCCAGGATGTCAGCAGCACCCCTTGCATCTCTATAGGTGATCACACCCTCGAGGTAGCGGAGAACTTTACATACCTTGGCTCAACTATCTCCAATAACCTCTCTTTGGACAACGAACTGGACTCCAGAATCGGCAAGGCATCAACAGCGATGGCTCCCCTGACCAAGAGAGTGTGGCACAACAGCTTGCTTACCATCAACACTAGGATGAAAGTGTACCAGACCTGTGTGCTCAGCATTCTTCTCTACAGCAGCGAGACGTGGAGTTTGTGTACCCGTCAAGAGCGCAGACTCAACTCTTTCCATCTGCACAGCCTGAGGAGAATCTTGGGCATCACTTGGAAGGACCGTGTTCCAAAAACTGAAGTGCTGGGGCAGGCAAGCATTCCTAGCATGTACGCACTCCTTTCACAAAGACGCCTACCCTGGCTCGGTCATGTCTGCCACATGCAGGATGGTCGAATTCCTAAGGACATCTTGTTTGGTGATCTCACCTCCGGCACCAGACCAACAGGCAGACCAGCGCTTAGATACAAAGATGTCTGCAAGCGTGATCTGAAAGCTGGAAGCCTGAATCCCGCAGACTTAGAAGCCACCACCGCAGATCGTGCCAGCTGGCGGCTCGCAGTGAACACAAGCATAAAGCTGAGCGAGGGAAGGAGAGAAAGCCAGTGGGAGGAGAAGAGGCAGCGCAGACGAAAGAAAGAAGAGCCAGTGCCCACAGCAACAGTCACAGGCTTCACCTGTAGCAAATGCAACAGACACTGCTGCTCTCGCATTGGACTGATAGTCACAGCAGGCACTGCAAATCTTAAAAACGGACTGACCCAGCAAGCGCATATACTCCATTGTCTTCCGAGACAGAAGGATGCCATATAAAAAACTCGATCTTGACAAAAATATGCTTACGTCTCCTTACATTATATTTATATAGACAGCAACTTCCGTCATATGTATTCCCCCTACCTGATCTACCCTGGGGGGGGGGGGGGGGGGGGGGGGGGACTTCGGTGGGGTTAGCTACTTTTTGGTTCACAGGGTAACCCTGTCAGCCCGCCCACTTTTTCTGGGGCACGTTTCTGTCTACCCTTGGTCCATTCACCCGTATTTACCGTTCTAAATTCTACCCACTGTCTGCGCCACCTGTAGCTCGATCTTCATATATATATATATATATATTTGATTTTGTGTTGTTAAGTTATGTGTTTGCGGTTTAATGCATTTTTTTATATATCATTTCCCTGTATATATTTTATAATTGTAATGATTTTCTACTCTTTTTTGTAAACTAAGGTATGATAAATTAGCATGAAGCTGCTGTGACCCTGGTGTGTCTTAGGTTTATGTAGTATATACCGGTTAGTGACATACATTCAATATTCTTCTTTTTTTTTGTTTGTTTGTCACAAGCAGTGCAGGCATGTCTTGAGAAAGATGTGTTGCTGTCAGAACTTTACACAATGTTCATGTATATAACCATCCAACCATCATTATGTGTATTGACAAGTATAATATGTATACGTTTATCTTTTTCAGCTGCTCAGCGTGACAAATTTCAGCTCCAGCAATGTTGCATCTTATTCTTGGTGCGATTGGGTTGGTTCTAATTTTGATATTGGTGAGAATTATCACAAGCGACTGCGATTTAACACTACAATGGGCAGAAAAGTTTGGGGAAAAAATAGGTATGCCATTTCTTGTGCGTGTGTGTGTGTGTGTGTGTGTGTGTGTGTGTGTGATACTGTAATTTTGCCTTACTTACTTACTTATGCCTGTCACCCCTCCCAGGGTATAGGCCATCGACGAGAGACCTCCAACGACTCCTGTCCTGTGCTTCTCCTTCGATTTTACTCCAGGTGGGTCCCAGTCTCTTGATGTCTGCTTGGAGGCCTCGATGCCAGGTGTTTCTCGGCCTGCCTCTTTTCCTCTTTCCCTGGGGGTTCCATGATTGTGTCCCTGGATAGAGAGAGGCGGCTCGGTCCTGTGGCTTCCGAAGACTTCCGGCTTTCACCACACGTCATAAATCTTCTGGTAGAAGAACCTTCCTCCTCCAGGAAAGGAATTGCTGTTTGTCTATTCGTCGGCGTGTCTGTAGCTATTTCCTTATTTGCAGGGTGGGGAAGCTACCCCCACGCCCAATTCCCTTACTAGGAGGACCAGGGGTTTTCTGTCGGCCTTTGTCGGGGTCTCCTTTCCTTAGACCATGTTGGTTCACGGCACCTTATTTCATTCGGTGCACCCCTCTCATGAGGGACCCCCTATCCACCACCCAGGGGATGCGCCTTAACGCCATATGGTCCCAGTGCGAGGGTAATTTTGCCTTGCCTATCTTAATACTCTGTCAAGGTTTCAATTTTACAGTTGCTGTATCAGCGCAAGTCCTATTCTTGCAACTATATTTGTATAATCTTATCAAGAAGCACTTCTTTAAAATTCTTACGGGCGTGTCCCATTTTATGCCTGAGGCCTAGTCACACAGTGAGGCTGAGCGTGTAGTTGATCAACCTCATTGCATTTGTGACGATCGAGACAATGAGTGTATAATATATGGCTTATTGCCCATCTTACCCACTCACCCACCAGCCTGTCCCACACCACCATCACCTGGTTATTTGTTTCCTCAAAAACATTACCGATGACATGACTTTATGGAAATGTCTACTTCTAGCTCAATTTTAGCCTACTTACCCGTTGTGTGCCCACACAACCCGGGAGGCACTCGGGGAACCCCCCCTAGAGGGGCCGAGAGTTGTCTCCCGTTTCCCGCCTTACCAGCTCCGGTCACGAGACTGGCCAGTTTTGCTACTTCGCTCGTACAGAGAAGACGTGTCTGGCCTTGCTCTCGCTCCGCTTCGACCGGTCCTTCTCTTGCCTACGCTCGTTGCCTCTTCGTGTGCTCTGCGCCTCCTAGCGCTGACCTGCCTTCTTGTGCCCTGCCTCTGCTGGCGTCGTTCTGCTGCTCTCCTCTAGGCTGTGGAGGTGTATGACTACCCTTCCCCCTGTTCCCGATTCGTCTCGGAGGTAAGGTAGTGGTAGTTTCCCACAGCCGGCCCTCGGGCCGAGAGCCGGCTACCGTTGGGCTTTCCTTTCGGCTTTGCTACTACGTGGGCGCCAGTTGTTGAGCTTACGCTTCGGCGCCTTGCACGACCTTTTTTTTTTTTTTACGAGTCTCCTCGAGGGACGTCGCCTTCTCTCCTTTGGTATTTCACTGTTACGAGAAGACGTTGCCTTGTAGACTAGGGTTTCTGTTCTCGTAGGGCCTTCGGGCACCCACACTCCGTGCGTCTACCTTAAAGGCCCTTTAGCTCTGGGAGACTGTAGCCACTATTTACGCGCCGGTGGTTACGGCGCTTGGAGTACCTTGGTGTGGGGCTAGGCTCCCTTGTCCGCCTTTGCGACCTTGTGCTCTTTGTCTGTTGCAGGAACCAAATGCTTACCTGCGCTCAATGCGGCGACTTCAAGTGGCCGACGGACGACCATGCGGTCTGCCTCCCTTGCTCGGGCTGCGCCTCGGACCATCTCTGCGATGTCTGTGCGACCTGGCCGGAGATCCGTTGGTCTGACCTCTGGAGTTTTTACCGGCGAGAGCGACCTCCGTCTGCTATCTCTCGTCCCACTCCTGTTGACGTCGCCCCTGTGGTAACGACCGCTCTTCCTCGCCTCGGCCTCTCGGAACGGATTGATCGTCGGGACCCTGCGTTGTTCGCTGACCAGAGGACTGCCACTGCTGCCACGCCCGCTGACCCTTCCGGAGGGTCTGTTTGCCGGCAAAGCGCCCGCCTCACTGAGCCCGGCCTGCAGCAGTTCGCCACGAGCCGTCCCACGTTGACTGGCCTTGCTCCTCTCTCTCTCCACGATAAGCCCGCTGATCCTTCCGGAGGATCTGTACACCGGCATAGAGCCCTTCTCACTGAGTCCGGCCAGGAGAGACGTCAGCCTCAACCTACGCGACACAGTCGCGCCCCCGACCTTTCCCGTTCCACCGTCAGTGCTAGACACTCGCGCTCGCCCTGCGAGCGCCGCCGGAAGGATCGTTCCCCCCGCCGGGAGCGTCGCCGCTCCCCCCGCCTCTCCTCGTCGCGCGCTCGGTCGCGCTCGCCTTCGCACCGTTCGATGCGTTCGCCGCGTCACCGCCATCGTCGACCTTCTTCCCGTGATCGGCACTCCTCTTCGGTTGTCCGCCGTACTTCACCCAGACGTCGTTCCCGCGCACCGGACAGGACCCCTCCTCGCTCCTTCCCGCGTTCGCCTCGGCGATCCCCGCCTCCGTCGTCGCTGCCGGCTCATGCCCGGGCTTCCCGCGAGGTTCGTGATGCGCCCCCGCCCAAGCTTCGACCTTCTGTGGTGCCTCACCCGCCTTCTCGCCACCCCCTGGACGAAGAAGCCCTCAGCTTGCTGCCCGAAGACTCCGTCTCAGCCCTGTTGGAGGAGGATGCTCGCTCCCTTTCGCCCTCCGACGTCGGTGCTGATGTCCCCTCGACCCTTCCGTCGTCGTCCCGGGCGGAGACCCTCCTAGCCTTGGATGAAGCCGCCAGGATCATCGCGGCCACTCTGCCAGCGGACTCCTGCCCAGCCTCTCCCCCCCCTGAAGAGGAAGGTCTCGGCCTTTGTGGATGCCGAGCGTCAGGTGAAGAGGTTCAAGTCGCTTCCCCAGCCGCCTGGATTTAAGGAGCTGCGAGATGTCTTCTCAGCGCACCTGCAACTTCCAGCGTCTCGAGAGCCGGTGTTCTTCTCCGATCGTCGCTGGCCGGCTGGCCTGGACATCGCCTTCCGTCGGGATTGGTATGCCGGTCATTCCCAGGCTTTCTCCATCCCTCTTCCTGCGATCGACCCCCCGGCCGTGTCGCAAGCTGGCGGCTCCGCCCTCCTTCGCCGTTCTTTACCTCGTGGCCTGGATTTGACTGCGTCTCTGGTGCGGAACACCTTAGCCTGCGCTGGGTTCCTGGAGCTGCTCACTCAAGCCCTGGTTCGTCGTGTGGAAGACGCTTGGCATCCTTCTATCACGCCTCTCCTTGGGGATTTACTCGTCTTAGCGGAAGTCGCCAACCGAGCCGCCTACCACTCGTCCGTTAACGCTATGGCTGCCTCCGCCAACTGTGACCTGATGCGTCGAGACGCCCTTCTGCTTGCCTGCCGAGGGATACCACCTGACCTGCGTGCGCAGCTTCGTCGTGCTCCGCTGGGTGGCCCCCTGCTTTTCGGCGACACCTGGTCATCCGTTCGAGCCTCCAACCCCGACCGCTGGCCTGTGAGTGCTCCTCCTCCCCGCCGCTTTCCGTCCTCCCGCCAGGCTAGGGGTCGCGCCTCGCGGTCGGTTAGACCCGCTGCTGCGTCAGCCCCTGCTTCGGCCCCTGAGCAGGCCCCCGCCTTTGGCCGTCCTAGACCCTCCAGGGCCCGTGTCCCCGCCTGGCCCCGTCCCGCCCGGCGACCGGGTCGCGGGCGGGCTACCTGACTGCCCCCCAGCCTTGCCCCCACCGACCACTTCGGGGTCTCCGGTCGGTGGGAGGCTAGCCTTTTTCAGCGGAAATTGGCTCACACTCTTTCCCGACGACCCCTGGATTTGCGACACCGTCTCGGCCGGCCTCCGGATCGCCTTTCGCAGCCCGCCTCCTTTGCGTCGCTCCCCCCTTTGGACCGAGATCCCCAGCGATCCGTTGAAGGCCTCCGCTCTTCGGGGAGAGGTCTCCTCCCTCCTGAGGAAAGCCGCCACGGAGGTGGTACGTGTCCCCTACTCCCCAGCCTTCTACAGCCGCTTGTTCGTCGTTCCGAAGCCTGGAGGGAGATGGCGACCGGTGATCGATCTCTCGGCCCTGAACAAGTACATTACGGCCCCCTCCTTCCGGATGGAGACTGCTCGAGCCCTGAGAGCCGCGGTCCAGCCTCTGGACTTCGCAGTCAGCCTGGACCTTTCAGATGCGTACCTGCATGTCCCGATGCACCAGGCCTCCAGGAAGTTCCTCCGCTTTGCGATCGACGGTGTGGTATACCAGTTTCGCGCGCTCCCGTTCGGTCTCAACCTCAGCCCCTGGGTGTTCACCCGACTGATGGACGCCGTAGTCGCCAAGGCCCGACAGTCCTCCTCCAGTCCGACGTCGAATTACCTAGACGACCTCCTCCTACGCAACCAGTCAGAGACCTCGCTCGCGTCGGACAGGGATGCGCTGCTACGGCTTCTGGCACACTTGGGCTTCCTAGTGAACGACGGCAAGTCGGATCTCTCTCCGTCCCGCCGCTTCGTGCACCTGGGCATGGAATTTGCGACCGACCTCAACACGGTGCGCCTCCCAGCCCCTCGGATCCAGAAGATTGCGGACCTAGCCGGTCAGTTAGCACGACAGGACGAGGCCCCCGCCAGAGTCTGGCTCCAGCTTTTGGGCCTGCTGAACGCCGCAGCGGACCTTATCCCCCTAGGTCGTCTCTACTCCCGGCCGATCCAGCTGCATCTCCTACTCCATTGGCGCCCGTCGTCAGGCGACTTAACGACGTTGGTTCCGGTGCCCCAGATGCTGCTGCCTCATCTTCGTCGGTGGACCGACCACTCTTGGCTTGCGTCGGGAGTTCCCCTGGCCGCCCCTCCTCCCCAGACCTCGCTTTGTGTCGACGCCAGCCTCACTGGGTGGGGCGCTCATCTCCTTCCTCGGTTCCTCTCGGCTTCGGGGCCCTGGCCCGCGGACTTAGCGCACACTCACATCAACTGGCTGGAGATGCAGGCGGTGTGGCAAGCCCTGCAGTTCTGGGAGGATCTCCTCAGACACCAGGAGCTACTCGTCCTCTCGGACAACACGACGGTGGTGGCTTACATCCAGAAGCAAGGTGGCACTCGCTCTCCCGACCTTTGTATGCTCCTCTACCGGATGATGCGTTGGTGCGAGGACCGGGGTATTACCATTCGAGCCCGACACATCCCCGGACACCTGAATGTCTTAGCCGACTCGCTGTCTCGCCGCGGCCAGCTCCTGCACACGGAATGGACCCTTCGGCAGGACATCTTTCGGATGATCTGTGCCAGGTGGGAGACTCCCCAGGTCGACTTGTTCGCCACAAGGTGGAACCATCAGCTGCCGCTCTTCGTCTCCCCGATTCCCGACCCACTTGCCTGGGCTGTCGATGCACTCTCCATTCCCTGGGACGGCCTGGTGGCTTACGCCTTCCCCCCGACGGTTCTCGTACCCAAAGTCCTTCTCAAGCTTCGGGGATGTTCGGCGGTCCTGCTGTTAGTTGCGCCGTTCGCCTGGAACCGCTCCTGGACCACCGACCTTCTCAGCCTCGTCACGGACCCGCCCCTGCTGCTTCCCGCCCCACGCACCATGCTCAAGCAACCGCGTCAGCCGCTGTTCCACCCCTGCCCGGAGCGGCTCCTCCTTCACGCCTGGAGGTTGTGCGGCAAGCCCTCGGAGCTAGAGGCTACTCGGGTGCAGCAGTGGAGGCGATCGCTTCGGCCCGCAGACCTTCCACCATCCGAGTCTACGAGGGAAAGTGGCGAGTCCTGTGTTCCTGGTGCTCTGAGCACGGCCTGTCACCCACGGAACTGACTAATCCTCAGCTGGCGGACTTCTTCCTCTGGCTCTTTCGAGACTTAGGCCTGGCCCCCATCACCGTGAGGGGTTACCTGTCCATGATCGCTGACACTTATCGACACCTTGGACACCCAGACCCGGGCGCCTGCAAAGACTTAGCCGACCTTATGGGTCACTTCGGCATCCAGCGCCCAACACACCGCTCACTCCTTCCCCGCTGGGACCTGCCCTGGGTGCTAACGTGGTTAAATTCTGACAGATTTGAACCCTTACCTTTGGCCCGTTTCGCAGATGTGACACGAAAGACGTGCTTCCTGCTGGCCCTTGCTACCGCCTCTAGGGTGAGTGAGCTACACGCACTCTCGGCGCGGCCTACCTGCCTACAGTTCCGAGCGGACGGGTCTGTTCAACTCCTCACTGACCCTGCCTTCCTGGCCAAGAACAGGTCTCCTCTGACGGCACCTCAGGTTATCACCTTACGGCCGCTAAGAACCAACCCTCTGTCTCAGGAGACCAGGCAACAGGATCCCGTGCGCGCCCTTAGAGTTTATCTGCGACGATCTAAAGCCTTCCGCAGAGGGCGTTCGCGCCTCTTCCTACCTCTGAGACCCAGCAGGAATGACATAACAGCCCAGACGATCTCGTCCTGGCTCCGCTGGGTTATACGCTCCGCGTATCAAGATATCTCCCCGCAGGGAGCGAAGAGGCTGCACATTCGCGCACATGAGGTACGAGCCATGGCCACGAGCCTCGCATTTGACCGAAACTGCGCTGTCAAGGACATCGTGGCAGCCGTGGGCTGGCAGACTGAATCTGTATTCGCCCGCTTCTACCTCAGGGACCTGGCAGGCCAAAGAGAGAATCTCGCACTAGTGGGGGACATCGCCGCGGCGCAACACTCCCTCCCGGCGCCACCGGCGCCGTAGGTATGCACTTCGCTAAAATTGTCGGGAGGTTGCGACTGGGAGGACGGCGCTGTTACCACTAAGAGTTGCGCAGCACCCTCCTCCTCATCGCAATTCTTCCATAAAGTCATGTCATCGGTAATGTTTTTGAGGAAACAAATTCATTTTTCTCTAAAAGGTATTTTTTCGAAAAATACTTACCGATGACATGACTCGGAGGACCCTCCCTCCTGCCCCGCTTGCCGCTTTCGAGCGAAGTATCACAAAAAACTGGCCGGTCTCGTGACCGGAGCTGGTAAGGCGGGAAACGGGAGACAACTCTCGGCCCCTCTAGGGGGGGGGTTCCCCGAGTGCCTCCCGGGTTGTGTGGGCACACAACGGGTAAGTAGGCTAAAATTGAGCTAGAAGTAGACATTTCCATAAAGTCATGTCATCGGTAAGTATTTTTCGAAAAAATACCTTTTAGAGAAAAATGAATTTTCCTTCCCCAAGCATGTATCCTCTTGACCCTTTGTGTGTTAGCATTTTAGTCGTGATGATTCACTGTGACTAAAACTGCTACCGACACGCAAAGAGATAAACAGCCACAACAGGTCATGTCTCTTACTAACAGCATTTTTATTGCAATGAGTGATATGTTCTTCCTTCTTTGCCCACTATACTTTACATTTTTCTGACATCTTTCTTTTCTGCAGTTATATGCCTGGACAAAATATATGTTGAGTCCTAGCTATGCACTGTACTTGTGCAGGCAATCCGGCATATGTGTACTGTGCATGCAGTACAGTTGCAGGGAGGACCAATTTTTCTAGGATCTAACCTTTTGGCTTTTTGTCATGATGACTCCTATAGGAATCATTTTGACAAAAAGCACTACCGACAGCCAAATGAGTACCGGTAGTATCCATTTGGACTACCATTCAAGTGAAATTTGGAAGCTCAAACAAGGCTGTGTGTAATGTGCACTGAAATTTGCATTTGCCACTTGGGCATGACTTTGCTTGTCATACTTGTCCTGGCATATGGTGATGGGTGAGTGGATTTGCCCTTCCCTGATGGTCACTGTATGCACAAACTGTTTTGTTTGTTTCTTCAAAAACATTACCGATGACATGACTACATGGGAATGTCTACTTCTAGGCTCAATTTTAGCCTACTTGCCCGTTGTGTGCCCACACAACCCGAGAGGCACTCGGGGACCCCCCCCCCCAGAGGGGCCGAGAGTTATCTCCCCATACCTGCCTTACCAGATCCGGTCACGAGACCATTCAGTCTTGCTACTTCGCTCGTGGAGAGAAGACGTGTCTGGCCTGCGCTCTCGCTGCCTCGACCGGTCTTCTGCCTACCGACGCTCGTTGCCGACTTCGTGTGCTCTGCGCCCACTTCTACCCTGCCTTCTACCCTGCCTTCTCTTCCTGCTTCGTTGGGGCTGCTTGCGGGGATTCTTTCTGCTTCTGTGGACGGCGGTTTGACTGCCCTTTCCCCCTTCCCTTCGTTGCAGAGATAAGGTAGCGGTAGTTCCCTCGGCCGGCCCTCGGGCTGAGAGCCGGCTGCCTGTTGGGTGCTTCCCTGCTTTCTTTCTTAATGGTCTTTCTTTCAGTGCGTAGTGCCTGATTAGCTCACGGTCGGCTTTTGCCGTTTCACGCCCGTTTTGCACGTGGGCCTTGGGCTCCTTGTGTGTTAGCCTGTTAAAGGCCCTTTAGCCCTCCGAGAGTTCCCCGTTACGCTTTCACCGGGAGCCCGCTTGCGCTTAGCCATAATGCTTTTGTGCTCCCGGTGCGGCGACTTTATGTGGCCGACGGACACCCACTCGGTCTGCCTACCATGTTCGGGTTGTTCCTCGGACCGCAGGTGTAAGGTTTGTGCGGCCTGGCCTGAGGTTCTGTGGGCGGACCTTTGGTCCTTCTACCGCCGAGAGCGTTCCCGCCCGGCTAACGAGCGTCCGGCGCCCGTTGAGACATTGGCAGCCCTTGCTGTTTCCTCTGACCACTCCCGCTCAGAACGGTCCTCTCGTCGGGGTTCGCGTTCTTTGTCTGACCACAGGACCGCCGCTGCTGCCACGCCCGCTGACCCTTCCGGAGGGTCTGTTTGCCGGCTTAGCGCCCGTCTCACTGAGAGTGGCCAGCAGCAGTCGGCCTTGAGCCGTCCGTCGTTGACGAGCCGTCCTCACCACTCTCCCCGCACCAAGCCCGCTGATCCTTCCGGAGGATCGCCTTGCTGGCAAAGTGGCCTACTTCCGGAGTATGGCCCGGAGAGACGTCAGCACCGTCCTTCGCGACGCAGCCACGACCCTGTTCCTCACCGTTCCTCCTCCAGACACCGACGCTCTCGCTCGCCTTGCGAGCGCAGTCAGCGGGATCCTCGCCGCCCTGCTTCCCCTCGGGCGCCTTCGCGCTCTGCGCCGCACCGGGCGTCGCCTTCGTTGCGTCACCGCCCTCGTCAACCCTCCTCGCATCGTCGGGACTCCTCGCCGCGTGCTCGCCGGGCGCCTTCCAGTCCTCGCTCCCGCGTCTTGGAGAGGTCTCGTCCTCGGTCCCGCTCCCGGTTGCCTCCTCGCTTACCGCCACGCTCCCCGCTGCCCTCGCATCCCCTGTCTACGCCGGAGGTTCAGCGCTCTCCTTTGACCTCGCTGCGGTCGGTGGTGGTTCCGGTGCCTTCTCGATGCCACCTAGAGGACGACGCGCTCAGCCTGCTGCCCAAAGACTCCGTCTCGGCTCTGTTGGATGAGGAGGGTCGCTCGACCTCGCCCGCGGCCCTCGAGGATGCTTCCCCCTCGGCGCTCCCGTCTTCTTCCCGGTCAGAGACGCTTTTAGCTCTGGATGAAGCCGCCAGGATCGTGGCCGCGACGTTGCCGGCGGACGCCTGCCCAGCTTCCCCGCCTCTGAAGAGGAAGGTTGCCGCCTTCGTTGACGCGCAGAGGCAGGTCAAGAAGTTTAAGTCGCTTCCCCAACCGCCCGGCTTTAAGGACCTTCGAGACGTCTTTTCGTCGCACCTGCAGCTGGCCACGTCCCAGGAGCCGGTCTTCTTCTCCGACCGTCGCTGGCCCGCGGATTTAGACATGTCGTTTCGGCGGGACTGGTATGCTGGCCATTCCCAGGCCTTCTCCATCCCTCTGCCTACGCTGGACCCTTCGGCAGTGTCCCTAGCCGGCGGCCCGACTCTGCTGCGGCGGTCCCTGCCGCGGGGCCTGGACAAGACGGCTACCTTGGTCCGGAACACCTTAGCCTGCTCTGGTGTCTTGGAGCTCCTCACTCAAGCCTTGGTCTGTCGGGTGGAGGAATCCTGGCATCCTTCCATCTCTCCCCTCCTAGGAGACCTGCTGGTCCTCGCGGAGACCGCCAACCGCGCCGCCTACCACTCGTCGGTCAACGCGATGGCTGCTTCGGCCAACTGCGACCTCATGCGTCGAGATGCCCTGCTCCTCGCCTGCAGTATGTTGCCGCCGGACCTGCAAGCGCAACTTCGCCGTGCCCCCTTGGGTGGGCCCTTGCTGTTCAGCGACACCTGGTCCGCTGTGAGAGCCTCCAACCCCGGCCGCTGGCCCAGCAGTGCCCCTCCTCCAAGCCGCTTTTGCCCCGCCCGCCAGGCTAGGGGTCGCGCCTCGCGGTCTGCTAGACCCGCTGCCCCCTCGGCCCCCGCCTCGGCGCCCGTGCAGTCTTTGGCCGGTCCAGACCCCCCAGACGCCGTGGACCCGTCCCGGCAGGAGACAGGGTCGCGGGCGGCCCGCGTGACTCCCTGCCGACCTTGCCCCCGCCGACCTCCTCGGCGCCTCCGGTCGGCGGGCGGCTAGCCGATTTCCACGGAAATTGGCTCACGCTCTTTGGCGATGACCCCTGGATTTGCGACGCCGTCTCTACGGGTCTGCGGATCGTCTTCCGAAGCCCGCCGCCCTTACGTCGTGCCCCACTCTGGACCGAGATTCCCAGCGACCCGCTGAAGGCCGCCGCCTTGAGGGAAGAGGTAGCCTCCCTGCTGAGGAAAGCCGCCACAGAGGTTGTCCGAGTCCCCGACTCACCGGCCTTCTACAGCCGCCTTTTCGTCGTGCCGAAGCCTGGAGGGAGATGGCGTCCGGTCATCGATCTTTCGGCGCTGAACAAGTTCTTTTCGGCCCCCTCCTTCCGGATGGAGACTGCCAGAGCCCTGAAAGCCGCGGTCCAGCCTCTCGACTTCGCAGTCAGCCTGGACCTCTCCGATGCGTACCTGCATGTCCCGATGCACCAGGCCTCCAGGAAGTTTCTCAGGTTTGCGATCGACGGCGTCGTTTACCAGTTCCGGGTGCTGCCTTTCGGACTCAACCTCAGCCCCTGGGTCTTCACTCGGCTGATGGACGCCGTAGTCGCCTTAGCCCGACAGTCCTCCTCCAGTCCGACGTCGATCTACCTGGACGACCTCCTTTTGCACAACCAATCGGAGACCGCGCTAGCCACGGACAGAGATGCTCTCCTGCACCTCCTGGCACACCTGGGCTTCCTAGTAAACGACGGCAAGTCGGATCTCTCTCCCTCCCGCCGGTTTGTGCACCTGGGTATGGAATTTGCTACCGACCTCAACACGGTTCGCCTTCCGGCGCCCCGGATCAAGAAGATTGCGGATCTAGCCGACCAGTTAGCTCGGGAGGATGCAGCCCCCGCCAGAGTCTGGCTTCAGTTGCTGGGTTTGATGAACGCCGCAGCGGATCTTATCCCACTAGGGCGTCTCTACTCCCGGCCGATTCAACTGCATCTTCTTCTCCATTGGCGCCCGTCTTCCGGAGACTTGACGACCGCAGTCCCAGTGTCCCAGATGCTCCGTCCGCACCGTCGTCGGTGGACCGACCCTATGTGGCTAGCGTCGGGAGTTCCCCTGGCCTCTCCCCCTCCGCAGATCTCTCTTTGCGTCGATGCCAGCCTTTCTGGGTGGGGGGCCCATCTCCTACCGCGGTTCCTCGCGACCTCGGGCCCCTGGCCCTCAGACTTGGCGCACACCCACATCAACTGGCTGGAGATGCAGGCCGTCTGGCAAGCCCTTCAGGTCTGGGAGGACCTCCTCAGACACCAGGAACTTCTCGTGCTTTCGGACAACACGACGGTGGTCGCTTACATCCAGAAGGAAGGTGGCACACACTCCCCCGACCTGTGTATGCTCCTCTACAGGATGATGCGTTGGTGCGAGGACCGGAGCATTATCCTTCGAGCCCGGCACGTTCCCGGACACCTGAATGTCTTGGCCGACTCTCTGTCCCGCCTCGGCCAGCTCCGACACTCGGAATGGACCCTGCGACAGGACATCTTTCGGATGATCTGCGCCCGCTGGGAGACTCCCCAGGTCGACTTGTTCGCCACGAGGTGGAACCACCAGCTTCCCCTCTTCGTCTCCCCGATTTCCGACCCCCTTGCATGGGCTGTCGATGCGCTCTCCATTCCCTGGGACGGCCTTGTGGCCTATGCCTAACCCCTACCGTCCTTGTTCCCAAAGTCCTCCTCAAACTTAGGGGCTGTTCGGCGATCCTCCTGTTGGTCGCGCCGTTCACCTGGAACCGCTCCTGGACCACCGACCTGCTCAGCCTCGCCACGGACCCGCCCCTGCTGCTGCCCACCCCGCGGACCATGCTCAAGCAACCGCTACAGCCGCTGTTCCACCCCTGCCCGGAGTGACTCCTCCTTCACGCCTGGAGGTTGTGCGGCAAGCCCTCGGAGCTAGAGGCTACTCGGGTGCAGCAATGGAGGCGATCGCTGCGGCCCATAGACCATCGACCCTTCGAGTCTACGAGGGAAAGTGGCGAGTCCTCTGTTCCTGGTGCACCGATCACGGCCTTACGCCCACAGGTCTGACTCATCCTCAGCTGGCGGACTTCTTTCTCTGGCTCTTCCGAGACCAAGGCCTAGCCCCCATCACGGTACGCGGTTACCTGTCCATGATTGCGGACACCTATCGTCACCTGGGACGACCCGATCCGGGCGCCTGCAAGGACCTAGCCGACCTTATGGGACACTTCGGCATCCAGCGCCCGACGCTCCGCTCGCTCATTCCTCGCTGGGACCTACCTTGGGTGCTCACGTGGTTGAACTCCGCCCGCTTCGAACCATTGCCTTTGGCCCAGTTCGCGGACTTGACACGCAAGACTTGTTTCCTGCTGGCACTTGCTACCGCTTCGCGTGCGAGCGAGCTACATGCGCTTTCGGCACGCCCTTCCTGTCTGCAGTTCCGAACAGACGGCTCCGTCCAACTGCTCACGGGCCCGGCCTTTCTGGCGAAGAACAGGTCTCCTTTATCTCCGCCTCAGGTGATCACCATTAGGCCGCTGAGAGACCGACCCCGGTCCCAGGAGACCAGGCTACAGGATCCCGTGCGCACCCTTTAAATCTATCTGTGGCGATCTAAGCCCGTCCGCAGGGGACGGTCGTGCCTCTTCCTACCTCTAAGACCCAACCGGCGTGACATTACAGCCCAGACGATCTCTTCCTGGCTCTGCTGGATCATACGCTCCGCTTATCAGGAGATCTCCCCTCAGGGAGTGAAGAGGCTGCACATTCACGTACATGAGGTACGAGCTATGGCCACGAGCGTCGCGTTTGATCGAAACTGCGCTGTCAAGGACATCGTGGCAGTCGTGGGCTGGAAAACCGAGTCGGTCTTTGCCTGTTTCTACCTCCGGGACCTGGCTAGCCAGCGAGAGAATCTCGCACTGGTGGGGGACATCGCCGCGGCGCAACACTCCCTCCCGGCGCCACCGGCACCGTAGGTGGGCACTTCGCTAAAATTGTCGGGAGTGTGCGACGGGGAGAACGGCGCTGTTCTGTTGGGGAGTTTTGGGCGGCACCCTCCTCCTCATCGCAATTCTCCCATGTAGTCATGTCATCGGTAATGTTTTTGAAGAAACAAATTCATTTTTCTCTAAAAGGTATTTTTTCGAAAAATACTTACTGATGACATGACTCGGATGACCCTCCCTCCTGCTCCGCTTGCCGCTTTCGAGCGAAGTATCAGACTGAATGGTCTCGTGACCGGATCTGGTAAGGCAGGTATGGGGAGATAACTCTCGGCCCCTCTGGGGGGTTCCCCGAGTGCCTCTCGGGTTGTGTGGGCACACAACGGGCAAGTAGGCTAAAATTGAGCCTAGAAGTAGACATTCCCATGTAGTCATGTCATCGGTAAGTATTTTTCGAAAAAATACCTTTTAGAGAAAAATGAATTTTGCAGAGTCTCTGCAAGGCCAGGTAGTGTGGGTGACAGGTGCATCCAATGGTATCGGTGAAGCACTGGCCTACAAACTGGCATCAGCTGGATGTCGACTAGTTCTTTCTGCTCGCAGGATGGAGGAGCTTGAACGTGTGAAGAAAGAGTGCCTGTGTATGTTTTTCAATTAATTAAACTTGATCTGAAGTCAAATATCACATACTGCCAGTGGATGCAGAGTGCATGTGTTTGAAAGCATTGTAAATTCAATGTCAAAGATCCCCAGCTGTCGAAAGCACAAAGATACAAAGTGGTTTCAGCTATAGGCATAGATCCTCACGATCACCCACAAGTGCAGAAGCTTATGAGGATGTATATCGCGTTTTGTTGGGCGGTGTTAAATATTTTTCAGCAGTGAAGGTTAAGTAAGTTAATGTGCCAACTAACTGAACACCTCACCATTTGTTTCCTCAAAATACATTACCGATGGCATTACTGTATGGAAGATACACTTAGCCGGATTTCAGCGTAAGAATCTGTTGTATATACATACACAACCAGGGAGGCGACTCTAGGGCGACGATACCAAGACACCCTGAGTAGCCTCCCTTCCCTCCCCATCCGGGCACGTGTGCCAGGGTGTCACGCCAGTCGAACACTTAGCTTCATAGTGGTAGGGTGTTTCCTACTCGTGCTCAGCCTTGGATAACCTTGGATACCCTTGTACTCCTTGGATACTTGTGCCTTCAGTGTGCTTGCTTGGGATTACATGGTTTTTGTGCTTTCCCTTGGACTGACCTGAGTTGCTTACAGACTACCTGCCGCTTCTGCGTCGGTTTTTTTCTCCACGTGGCGACTTTGGTCCGTACTGGGCGGCTGCCTTTGCCTTCCGTCGCTTTGGATACGGCCAGGTAAGGTCTCAGGGAATGCCTTGGCCGGCCAGGTTCTTGACTGGCCGTTGCATTCCTCGGATAGAGGCTGGTTCGTTTCACCGCCGACCCAACTGGAATCAGAACCGGTCATGAGTTTCGCTCACGTGGCCCCTCGTTTTACGGGCCACATGCTGTTGCCTCTTCTGCGCTCTGTTTTTGTTCCGCTGCACGGTTACGTATTTGCCGCAGGTGTAGGGGGCAGTGGCCGACGGATTCCCACACCTTGTGTCTTCCTTGCTCGGGCTGCTTCTCCGCACGACCGTGCGAGAGATGCACGTCGTGGAAGGAAGAACGTTGGTCGCACTTGTGGGAGTTTTACCGGCGTGACCGTCCACCTGCCTCCTGGGAACCTCCTCGACCGGCGGCCTCCCCGTCCCCGGCGGGCGACTTCAGATGTCGTGGGGCTCGCCTCCTGCCACGCGCGGCTTTCCGCACCTGTCTTAGTCCCGGCCCGCAACCTTGGCCCCCCCCCCCCCCCCCCTGCTTTGTCGGGCTGTGGAGACCTTGCCCGGCGCTCGGTGCGTCTGGACTACCGGCCGTCGGTCCATTCTTCGGTACGCTCGCTTCACTGCTCTCTCTCCCCCTTGGTCTCTGTGTCTCGCGCGGCTCCCCGAGACCCCTCGTACCCGGCCTGTCTTCAGGACTGCACGGATGCCAGCGTTTAGTGGGACCCACACTGGCTACAGCACAGGTCGGCTCCCCGAGACCGAAGGCACCCTGCCGGTTTTCAGACCAGGACAGATGTCTGCGAGCCTCGTGATCCAGCCGCGCTACAGCGCAGGCCTTCTTCCCGAGTCTACGGCGCTTCTCTGCGCTACAGCGCGGTGCCACCCCCAGCCACCAGCGGGACCCTCACTGTCTGCCGGTTTTCAGACCAGGACAGATGTCTGCGAGCCTCGTGATCCAGCTGTGCTACAGCACAGGCCTTCTTCCCGAGTCTACGGCGCTTCTCTGCGCTACAGCGCGGTGCCACCCCCAGCCACCAGCGGGACCCTCACTGTCTCAGGCATAGGAATTGTCCGCGAAATTCCGCGGGAAAAAGAAATCGTCCGCGAAATTAAAAAGACGTTTCCGCAAAAAACCATTGTGGGTAGCAAAACAAGGAAAGCACCGATTTTAGTCCGCGACAGAACATGACGCAGCCCCCCCCCCCCCCTCACCCCCCGTTTGATTTTTCGGCACCGAGAATCAAAGCCAGAAGCAAGGAAGGACCGTCGCTTACCCCCCCCCCCCCCGCCCCCCCTCCCCCCCCACTGTTTGAAGGACTGTTGCCTACCCCCTCCCCCCCCTTGATGTCTCAGCGCACAGAAGTAAGCAAGGCCCGTCGCCTACCTCCCCCCTACCCCCCCCCCCCCCCCCCCCCACTGTTTGATAGGCGCCCAGAAGTAAGCAAGTTCGGTCGTTTACCCCCCCCCCCCCTCCCCACTGTTTGATTTTCCAGCGCCCAGAAGTAAGCAAGGTTTGTCGCCAACCCCCCCCCCCCACCTCCCTCCCCCCCCTCCCCCCCCCCCCCACCAACTGTTTGATTTTTCGGTTCTCGCGAAAAGAAGATCTAGCGTGGTGGAGGTTTTTTGTATCAGGTTGAAGGCCCCGTTTCAGATGATTTTTGCTTGGGCAATTCCCATGCCTGTGTCTTCAGGGCAGGTCAGTGTCCCAGGATCAGCGCCCTTCAGGGCGCCACCACAATCAGCTTGACTCTGCTAGTGTTGTCCGTCCCCGCCTTGTGCTCCGCTGTAGCCGGGATCGGAAATCCTCCTATCCCCCCCTGCACTCCCCTCTTGCGAGGCCGGCCCCCGTGGATACCGACGGCGCTCATAGCCTCCCCCCGGAGGACTCAGCTTCTGCTCTTCTCTCGCCTGATCCTATAACTGGGAAGACCTGCTCACCCACTTGGGCCGTTCCGCGTCCCTGGATTATCGGTCACGTGGCGGTGTTCGGTCTTGCTCTTCCTCACGTGGCCTTTCCCCTGTGGCCGCCCCTCTTGTGAGCTCAGAGGCTTCTCGCGCCCTTGACCTGGCGTCTCGGCTGATCGCGCGGTTCCTGCCTCCGGACGTCTGTCTTTCATCCCTGCCGGTGAAGATGAGGGCTTCCGCCCTGGTGGACGTGCCGTGCCTAGGAGTTCAAGTCTTTCCGTCAGCCCCCCGGTTTCGGGATGTGCCGTGCCTAGAGTTCAAGGTTCTCCCTCAGCTCCCCTGTTTCAGGATCTGAAGGACGCGTTTTACGCTCAGCTCCAGCAGGGTTGGGTTTCGGATAGTGGTTTCTTCTCCGATGCGCACTGGGCGGCGGGCAACGTATCCAGTTCCAGCAGGACTGGTATGCGGGGCTCTCCCCGTCGTTGTTTGCCCGCTTCCTTCGGTGGACCCAGCCGCTGAGACGATGCTTGGTGGCCGGCGAGCCCTTTGGCGCAGCACCCATTGCAGGCTCTTCAACATGGCGACGTTGGTCTGTAACTCCCTTGCCTGCACGGGGTTTTGCATCTAACAACACAGGCCTTGCTCTACTGCGTCGAGGAGTCCCTAGAGCGCCCGGACGTGGATCCCCAGAGTGATGGCCAGGCCCTGGCGGTCGCAGCCAACCGAGCGGCTTACCATGCTTCCACCAACTCCCCCGCTGCGGCCGTGACCTGTGACCTTATGCGCCGGGATGCTTTACTGGATCAGTGCCCTCTTCTTCCTGTCGCCGCCCTCTCCCAGCTTCGCCGTGCGCCGATCGGGGGTCCCCTTCTCTTCGGCCTCTCCTGGTAGGCCGTGCAGGAAGCTTCTAAGAAGTCCTGGCCGTCCGCCCCCGGGATCCCCGCCTCTCGCTTCAGGCCTCCTGTAGGGCGGTGGGTCATGCCCTGCGGTCCTTCAGACCTTACCCCCCGGCCTGTCTTCAGGAATGCCACCGGCCCCTCTGGCTGTCCGTCCTCCTCTCGCCCTTGAGCCCCTGCCCCCACTTCCCCCCATCCCCCCACCTGTCCCGGCCCGCCCGCAGAGCTGGGCGGGGCAGGGCCCGCTGACTCTCTCCCTTCCTCGCCCCTGCTGACTTCCCCAGAACCCCAGTCGGTGGGCGGCTGGCCCTACACGGCGACGAGTGGCGGTCGCTGCTGCCGGCCGACCCTTGGGTGCTCACTACAGTTTCGGAGGGCCTGCAGATTTCCTTCCGGCACCCCCCTCTTCTTTGCTGGACTCCTGTCTGGACGCGGGTCCCGGCCGACCAGCACAAGGTGGGTTTGCTGCTCAAGTCCGCAACGGCGGTGGTCACGCAGCACGCTTCCCCGGCCTTTACAGCCGCCTTTCCTGGTACCGAAGCCCGGCGGCCGGTGGCGCCCCATTGTCCACCTGTCCACCCTCAACAGCTTCTTCTCCACTCCCTTGTTTCAGATGGAGACAGCGCGGGCCCTGGAGGCCGCCGTGTGCCCCATGGACTTTCCCGTCAGCCTCGACCTGGCGGACGCCTATCTACATGTCCCGTGCACCCGGCCTCTCGGCGGTTCCTGCGCTTCGCTTATTGCGGGACGGTCTTTCAGTTCCAGGCTCTCCCCTTCGCCCTCAACCTCAGCCCTTGGGTGTTTACCGGATTGTGGATGCGGTGGTCGCCAAGACTCGTCAGATGTCCTCCAGCCCCACCTCCAATTGTTTGGATGATCTGCTTCTCCGGAACCAGGACTCCGCTGCCCTCGCTGCGGATTGGGAGGCGTTTCTCATCCTCCTCCGTCGACTCGGCTTCCTGGTCAATGGAGGGAAATCCGATCTCTCTCCGTCCCGCTGGTTTGTGCACCTCAGTCTGGAGTTCTGGGCCGACTGCACCCTCATGCGACTGCCGGAGCTCGTGTCGCGAAGTTGGTGGAGTTCGCCTGCCGGGTGCCAGCACGGACTTAGTCCTGGCGCGAGTTTGGTTACAGCTGCTGGGCCTTATGGACGCAGCCACGGATCTCTTGCCTCTGGGCCGGCTCTACTCGCGCTCGCTCCAGCTCCACCTCCTGGCCCTTTGGCGCCCATTCTCCCACGACCTCGTGGCTCCAGTCCCTGTCCTCCCGCTCACCCGAGCCCACCTCCAGCGGTGGGCGGGCCCCTGCCTGGCTTGGCTTGGGGGTCCCCGTTTCCTCTCCCCCGCCACGGCGCTCCCACAACACCGACGCCAGTTGGTCGGGTTGGAGCGTGCACCTCCTGCCGGACGTTGGCGCCGTCTCGGGCTCTTGGCCCAGGTTCTGTCAGACAGACACATCAATTGGCTGGAGTTAAAGGTGGTGTGGTTGGCCCTCTCGCGAGGCGCGTCCCCTGGGTGGTGGATAGGGGTCCCTCGCGAGAGGGGTGCACCGAATGAAATAAGGTGCCGTGAACCAACATGGTCTAAGGGAAGGTGACCCCGACAGAAAACCCCTGGTCCTCCTAGTAAGGGGGTTGGACGTGGGGGTAGCTTCGCCACCCTGCAAAAAAGGAAATAGCTACAAAAACGCCAACGAAAAGACAAACAGTAATTCCTTTCCTGGAGGAGGAAGGTTCTTCTACCAGAAGATTTATGACGTCCTGTGGTGAAAGCCGGAAGTCTTCGGAAGCCACAGGACCGAGCCGCCTCTCTCTAACCAGGGACACAACCATGGGCACATGGAATGTCAAGACCATGTACCAGAGCGGCAAGGCCGCCCAGATAGCAGCGGAAATGCAAAAGTACAACCTTTCCCTGCTAGGTATCAGTGAAGCCAGATGGACGCAGTCTGGCCAGAAAAGGCTGTTAAGTGGGGAGATGATTCTGTATTCAGGCCATGAAGAGGAGAATGCCCCCCTCCTCCCCCATACGATTTCGCATTCATGCTGTCACCAGTGGCACAGAGAGCGCTGATGGGCTGGGAACCTCTTGGGCCAAGAATTATCACAGCAGCCTTTAGAACCAAGAAAAAGCTCAAGCTGAACGTCATCCAGTGTTATGCGCCCACTAATGACAGTGACGAGGAAGAGAAACAAGAGTTCTACGACCGACTCCAGAGTGCTGTGGACAAATGTGCGGAGCGAGACATCACCATCGTCATGGGCGATTTCAATGCCAAAATAGGGGAGGACAACACCGGATACGAAGAGGTGATGGGGAGACAGGGACAAGGGGAGATGAGTGAGAACGGGGAGAGGTTCGTAGACTTTTGTGCTCTAAACAGACTTGTCATTGGAGGCAGCATCTTCCCACACAGAAGAATACACAAAGCAACTTGGGTCTCACCTGACCATACTACAGAGAACCAAATAGACCATATCTGCATTAGCAAGAAATTTAGAAGATCCCTTCAAGATGTTCGAGCGAGGAGGGGAGCAGATGTCGCCTCAGATCACCATCTGCTTACCTTAAGAATAAAGCTCAAGTTAAAGAAAAGCCGCACAGAGACAACAAGAAGACAGCACTATAATGTAGGCCTACTGAGAGAGACTGGAGTGAGAGAAGAGTTCAAACTGGTGCAGTCCAACCGGTTTCAAGCGCTACAGGAGCTAGTAAATGAAGAGGAGGCGGTCACCACAGAGCAGCAGTGGAAGGCAGAGCTCTGAACTCAACCTGTAAAGACACTGTAGGGTTCAGGAAACACCATCACAAGGACTGGCTGGCGGCACAGACCTTGAAGAAGATAGAAGTGAGGAAGCAGAAGAAAGCAGTTGTCAACAACAGTCGCATGAGAGCAGCCAAGGCAAGGGCACAGGAGAAATACTCGGAAGCCAACCGCGAGGTGAAGAGGAGTATCAGGGCAGACAAGAGGGCCTACACAGACAGCCTGGCAGCAGAGGCAGAAAAGGCAGCAGGCAGCGGCAACATGAAGCAGCTCTACGACATTACCAGAAGATTGTCGGGCAAGTATGGCCATACAGAAAGACCAGTAAAAGACAAAGAAGGCAAGCCTATTGCAGACAGAGCAGACCAACTCGAAAGATGGGCCGAGTATTTCGAAGAGTTACTGAACAGACCCAGCCCACCCGACCCCCCAGACATCCAGCCAGCAGAGACCGACCTACCCATCATCTGTGACAGACCCAGCCAGGAAGAGATCAGAAGAGCAGTGGCATTTTTGAAGAACAGCAAAGCAGCAGGGCCAGATGGCATCCCAGCTGAGTCTCTGAAAGCAGACCTAGAGACAACAGTAGAGATGCTGTACCCACTGTTTGGAAAGATCTGGGAAGAGGAGGTGATGCCGGCTGACTGGAAGGAGGGGTACTTAATCAAGCTTCCCAAGAAAGGCGACCTCAGCAAGTGTTCCAACTACAGAGGAATCACCTTGCTGTCAGTACCAGGAAAGGTCTTCAACAGGATCATCCTGGAGAGAATGAAGAGCTCCGTTGACGTTGAGAGACCAGCAAGCAGGATTCAGGAAAAACTGATCATGTACAGACCAGATCGCCACTCTCCGCATCATCGTGGAACAGTCTCTGGAGTGGAGCTCCCCGCTGTACATCAACTTTGTGGATTACGAGAAAGCATTTGACAGTGTGGACCGAGAGACTCTGTGGAAACTCTTACGACATTACGGTGTACCCACAAAGCTCGTCCGTCTGATCAAGAGCAGCTACGATGGCATGACATGTCACGTGATCCATGAAGGGCAGTTCACCAGGGAGCTCCAGGTCAGAACCGGTGTCAGGCAGGGGTGTTTGCTGTCTCCGTTCCTCTTCCTACTGGCCATAGACTGGGTCATGAAGAGGACCACAGAGCACAGACGAAGTGGAATACAGTGGACACAGCTTGACGACCTCGATTTTGCAGATGACTTGGCTTTACTGTCCCACACTCATCATCAAATGCAGGACAATACCACGAGGCTTGCTGACATCTCGTCCCAAGTGGGCCTCACCATCCACAAACAGAAAACAAAGACAATGAGGCTGAACGCAACCAGGGAAGAACCAATCTTGCTTGCTGGCACCCCGTTGGAGGAGGTGGAGTCCTTCACCTATCTCGGGAGCATCATAGACAAAAAAGGCGGCACTGATGCAGATGTCAGAGCACGAATCGGTAAAGCCAGAGCAGCCTTTCTCCAGTTGAAAAAAAGTGTGGAGTTCCAGAGAGCTGTCACAACACACCAAAGTCCGGATTTTCAACTCCAACGTAAAAGCAGTTCTCCTATATGGAGCAGAGACTTGGAGATTGACAAAAACCACAGTCAACAGAGTACAGATCTTCATAAACAGTTGCCTTAGAAGAATTTTGAAAATCCACTGGCCAGAGAAGATCAGCAACGTCAGACTCTGGGAGAGAACAGGGCAGATAACAGCAGAGAATGAAATTGGGCGAAGAAGATGGGGATGGATTGATCACAGTCTGAGAAAGCCAGCTTCCAGTATCACTAGGCAGGCATTGTCATGGAACCCCCAGGGAAAGAGGAAAAGAGGCAGGCCGAGAAATACCTGGCGTCGAGACCTCCAAGCAGACATCAAGAGACTGGGAACCACCTGGAGTAAAATCGAAGGAGAAGCACAGGTCAGGAGTTGCTGGAGGTCTCTGGTCGATGGCCTATACCCTGGGAGGGGTGACAGGCGTAAGTAAGTAAGTAAGGTTGGCCCTCGATCCCTGGCAGTCTCGTCTTCGCCACCCAGAGGTCCTGGTCATGTCCGACAACGCGATGGTCGTCGTGTACGTCCAGACGCAGGGGGGCACCCGCTGTCCGACCCTTGGCTTGCTCCTTTACCAGCTGCTCCCTCCCGGCGGGCACATCCCGCAGCATCCTGAGTCTGCTAGCTGCGCGCTCTTCGGTTGATCCGCCCTGTCTACAGCACAGGTTCGATGGTTCCGCGCACCTCCGTCGGCCCCGCTTGGCCAGCCTGGCGGATGTCACCGGCAGACCGGCTTCCTTCTGACGCTTGTTTCCGCATCCAGTCAGCAAGCGGCACACGTTCGCAATTGGACCCGGCCTGTCTACAGGACAGGGCTGACGGCTCCGTGCGTCTCTTTCTGAGCCCCGCCTTGGCCACCCGGGCCGCCGTCACCAGGAGGACCTGCTTCTCGCGGGCTCGTGCTACAGCGTCCCGAGCCAACGCGCTGCACGCACGTTCAGTGGACCCGGCCTGTCCTACAGGACAGGGCTGATGGCTCCGTGTGTCTCCTTAAGTACCCCGCCTTGGCTGGCTGGGCAGCCATAACCAGGAAGACCTGCTCCTCGCTGGCTGGCGCTACTGCGTCCAGAGCCAATGCGCTGCACGCACGCTCAGTGGACCTGGCCTGTCTACAGGACAGGGCCGATGGCTCTGTGCGTCTCCTTACGAGCCCTGCCTTGGCCGGTCGGACGGCCGTAACCAGGCAGACATGCTTCTCGCCAGCTCACGCTACAGTGTTTATAGCCTTTGCACTAGATGCGCTCTCTGTGGACCTGGCCTGTCTACAGACAGGACCGATGGCTCCGTGCGTCTCCTTCCGAGCCCCGCCTTGGTGGCCGAGCGGATGTAACCAGGATGACCGGCTCCTCGCTGGCTTTTGCTACAGCGTCTGGAGTCGGCGCACTGCACGCGCTCTCAGGGGACCCGGCCTGTCTACAGATAGGACCATTGGCGCCGTGCATCTCCTATCGCACCCCGTGCCTTGGCGTGGTTTGGCTCCCCTCGGCCATGGCCCCAGGGTGGCCCGGCGCCCCTCGGGGGGCCCTGCCAGGACCCAGGACTCCTGCTGTCTGGACTCGGACCGGGTGCTGCGAGTCTCCTTGCGTGGGGCACAGCCCTTCCAGCTTGGCCGGACCCGCTCTTCCTGCCCTTCCCCTGGCAGGGGCGTTATCGCTGCACAGACGATCTCTGCATGGCTGTGCTGGGTCCCCAGCGCTGTGTGTGAGCCACTCGCCCCGGCGAAGGTTTTGGGGCGGTATTTACCAGCTCGCAGGTTTGCTGTGGGCTCCTCGAGCGGCGCGTTCGTTCGGACTGCACCGTACTGGACATTGTAGCTGCATTCGGGTGGCAGGCTGATTCCTCCTTCGCCCGTTTCTACCTCAGGGACCGCTAGGGCCAGCGGGTCTCCTGGCCCTAGTGGGGACCATCACTGCAGCGCAAATCTCCCTCCTGGCGCATCTGGTGCCCATGGTCCGCTTAGCTGAAATCGTCGGGAGGTTGCTCCTGTTCATGATTGCTGAGCACGAGCAGTACGGGGCCTAGTGGGCGGCACCCTGCTCCTTTTCGCTATTCTTCCATATAGTAATGCCATCGGTAATGTATTTTGAGGAAACAAATGTATTTTTCTCTAAAATGTATTTTTTCCCAAAATACTTGCCGATGGCATTACTTGAATGGCCCTCCCGCTTGCCGCTGGAGCGCTATAACGTTCAACTGGCGTGACACCCTGGCACATGTGCCCAGATGGGAAGGGAAGGGAGGCTACTCAAGGTGTCTTGGTGTCAGCGCCCTAGACTCGCCTCCCTGGTTGTGTATGTATACACAACAGATTCTTAGGCTGAAATCGTTAAGCTAAGTGGATCTTCCATATAGTATTAGTAATGCCATCGGTAAGTATTTTTCGAAAAAAATACATTTTAGAGAAAAATACATTTTCCTGCCCAATCATGTTTATACATATGGTATCTGCATGCACAATTATGTATTAAACTGTAAGGTTCCAATTTTGGTGGCTCTTATACAAATGGAAGTACTTCATAACTGTAATATAGTCTGTATCAATCTCTGTAACCCATTTAACCCCAAGACCACATTTCCAAAATTTTTGGGAGGTGATACTTAAGGACTATGTACCTGTTGCAGGAAATGGATGGACCATGATAATTCAAGAGTAGTGCCAGATGAGCTTGGCGCCTTCAGGCGCCAAGCTCATCTGGCACTACCCTTGAATTTTCATGGTTCATCCATCTCCTGCTGCAGGGATTTGGGGCTAAATGGGTTAACAAATGTGCGTTATAATATGTACATGTGACTATTTTTCTGACAGTGTGTGGACCAGTTACGGAGGACAATATCCTGATCTTGACTTTGGACTCGACTAAGTTTGACACACATATGGCAGCTGTTCATAAAGTGTTAACTCATTTTGGACAGGTTTGCTTGCTTTCTTCCAATTAGAAGTAGAAGCAGAATGGCTGATTGTATTTTCAAGTTGCGAAGGTAGCTACAAGGTAATTCCAGTTTGAAAATTGAACTCTGTAGTCAGTAGTGAGATCATCAAAAAGTGACTGCCAAGCATGTAAAATGCAAAGAAGAACCCAACGGAAAAAGAAATGCACTTAGAAAAGACAGTTACAACAGTTTTGTTGTAACTGTCTTTTCTAAGCTTGTTCCTAACTCTCTTTTCTAAGCATGTTTCTTTCTCCATTGGGCTCTTCTCTTTAATTATTCAGCCTTTACACACTGCAACAGGAGATAGATCAACGATGATAGTTCAATAATGGTGCCAGAATAGATTGGCACTTAGAGGCCCCAATCTGTTCTGGTACCACCACTGAGCTTCAGAACTGTACAATGTTTTCACATTAAAACTCCCCAATTGTTTTACCTTAGGGCTGAGCTGCATCGCAGCAGGGTCTGGGCCCTGGCCATATATTATAGGTTTTCTTCTTGATGAGTTCCCCATCCTGTTGTAGTCTTCACTTGTTCTTTTCAGATTGATGTGCTTGTAAACAATGCAGGACGTTCACAGCGAGCAGCATGGGCGGACATTTCCCTTCAAGTGGATCGTGAGATTTTGGAGACTAACGTTCTTGGTGTCTTGTCATTGACCAAGTGTGTTCTGCCGTTTATGATTAATCGCAAGGTTGGGCATATTGTTGTCACCAGTAGTGTTGCTGGCAAACTCGGTAAGGCCAACAATGATTGTTGCACTTCAGGAGGAGGATGTTTTTCTTTTGCTTCAGTACTAAATACATATTCCATGGCATTAGCACAGCATTCTCAGAATTGAATGAAAAATTACGTCCTTTGGAGCTAATCTGATTGAGTGCATTTTTTGTCTTTGAGCGACGCCTTTGTTAAAAGTAAAGAATAATTGTACCACAAAATTGCCTAGGTGTTGCCTTTTCAAAATTAGTCTGTCTTCTTCCACTGCAACACCTCATAAAGCTTTAGGGATGCAATCCGCGCTGTACTAGTGGTGCTACCAGTAAATTCTGGAGGCAGCTTCTAGTACATGCGTTGTGTTTGCAATTTCAGCTTACGCTGTATGCCTACCCGAAAAGCCCCCCCCCCCCCCCCCCCCCCCCCTTTTGGGCGAAACTGGTCGTAGGCGGCAAAAACATTTAATCTACTCAGCAGGTCCAATATCTGTTTGGGAATATTTTCTAGCATCCCCCCTGGGGGGGGGGGGGGGGCAGGGACTGGATATTCTCCAGCGGATGGCGGGGCACCTGGGGGTAGTCCCTATTGCTTTATGTAGTAGGTGTTCATTGGAAGGCTCAAAAGATCATAAGCGATGCAGTCACAAAAAGGGCAGCTGATGTCCTGATGACACAATGCAAGCTTACCAGCCTGGAATTCCATGGCATTAGCACTGCATTCTCAGAATTGAATGAAAAGTTTTATATATATATATATATACTTAAAATGTGAAGAAAGGATCCACATACACCAGGAGTTTTTATTCTATGCACAAATTTTTATGAAACACGAGTATTGACAGCAGTGTGCGGAGGAAGAAATGTCGCAATGAAATATTTATAATAATTATGTCATCATCAACATTAACACCATCATCATTAGTAGAATTTTCAAACGTGCAGTCAAGAAAAATCTAAAAATCACACACACAATTACAATGTTCATATTATGCTTACGGTATAGTCCGAATTAAAATACACGTGCATGTCAATACTCGTGTTTCATAAAAGTTTCATGTCATCAGTAATGATGCACTAATATCATGAACTTGTGCACGTGCTTTTGTACCTTAGTCTATAATTATATGTAAAAGTATTACGACAATTTAGAATTTGAAAGTGCATGTGTGTACATTCTGTATCTATTTTGACGCACTACATTCTCACACGTAAATTATGTTTTGTTACCTAGTTACCTGTTACCTGGGCATTCCCCTGAAGAAGCCCTCGCTGAGAGGGTGAAAATTTGTGCATAGAATAAAAGTGTAACTCCTCCTAAACTACATGGTGTATGTGGATCCTTTCTTCACATTTTAAGTATTTCACTGCTGCTTGGATCCATATTTGGAGTGTGTGGTGCCAGCTTTCTTGGACTGGTTTTATTTATTCATATTTCATATATATATATATATATATATATATATATATATATATATATATATATATATTCATTACTTATAACAAAGGCGTCGCCCAAGCCAAAAAATGCACTCAATCAGAGTAGCTCCAAGGGACATAATTTTTCAATAAATTCTGAGAATGCTGTGCTAATGCCATGGAAATCCAGGCTGGTAAGCTTGCATTGTGTCATCAGGACATCAGCTGTCCTTTTGTGACTGCATCGCTTATTAGATCTTTTGAGCCTTCCACTGAACACCTACTACATAAAGTAATAGGGACTACCCCCAGGCGCCCCGCAACCCGCTGGAGAATATCCAGTCCTCCCCCCCGAGAGGGGAGGCTAGTGCATGAATATTCCCAAACAGATCTTGGACCTGCTGGATAGATTTAAGATTTTGCCGCCTACGACCGGTTTCGATAATAATTGTACCACAAAATTGTACCACAAAATTGCCTAGGTGTTGCCTTTTCAAAATTAGTCAGTCTTCTTCCACTGCAACACCCCATAAAGCTTTAGGGATGCAATCCACGCTGGACGAGTGGTTGCTACCAGTCAAATTCTGGAGGCGGCTTCTAGTATATGCGTTGTGTTTGCAATTTCAGGTTACGCCGTATGCCTACCTGATGAGACCCACCTTGGGTCGAAACCGGTCGTAGGCGGCAAAATCTTAAATCTATCCAGCAGGTCCAAGATCTGTTTGGGAATATTCATGCACTAGCCTCCCCTCTCGGGGGGGAGGACTGGATATTCTCCAGCGGGTTGCGGGGCGCCTGGGGGTAGTCCCTATTACTTTATGTAGTAGGTGTTCAGTGGAAGGCTCAAAAGATCTAATAAGCGATGCAGTCACAAAAGGACAGCTGATGTCCTGATGACACAATGCAAGCTTACCAGCCTGGATTTCCATGGCATTAGCACAGCATTCTCAGAATTTATTGAAAAATTATGTCCCTTGGAGCTACTCTGATTGAGTGCATTTTTGGGCTTGGGCGACGCCTTTGTTATAAGTAATGAATAATTGTACCACAAAATTGCCTAGGTGTTGCCTTTTCAAAATTAGTCAGTCTTCTTCCACTGCAACACCCCATAAAGCTTTAGGGATGCAATCCACGCTGGACGAGTGGTTGCTACCAGTCAAATTCTGGAGGCGGCTTCTAGTATATGCGTTGTGTTTGCAATTTCAGGTTACGCCGTATGCCTACCTGATGAGACCCACCTTGGGTCGAAACCGGTCGTAGGCGGCAAAATCTTAAATCTATCCAGCAGGTCCAAGATCTGTTTGGGAATATTCATGCACTAGCCTCCCCTCTCGGGGGGGGGGGGGGGGGGGGGGGGGGGGGGGGGGGGGGGGGGGGTGGGGGGGGGGGGGAGGACTGGATATTCTCCAGCGGGTTGCGGGGCGCCTGGGGGTAGTCCCTATTACTTTATGTAGTAGGTGTTCAGTGGAAGGCTCAAAAGATCTAATAAGCGATGCAGTCACAAAAGGACAGCTGATGTCCTGATGACACAATGCAAGCTTGCCAGCCTGGATTTCCATGGCATTAGCACAGCATTCTCAGAATTTATTGAAAAATTATGTCCCTTGGAGCTACTCTGATTGAGTGCATTTTTTGGCTTGGGCGACGCCTTTGTTATAAGTAATGAATAATTGTACCACAAAATTGCCTAGGTGTTGCCTTTTCAAAATTAGTCAGTCTTCTTCCACTGCAACACCCCATAAAGCTTTAGGGATGCAATCCACGCTGGACGAGTGGTTGCTACCAGTCAAATTCTGGAGGCGGCTTCTAGTATATGCGTTGTGTTTGCAATTTCAGGTTACGCCGTATGCCTACCTGATGAGACCCACCTTGGGTCGAAACCGGTCGTAGGCGGCAAAATCTTAAATCTATCCAGCAGGTCCAAGATCTGTTTGGGAATATTCATGCACTAGCCTCCCCTCTCGGGTGGGGGGGGGGGGGGGGGGGGGGGGGGGGGGGGGGGGTGGGGGGGGGGGGGAGGACTGGATATTCTCCAGCGGGTTGCGGGGCGCCTGGGGGTAGTCCCTATTACTTTATGTAGTAGGTGTTCAGTGGAAGGCTCAAAAGATCTAATAAGCGATGCAGTCACAAAAGGACAGCTGATGTCCTGATGACACAATGCAAGCTTGCCAGCCTGGATTTCCATGGCATTAGCACAGCATTCTCAGAATTTATTGAAAAATTATGTCCCTTGGAGCTACTCTGATTGAGTGCATTTTTTGGCTTGGGCGACGCCTTTGTTATAAGTAATGAATAATTGTACCACAAAATTGCCTAGGTGTTGCCTTTTCAAAATTAGTCAGTCTTCTTCCACTGCAACACCCCATAAAGCTTTAGGGATGCAATCCACGCTGGACGAGTGGTTGCTACCAGTCAAATTCTGGAGGCGGCTTCTAGTATATGCGTTGTGTTTGCAATTTCAGGTTACGCCGTATGCCTACCTGATGAGACCCACCTTGGGTCGAAACCGGTCGTAGGCGGCAAAATCTTAAATCTATCCAGCAGGTCCAAGATCTGTTTGGGAATATTCATGCACTAGCCTCCCCTCTCGGGGGGGAGGACTGGATATTCTCCAGCGGGTTGCGGGGCGCCTGGGGGTAGTCCCTATTACTTTATGTAGTAGGTGTTCAGTGGAAGGCTCAAAAGATCTAATAAGCGATGCAGTCACAAAAGGACAGCTGATGTCCTGATGACACAATGCAAGCTTACCAGCCTGGATTTCCATGGCATTAGCACAGCATTCTCAGAATTTATTGAAAAATTATATATATATATATATATATATATATATATATATATATATATATATATATATACATAGCGCTTAACCTCCAAATGAATGTGCTCTAAGTGCTTTACAAGATCAAAACACTGAGAATTCAGCGTAGGTTTTTGTTTTGTTTGTTGATTGGTAACTATTTGTTATCATTGTTTAGGGGCTCCATTTTCTGGCTCTTACACGGGATCCAAGCATGCACTGCATGTAAGTAAAAACTGACTCCTGAGTTCTTCAGATTCTGATTCACATTAGCGCTTTTTGTCTTGGTTATCCCTGCAGGAATCACCTTGAAAAAAAAACTGTTGGCATTTAGAGGGTTAACTCATTCGAGATGTGCTGCCTATGGATACGCGGAGAATCGCCGCATATCCTTAGGCGGCACATCTTGAATAAGTTAATCAATATAGCATCATGCAATACTTTGACATCATGTGATACTTTTGTTTCATAGGGACTGATGATAGTGCTTTGACTAATGCCAATCCGCTGCGCCACCGCGTGCGTGCCACTGCCTACTAAGCTCAAGTCAGAATACAAGAGAGGAAAACGAAAGGCAAGTGAAGGGGCGATGCACTGTGATTTCAGAGCAGTTTTGAACCCTCCAAGCAACCATCCACCTAAAACCTCGAACTGAACAAACTCAGTAGATATTTTGCCACAAATCTATACCAACCTTGTCTGCGGATCAAAACTGATAGTTTAGTATCAAGGCTTTTTGCACAGTCAAGCATCATTTTAGCAGACGTCCATTTGTTTAGTTTTAGAGGTGGCCAGAAATACACCTCATGCTCTTTTTTCATTGGTTTATGTAAATTAGCATATCCAATGAAATTAAAACAAGAGTGCATCTTACTGTCGACATGAACATGCACGCAGCAATTGTTTTAGGTACGTATTTCCCCCAGCCCGAAATGTTGTACTTTAATGGCGTCTGGTTTAAACACTGCTCAGTTGTCAATATCTTTTTGAGTAATTCGCTTCAACTTTAGAGTAAACACAGCAGAAAACAATGGATGCACAGCAGTGCAGAGTAGCCTCTTTCACAGCACTCTAATAAAGGGTTTAACGTTGAACTCTAGATGTTAAGAAAGAGGTCTGGGATACTTCCGGCCTTAGCTGGAATTTGGCAAGTCTCATTCGTTTCCTCCCTTGTATTCTGACTTGAGCTTAGTGACGCAGTGGCGCACGCGCGGTGGATTTGCATTAGTCAAAGCACTATCGTCAGGCCCCTATTTATTTTCTCAAAATCATTACCAATGACATTACTACTAGGAAGCTTTGCTTAGCATATCAATTTTAGCCCCCAAAACTTTGTTGTGCCCCTCACAACAGGGGAGGCAACCCAAGGGTGTCATTACCAGGATACCCCGAGTAGCCTCCCATGCCACTATTCGGTGGCGCACTCACCCCTTTCCCGCCAGTATCTTCGCTTAGCTCACCTAGACCGGTCGTGTGCATCTCGGGTGCTCCGACTGTGTTTGGTGTGAACTCTTAATACGTGGATTTACCTTCGGATTCTATTGGACTTTGTGAAAAAATAAGAAAAGAAAAAGAAAGAAAGGATATTCCTCTGTGGAGGTGTATTGGGTACCTTGTTCAATACAATACAATACAATACAATAATACTTTATTAATCCCTCACGGGGAAATTCATGGGGGTTTCTCGGGTGCTGCAGTGGAGGCGATCGCTTCAGCCCGTCGACCCTCGACTCGACGCGTTTACGAGGGCAAGTGGCGAGTGTTCCAGTCATGGTGCTCGAACCAACATCTCTCTCCCCTCGAATTAACTACTCCACAGCTCGCAAACTTCTTCCTCTGGCTCTTTGGAGACCTCGGCCTCGCCCCCATCATGATACGAGGATACCTGTCCATGATTGCTGACACTTGCCGTCATCTAGACCACCCGGACCCTGGCACATGTAAAGATCTCGCAGCCCTGATGGCACATTTTGGCCTGCAGCGTCCGGTTCCCCGCTCTCTGAGTCCTCGCTGGGACCTACCCTGGGTCTTGACGTGGCTTAATTCGGACAGATTTGAACCTCTTTCCCTGGCTCGCTTCGCTGATGTGACACGGAAGACATGCTTCCTTTTGGCCCTAGCCACGGCGGCCAGGGTAAGCGAACTACATGCTCTGTCAGCGAGTTCTACCTGCCTCCAATTCCGAGCGAATGGTTCTGTACAATTACTCACAGACCCTGCCTTCCTCGCCAAGGCCCGGTCTCCTTTGACTGCTCCCCAGGTCATAAATATTCGGCCTTTGAAACACGCGACCTTTTCTAAGGAGACGCGACAACAGGATCCTGTGCGCGCCTTACGCATTTACATACGCAGATCCAAGCCCGTCCGCCGAGGACGATCACGCCTCTTTCTACCTTTGAACCCCAACAGAAATGACATAACAGCTCAGACAATATCTTCCTGGATTCAGAGGATTACTTGGTGTTGTGTGGATTACGGGCATTGGGTCATGGCAAGGTAAAGCTTCGGTTACTGCCTCAGCTAGCGTTTTACCGGGCGGCGGCATTGACCGTAGAATATGTACGTGACTGACCGGGAACTCGGACCCTCGCAAGGAGGCTCCGAGCGCTCGGAAAGGCCTTTGTCTGTCTTATGTTACAGTGCTCAAGGGAGGACTCGCACCAAGTGTGGCGATTTCCAGTGGCCAAGTGTGGCGCACGATGTCTGCCTACCCTGCTCAGGCTGTTCTCCAGTCGACCTTGCACTATGCACGACCTGGAAGGAAGACTATGGTCGCAGCTGTGGGCGTTCTACCGGAGAGAGAGACTGGCACGCAAGTTGGTAGCGACCGCAGCCTTGGAAGTGAAGCAGAGAAACGCCATTGCAGACATCGTGTGCTTGTCGGCGCATAAAGGGTCCTGCTGCCCCCACTAGTGCCACTTTTGAGCTGCCACGTCCTTCGCGGATAATTGAGCCTACAAGCAGCCGACGGGACCTACCATCCCCTCTAGCACCGAGAGCTCTTTTGCGCCTTTCGAGGGCAAGTTATGAATAAAAGAGGCCTGTTGCTGGTTCGCCATCCTATGAATTACAGGCAGTGAGAGCTCGGTCCCCCCGCAAGGAGTATGTTGGGTCTCACACTCGCCCTCCCGACAAACAGAGAACCCAGGCAGCAGACGCGGGGGACCACCCCTCTGAGTTGAGAGCGCCCTCCTGCTGATTCAGCTTCTTCTGCTCCTGCACTGGCACCCCTCCTCGGGCGATCTAGCGACCTGGGTTCCGGTGATGGAGTTAGTACAGTCTCATCTCCAGCGTGGGTCTGACGGTGACTGGCGGGATTCGGGGATACCCCTCTTCTCCCCTCCTCTCCCCTCCTCATCTTTCCTTCTGCACGGACGTGAGCCGCTCAGCCTGGGGGGGTCCATCTACTGCCGGAGTTCGCTTCTGCCTCGGGCAGCTGGACAGAAGAGCAGACAGTCTGGAGATGAAGATGGTGTGGCCGGCTCTCATCGTTTGGGAAGATCGACTCGCGCAAATGTGCTGGTGCTTTCCGACAACTCAACGGGCGTGGCTGACATTCAGAACCAGGGGGGAACATGCGCACACTCCCTCTGCATCCTCGTGGACAAAGTCTTCCTTTGGTGCAGGGATCGGGGCATTACCCTGCGGGCATGACACACTAGTGGCTCCATTCAGCTGGTCCAAGAGTTGGACCACTGATCTCTTGATTCTCGCGACGGACCCACCACTGGTCCTTCCCACACCGAGTACGATGCTCAAGCAGCCCAGGCAACAGCTGTTCCACCCGTGCCCAGAGCGACTGATGTTACACGCTTGGAGATTGTCCGGTAGGCCCTCGCAGCAAGAGGCTTTTCAGGTGCTGCAGTGGAACCGTTCTCTGCAGCCCAGAGGGTCTCCACTCATAACGTCTACGAAGAAAAGTGGCGAGTCCTCCAGTCTTGGTGCTCGGCGGAGCGTCATTCCCCCACGGACCAGACTAACACCCAGTTGACCGAGTTCTTCCTGTGGCTTTTTCTTCAGGCAGAACCTAGCCCCCATCACCATCCGGGGGTACCTGGTGATGGTGGCAGACACTTACCGACACCTGGGACGGCCAGATCCAGGAGCGTGCGAAGTCTTGGCAGATCGGATGTCTCACTTTGATCTGCAGCGGCCAGCCTTACTTTCGTTGGTCCCACGCAAGGAACTGTCCTGGGTGCTCACCTGGCTCAACTCGGAGAGATTCGAGCCTCTACTATTATCACGCCTGGGAGACATTACCAGGAAGACCTGTTTTACTGCTTGCACTTGCCACAGCATCTCGTGTTAGTGAGATACATACCTTTTCGGTGCGACCCTCCTGTCCCCAACGCAGGACCGATGGTTCGGTACAGCTGCTTACATATCCTGCCTTCTTGGCAAAGGACCGCCTCCCAGCGTCAGCGCCTCAAGTCGGGATCGTTCAACCCCTCGGGGCGACGGATCAGCCACGGAACTCCCGCCTACAGGACCCTGTCGGGGCTCTTAAAGTGTACCTGTGCAGAACTAAGCCACTAAGACAAGGGTGCTCGCGCCATTTCCTGCCCTTGGCTCCGGGCAGACAAGACATATCGGCGCAAACAATCTCCTCCAGGCTACGCTGGGTGATTTGGTCAGCATACAAAGAGCTCGCCCAGAGCAAGCTAAAACGATGCGCATCCGGGCTCATGAAGTCCGAGCAGTGGCGGTGAGCATCGCCTTTCACCGAAACTGTGCAGTGAGGGATATTGGGGCAGCCGTGGGTTGGCGGACCGAGTCTATCTTCACCCGCTTCTACCTACGAGAACTATCCGGCCAGCGCACCAACCTTGGCCTTATGGGGGATATCTCGGCAGCGCAGCACTCCCTCCTGGTGCCTCAGGCACCATAAGTACGCCTAGCTAAAATTGTCGGGAGTGGGCACGTAGGGAGGGGCCTTGATAGTTCATGCCTTAGCGCGGGCATGGGGAGGTGTACTAGCTTGCGGCACCCTCCTCCTATTCACCATTCTTCCTAGTAGTAATGTCATCGGTAATGATTTTGAGAAAATAAATGAATTTTTCTCTAAAATGTATTTTTTCAAAAAATACTTACCGATGACATTACTCAGAGGTTCCTCACTCCTACCCCACTTGCCGCAGTGGAGCTAAGGCTCAGATACTGGCGGGAAAGTGGTGAGTGCGCCACCGGATAGAGTGGCATGGGAGGCTACTCGGGGTATCCTGGTAACGACACCCTTGGGTTGCCTCCCCTGTTGTGAGGGGCACAACAAAGTTTTGGGGGCTAAAATTGATATGCTAAGCGAAGCTTCCTAGTAGTACTGTCATCGGTAAGTATTTTTCGAAAAAATGCATTTTAGAGAAAAATTCATGTTTTGTTTGACTAATAATGATGCTTTGTTTGTTTGTCGTGTGTGTGGGAGGGGGTTGGGGGGGGGGGGAGGGGGTTGGGGGCAGTGTTATCTGCTCATGTGTATGTTAACTTCAGATTGCTTGAGTTTATTCAGTTCTTGCTGTCAGTGTTAACCGTTTACTGATGCATGTACTTGGCTTCTAGAAATAGCATCTTTGAATAATAGCAGATTCACTGCTAGAGACATGTATTCTTATCTGCCAGCTTTACATGACAGTGAATGAGGCCATCAAGAGGTATAGATCCCTTCCCATCCCAGATCATGAGGATCTGTTCCTCTTGTAGGTTTGTGGTGTTCACCTTGTCCTGGCAGTGAAGGCCTGGTTAATACACACAGACAAAATGCAGTCTTCATTTGATTATGAACGTTTATGTCGCTTCAAGGGCTGGTTTGAGACGCTTCGGGTGGAATGGTTTGAGCACAACATTGACGTGACCATGCTGTGTCCAGGACCAGTCTTCTCAAGGTTGCTAGAACAAGCCTACACTGGGGAACCTGGAAAGGTACAGCGATTCATTAACCCTTTGGGTGTCGGTAGCAGTTTTAGTCATGATGATTCCTACAGGAATCATGACTAAAACCGCTACCAACACCCAAAGGGTTAGCATATTTAGCACTAAGGTAAAAATTTCTCAACTGTAAAGTTTCCAAACCATTCTGTAGACATTATAGACCATGGTTGACGGATCAGCCATGAAACGAAAGGGTGGTGCCAGAAGAGCTTGGTCACTCTAGCACATTTTGCAGTAGTGCTGAAAGTTTGATGGTGTTTTCTGAAGACAACATTGCAGTTCAGGAGACAGATTGACAGTGATAGTTCAAGGGTGGTGCCAGGATAGCTTAATTGGCGCCTCCTGGCACTAAGCGATTTTGGCACCACCCTTGACCCTTTAACTATCATGGTCATTTCATATCTTGATGTAGCATGTCAGGACTGAATGGTTTCATATATAATTATGGTGCTTAGTGGTCATCCTTTAGGATCAAGTGAAAACGAGGACCCAAGGCTAGCTGAGACAAACAAGTGGAAATAGCTGCATGAGCCTTTACTTAGCGCAATACGCACCATCAGCAGACTTAGAGTGTGAAACAACATGTTCCCTATAAGCAAAAGGGCCTTAGGCTGACTTCAGCCATAATTGGCATGTACACACTTGAATGCAAGCAGTCAGGCTAACATACGCTTACTGGGCATGGCATAACTCCAATCTAGGCCTTAAACAGATTGTATCTTACTCTGTATCTAAAAAGGTTACATGTATCTTTTTCTGCTTCATTTATTTGCTGGGAGGGGGGTGGGGGGGGGGGGGGGGGGGGAATGGAAAAGAAATGCCTGGGTATTGTGGAGATTGCAGATGACACAAGGTCTATCACTCATGTCAAATTATTTGCCCTTGTCTGTCACAGCTGTCTGTGGTGCTCCATTTTTTTTTTTTTTTTGTTTTTTGTTTTTTGTAACCTTTTGGCTGTCAGTATCAGATTTTGTCTTGGTGAATGCTGCAGAAATCATTTCGACAGAAACCACCATCAACAGCCAAAGGATTAAAATCATAAATTGCAAAATCAGAAACGGAGTACTTTAAAAAATAATTGACCTTAACCCACATGTGCAAGCAGTCATCGGTAGTATAAACAGTACTGGTGGATGTGTGCGTAATTAATGAATTGTGTTGTATATTTAGGTTTATGGAGGGAGCATGGCAACAGGTGAGAAGCGAATGGAGACAGAACGTTGCGCCCACCTTTGTGCTGTGGCCATCGCCAATCGTTTGGATGAAGTTTGGATTTCACTTCAGCCAATTCTGCTGGGCCTTTACTTAGCGCAATATGCACCGTCATTCTATCGCAAGTATGTGCAGCTTGGTTACATTTAGCTTACAGCACACACAAGAGAAAAGACAATAACGCCCTGTACAGTGGTTGATTTTACTTTTTGATCATATATTATTGTATTTTATGGAATTTATGTACTTAAGCTAGCACAACCAGCTGTGCAAGTTTTTCAAGATTCATTGTAAATGCATCAGGTCAGCTCAAGGTTTGTGTCTAAATAGCTTGACACCTGGAGAGATGCCAGGCTAATCAGGCACTTCCATTAACTTCATATCAGTATCTGTCAACTTTGCTCATAACAAGGTTGGATGTAACAAAATGTCAGATTTAAAACATTACTTTGCTGTTAACAAACTTTGGATATAGCAATAAGAAAGTTTGAGTCCCCAGGTGGTTCGTTACGTCAGAAGTTTACTGTATCTACTGATGAGCGAAAGAAATGGGACATCATTCAAGTCATCAAAAACACTTCAGTGTGACATTGTTTTTTTAATCATCAGATATGATTCAAATGATGTTGCATTTCTCTTGCACGTCAGTATAGCTCCCACATTTGAAACTGAGAGTATTAGAGGAATTATTTTTTTATTTTTTTAATTGTGCTTTAACTGCTTTTGTTGTTTTTTTCCTCAGGAGGATGAAGCACATGGGGATGAAGCAGATTCTGAAATTTCGGGAGGGACAAAACTAGATTGGCATTAAGTCTTGCCACTATTGCGTACACATCTTTAGTGCACATCATATACCTGCTTTAACTCATTCAGCCCCAACACACCACAGCAAGACATGGACCTAGCATGATAGTTCAAGGGTGGTGCCATAATAGCTTGGCGCCTCTGGGCGCCAAGCTATTTTGCACCACCCTTGAACTATTACACTTGATCTGTCTCCAAAATTTGTAATACAGCCTTCAGAGGGCATCTTCAACATTTGGGGATTTCAGTTCTGGGGCAGTATGTGTTAACCACTTCTGTGCCAGTGATCATGTATTGCACATCTGAAACCACAGCACACTGACCTACATTTCTTTGAAGACCCCGGATTAAAAGGGATGAAAAATAGGTATAAAAAACATAGGACTAACAAGAGACGTTAAACCTCATGAGCCCCTGCGACTGCAAGGGCTCATGAGAGTTTATGTCTCTTGAGGCTGGGTATAGCGTTCACCTAGCTTGCCCTGGCAGTCAGGGTCCAAGATTTGTGTGTATTTTAAACTTTACAGGTAAACTTTGCACAGAGATATTTGATGACCACTCGAAAGGTTAAGGTTGACCACAGAAGTTATGTGAGATGCTTTTAGCATGCTTGGATGATGGGCTTCTTTTTTGTTTCTTAACTGTAGTCCATAAGCTAGGAAGGTCTACCGTGCACCCCCCCCACCCCCCCCCCCCCCCCCAGTACTCAATAAGATGGGTTTCAAAGTGTTCCTTAGTATGTCCTGAGATGTTTAAGCCATGTTCCCCGAAAATCCTTAGGAACACACCAGAGATATAGCCGATGGCGCAAGGGTACCCCCATTCACGCTCTTCGCAGGTGCTAAAATGAGGTTGAGAAACATTTTCCTCTAAATAAATCAGAATTCATTCCAGAAGCCCAAATCAGGCAATATTATGTTAAGGCACACCTTCTGCAGCCTCTGCAAAAAACAGAATGAAAAAATATTGAATCTCTGGCTCACAGTGAAGGTATTTGTGCACCCAGCAAACGCCCATTTCCGCGAAATCGCAAAAAAAGACAAAAATAATGTGTCAGATGCCTTCAGACATTTTCTACAGCGCTGGCAGTCCATTTTCAGGCTTACATCATTAAAACAGCATGTCATAATTATTATAAACTTGACTAGGTGATGCTGTGAGTGCCACAGTGGTTGATTTTGTATCCCTACCCCCAAGTTGTAAAAATACACAAAATTAATTAGAAAAAATTACTAAAGTTATTCCATTTCATTTTGACCTCTCTTTACCTATTAAGTTTCAATAATGTGAGAATAAAGTGCAAGAAAATAAGGAAAGTCGGCATCCTTTACGGTACATTCGTGGTGAATGATAGCTTTTTCCCATTTAAAATTGCCAAATTGGGAAACATACGTTGTTTCCGATGCCCTCAGAAATTTTGTATACAACCGATAGGTCTTTGTTACATTTTTTTGGTTAGGATAGAGTACCACAGTTACTCCCAACCTGATTTTATGATGCTGTGATGCATTTAGGGGCCACAGTGGCTGAATCTGCTGCCCTACCCCCATTTTACCAGTTCGCAAAGTAGCGCAAAATAATCATTAAAAATTGCTTACGTCATACTCTTTAAAAAAATTTGTTGCCAGTTTTTTTTTTAATTTAAAGTATGCATATTGAGCATAAAAAGTTGTGATCATTTCATTAATTTCAATGTAACTCATCCATTTAATTGTAACTATTTTTAACTGGCTGGTCTTTTAGGTGATATTTTACCTAGCGTAAGGCGGGTCTAGTAAGGTCACCCCTTTTCCTTTCATTTATTTTCATCTAGAAATGTGTAAATATGAATATGCGTAATAAAGTTTCATGGTTCCTAATAGCCAAAACAATGTTATCAAATACTTAGTTTCCACATGTCGACCACGAGATCTCCACTTCCCACCTTCTGCAACATTCAATTTTTTTATGGCCGTCTTTAAATCTTATATTGTTCTGGCTGCCAATAAGTGAGCTGTCAAGGGCTAGGCAGCATGTTTTCAGAGTTTGGTGTACAGGGGCGTGTCTTCTGGTCAGAACTGCCAGCAGACCGCTTCTCTGTATGGACATGTTTGGAGAATGTGCTAAGGAGACTGATTTAATACGCCAAATTCGCATAGGGCTGTTTCCGCATGACCCAGTCTCACGAGGCGAGTCCAGCAGGGTCCTTACGATCTGTGAACATTTGTGAAAGTTGTTAAAAAATGACAAGGTTTTTCAGGGCCCTGGAAATTCTGTCAATTTCAGTCCTTTTCCTTAAAGTCTGTGAAAGTTTGTAAAAATGACAAAATGCTGGCAAACTTTTGTTTACTTCTTTTTTTTCTCCCCCAATTTGTGACTATTCCATTGAAAACGATCATGCTGACGCTTGTTGCAAGTGATCTATATTTAGCTCTGATCATAAAGTGACTGCGTGGCCTTTCTGCTGAACATTCTAATTGGTTGTTTACGCTTCTACCGAAGTCCGCCATTCGCTAAGCGTTCTTTTATTTTGGTATCTCTTAATGCATTAGGCACGGAAGCTTCAAATAATTGCTGATACAGAATGATCTGATTAAAGTGTCTAAACCTTCAGGCTTCAGTTTGGGTTTGTGAAACGTTCCTGCTTTTCGGTATGGACCCAGTCCAGAGTAATCAGTGCGTAGATGAAAGATGGTGGCCTGGCTCTCCCTGTTCAGCTTGTTGATGTCATCTGCCCACGGGCTGCAGCCGCCATTCTGCTGTTGCCAATCACTTTGTTGTTGTAGTGTCTCCATTCCCAGCTAGTCCAGAATGCACTGGAATCCACTGCAGCACTATTTTGTGGACAGGGCATCCAATCTATCTTGAAACTTCCTGGTGAGATCAGTGGATCAAGCTGCTGCCTTTCCCTAACTAGTGCTCTGCTGCTGTGTTGAGCACCTGCAGATCTGTATGATAGTTGGAGCTGCTGCCGCCAGCTGGTAAGGAGAGGTCTGCACAACAGATGTACACGCCACTTCCTTCATTCCGCACGGCATCTTGTGTGGTATCACAGCTGCTGTGAGGGTAGCGCTTGTGCACAACCTCCAGCACAATGGCTTTGTGCAGTGCCGCAACCTCTGGAAAAGAGTCCTGGAACATTGTTTATGTTGTCTTGAAGGCTCTTTCGAGATGTCCAGGTATCTGAAGGGAGCTTTTCACACATCTTTGGGCTTGGTTCCAGGACGTCAGTGTTAGCCCTTTGCAGGACCTTAAGTTGGCGGTTCAGACTTGGGCATTTCTGACGGTTCTTGGTCTGCTCCTGTAGTCTCCCATGCTGTTGGTGTTTAGTAAGTCTCTTCATCGTGTGTGCTGTTCTGCATTCCAGTGGCTCCAATGTCCTCCATTTCCTAAATTGGGGTGCTCCAGATGGCTCTAAGAATGTCACTGTATCATGAGAATGACCCATGTTCTGCATCTTGTCAAGCCTAGCTTTTTGGGTTTTGCAGGCAGTGTTTCATGTTGTCGATGTATCTTGGTACCGCACAACTGGTCTGACCGAGCAGGTGTTTGCTTGTGCCAGGATGCTGTAATTTGCGCCAATGTGGTCCCCACCAGTTTCTTCATCAGAGACTTTTTTTTTGCAGCTCTAGCTTCCGTGGCTTCGATGTGAGGCCTCCACGTGAATCCAGTAATTTATTTGTTGCCAGTAAAATTGGCCTGTCTGTTTTTGGTACTGGAAGGTCTCCAGTTTTGAGGTGACCTCTTCCGTCTGATTGAAAGAGATGGTCTAGCTCAGTTTGAGTGGCCTCTTTCAGTCCAGCTGCTGACTCTATTGGCAGCATCCTGGATTCTGGAGGATGCTATTTTTTTATGTTCTGCTGCGCACCACACTGCAAAGTCATCCGCATGAAGGATGTTCCAGACGAACCTTGGTACTGTTGTACTGATGTCATTAATGTAGACCAAAAACAGCATCAGACACAACATCTCCCTGAGGTACACCTTCCCCAAGTTTGACAAGAGTGCTGAATGTGCAGACGGTAGAAGCTTCAGCGGCAGCCTCTGTTAAGCATGCCTTAAATAAAAAGAATTACAATTAAATTGATGGGTCACATTGAAATTAATGAAATGATCACAAATGTTATGCTCAATATGCATATTTTGTTAAGAAAACTGGCAACAAAAATATTTAAAGCGAGGAGCAATTGTTATGATCATTTTTTGTTTCTTTGCATACTTGTAAAATGGGGGTAGGGCAGCAGATTCAGCCACTGTGGCCCCTAAATGCATCACAGCATCACAAAATCAGGTTGGGAGTAACTGTGGTACTCTATCCTAACCAATAAAACCTAAAAAAGACCTATCAATTGTATACAAAATTTCTGAGGGCATCAGAAACAACGTACGTTTCCCAATTTGGCAATTTTAAATGGGAAAAAGCTATCATTCACCATGAACATACTGTAAAGGATGCCGACTTTCCTTATTTTCTTGCACTTTATGCTCACATTATTGAAACTTAATAGGTAAAGGGAGGTCAAAATAAAATGGAATAACTTAAGTAATTTTTTCTAATTAATTTTGTGTATTTTTACAACTTTGGGTAGGGATACAAAATCAACCACTGTGGCACTCACAGTGATCACAGCATCACCTAGTCAAGTTTATAATAATCGTGACATCCTGTTTTAATGATGTAAACCTGAAAATGGACTGTCAGTGCTATAGAAAATGTCTGAAGGCATCTGACACATTATTTTTGTCTTTTTTTCCGATTTTGCGGAAATGGCCGTTTATTGGGTGCACAAATACCTTCGCTGTGAGCCAGAGATTCAATATTTTTTCATTCTGTTTTTTTGCAGAGGCTGCAGAAGGTGTGCCTTAACATAATATTGCCTGATTTGGGCTTCTGGAATGAATTCTGCTATATTTAGAGGAAAATGTTTCTCAACCTCATTTTAGCACTTGCGAAGAGCGTGAATGGGGGTACCCTTGCGCCATCGGCTATATCTCTGGTGTGTTCCTTAGGATTTTCGGGGAACATGGCTTAAACATCTCAAGACATACTAAGGAACACTTTGAAACCCATCTTATTGAGTACTGGGGGGGGGGGGGTGCACGGTAGACCGTCCTAGCTTATGGACTACTGTTGTTTTTACATATGTGCTGGTCAAATTTGTCTCGTCAGATGTTCAACGTGTCTCAAAAATGCATCTTTGCCCACTTTGAGCAATGTTGAACATATATTCCACTCAAGATATTTTGGGTGCATTCCTGCTTTTTGTATAGAAAATAAGTTTGCACTTTTTATGTTTCATTTTATAGCTTTATGCATATATTATGTGCCTTTTTAAATACCATAACCAGATACATAATTTAATTGGTTGAGCACTGTTTATGCTGCGCTGGTGGCTGCATGCACAATCTTAAGAAAGACACAGGGGTATCAAGGGCGTAACTTTCATATGCCTGAGTCACCCTTTGGTACCTGTGATAAAATATTGTATTCTAATTCCTAATTAGTGCTACTTGTACAATATCGAGTGGATACTTCATGTAGCAACTGCTTTGCAAGGGAGAATACTCACTTCAGCATTTTTATCTAGACTGCATACTTTACATACAAGCAATGACTGAGCATTGTAACCTTCCAAGTATGAACCAGACACGTGAAAACAACAAAAACTACTGGAATATAGGAAATTGCGAGTCAGCCCCCTGGCGCATGCATGGCTCACATAATAGTATGTTTTCGTATTAATAAAATATGTGACCTGTGCGTGTTTGAGGGGGCTGAGTGGCAGTTTTTTGGTGTCACTTTTTTTTTTTTTTTTTTTTCTCAAGTGGAAACCTCTGTGAAGAAGAATAACCCACTGTGCTTTTTATATCACACACTCATCAGTTCCTGTTAACCTTTATGTGCACAATTTTAGAGATTTTCTTTCCCTTTATTTTACGGTCATGTTTGTCCGCTGCATACAATCACAAGAACCATAAATAGGTCCGAAGCTCATAAGCTAGCTTTACGTAACATAGAAATATATGCACACTGTCATTATACACATTAAAAACCAAAGAAAAATACAAGTCAAGTTCTTTCTTTGTCATTGGTTCAGCACATATTAACATATCAGAGTCTGTAAAAGGTACACAACTATACGTGTATATAGGTTGTAAACTGCAATATGAGGAGTTTTGTATATTTACAAAGTTATGCCTGTCGTACAAATTTAAAAAAAAAATTGAGTTGATCAGCCATGCATTTCGTGCCTGTCATAAATAAAATATGCATGTTTCGATCAAAAGAATGATCACATTTCACACAAGAAAAGTCAAATCAAAAAGGAAATAACCAACACAGAGAGGAACTTGCTTCGGAAGATCAAGGAAAAAACAGTTTACTGTTTTGTCCTGGGCTCAGTTGCATGAATGAGCTTGGTCCTGCGCCAGTCCTACAGCAGGAGATGGATTGGCCATGATAATTCAAGGGCAGTGCCAGATGAGCTTGGTGCCTGCAGGCACCAAGCTCATATGGCACTACCTTTGAGTTATCATGGCCAATCCATCTCCTGCGGCTGTTATATAGTCATTAGATAACATCTCCAAAATATGGGAAATGCGGCCGTGGGGTTCAATGGGTTAACTGAAATCTATCTGTTGACGGGGCCTGCTACACTATATGGAAGGGGAGAGCCACATGGGCGGGAAATGTGGCCTAAGTGTCTTTCGACTGAGGAAGAAGTCCCCCTCGGGATCCGCCGGCTCGCCCAATTAAATCAAACTGACGTAGCCAAAGGCACAAAGTTGACTTCTTCCATGTGCCTCCGGCTACGTCAGAATGCCGGATAAGTAAGTCTTAACTTGTTATGTCTGGTGTTTGATGGTGGCAATGTCGGTTCCACGTTCCCATTCAGCACTGGGATGATCACCTCTAAAACAAGGGTGGCAGGATGCGGACACAGCACTTATTTCCTGCTTCCCGTGTTACAGAGGTGATAGACTACGCAAGATCATCCAGTGCAAGGGCGAATCAATTACCTGATGGAGGGGGGTCCACATTTTTTTTTTTTTTTTTTTTTGGTGGGGGGGGGGGGGGGGTCCTTCAACCTGACATTGACTGACAAAAGACCTCCCAGTGGCCGGGGGGGGGGGGGGGGGGGGCGTCGGGGGATTAGGGCGCGCCAGTAGTTTGTGAGAACCTCTGCCACCGTCCCACCACGAGCCAAAATAGTGGGGGGGGGGGGTGGGAGGAGCTGCCCCTGCCATGCCTGTGTAATGCAGATGCAGGTACTCTTGCTGACGAACTCGTTTCACTGTTCCACAGATGCCTTAAGTGCTAAAATTTAAAAAAGTGCGGGGAACGGATTAAGTAAGTTGATGGAAGCTCAAGGATAGTGCCGGATGCCGGATTAGCTTGTCTCCTGCACAGGCGCCAAGCTAAATCAGGCATACCCGTGAGTCCAGTTAGTTCAATATTGAGGTTACATTTATGTCGGGCGACTCCCAAAAACAAACGAAAGCGAAGTCACGGCGGATGAGAAGCACAAGCATACCGGATGCCGGATTAGCTTGTCTCCTGCACAGGCGCCAAGCTAAATCAGGCATACCCGTGAGTCCAGTTAGTTCAATATTGAGGTTACATTTATGTCGGGCGACTCCCAAAAACAAACGAAAGCGAAGTCACGGCGGATGAGAAGCACAAGCATAGACAACACTCCAAACATTTCAAGCCCCACCCGGGTCTGCCCTGGGGGACTTGGGTGGGGTTAGGTATTTTTTAGTTCCCAGGGTCACCCTGGTCAGCCCCACAGGGTGGGTTTATCTCTCTATTCTGGGGCATGTGTTTCTGTCTACCCTTTGTCCATTCACCTGTATTTGCCATTTTAAAACTCTCCCTACTGTCTGCACTGCCTGTAGCTCTTGATATTGGATGTGTGTTGCTAAATGGTCTTAGCTTTATTTAGGCCCATGTAGGTTTATTTAATGTATTTGACCGGCTGGCGACATACATTCAATGTTCTGTTTAGTTTTTTTTTTTTTTCACAAGCAGTGCAGGCACGTCCTGAGAAAGCCTTGTTGCTGTCGGGACGTTAAGCAATGTACAATCAATCAATCAAAACCAAACATTTCAAAGAGACATACATCCTCATGATGGGGGGGGGGGGGAGCATGTGAGGATATATGATGCCTCTTGGAGATGTGTTTCAAATGAAACGAAACCACACTGTCCTCTTCCGAGACTGACGTACCCCACCCGGGTCTGCCCTGGGGGACTTGGGTGGGGTTAGGTATTTTTAGTTCCCTGGGTCCCCCTGGTCAGCCCCACAGGGTGGGTTTATCTCTCTATTCTGGGGCATGTGTTTCTGTCTACCCGAGGTCCATTCACCTGTATTTGCCTTTTTAAAACTCTCCCTACTGTCTGCACTGCCTGTAGCTCTTGATATTGGATGTGTGTTGCTAAATGGTCTTAGCTTTATTTAGGCCCCATGTGTTAGGTTTATTTAATGTATTTGACCGGCTGGCGACATACATTCAATGTTCTGTTTAGGGTTTTTCTCGCAAGCAGTGCAGGCACGTCCTGAGAAAGCCTTGTTGCTGTCGGGACGTTAAGCAATGTACAATCAATCAATCAATCCGAGACTGACGTGTCGCCGCAGTGCTCATAAACTAATCACCCGGCATTACATGTACACTTCTGTGTTATTCAAGGGCTTTGGAAAGAAAAGATGCACAACTTTACCTTGTATGTAGATCATAGCTGGCTCACTTGCACAATGGTGTCGGGTACCTATTCGCAATGTTAGGCTAGTGTAAGCTTTCAGGTGGTACACCCGTAATGGTGCAAGTTACGTCGCCGCAGTGCTCAAATGAGGCCATCGGGCCGCCGTTGGTCCGGACGTGCGGGTTGACGTCGGCCCAATGGCCCCTTGCGCATCGGGATACTCGTAAACGGACTGGGTCACCAATCCTAGTACCCCACCCGGGTCTGCCCTGGGGGACTTGGGTGGGGTTAGGTACTTTTTAGTTCCCAGGGTCACCCTGGTCAGCCCCACAGGGTGAGTTTTTCTCTCTATTCTGGGGCATGTGTTTCTGTCTACCCGAGGTCCATTCACCTGTATTTGCCTTTTTAAAACTCTCCCTACTGTCTGCACTGCCTGTTGCTCTTGATATTGGATGTGTGTTGCTAAATGGTCTTAGCTTTATTTAGGCCCCATGTGTTAGGTTTATTTAATGTATTTGACCGGCTGGCGACATACATTCAATGTTCTGTTTTTTTTTTTGTTTTGTTTTTTTTTTTTTTTTTTCACAAGCAGTGCAGGCACGTCCTGAGAAAGCCTTGATGCTGGCGGGACGCTAAGCAATGTACAATCAATCAATTAAAACCAATCCTAGTAGCATGAAGTGAAACTGTTACGTCCGACTCACCTTTTGGTCACATATCCGCTTTTTTGGTCACAGAGCCCTTCCGGCGACCAGAAAAAGAGTGCGGAGATACGACGAGCGCAGCATGGTCACATGTAGGTTTCCCCCACCCGGGTCTGCCCTGGGGGACTTGGGTGGGGTTAAGTAGTTCCCAGGGTCACCCTGGTCAGCCCCACAGGGCCGTTTTCCCCTCTATTCTGGGGCATGTGTTTCTGCCTACCCTTGGTCCATACACCTGTATTTTCCTTTTTTAAACTCTCCCCACTGCGCTGCCTGTAGCTCTTGATATTGGATGTTTGTTGCTAAATGGTCTTAGGTTTAATTAGCGTATTAGACCGGCTGGCGACGTACATTCAACATTCTGTTTAGTTTTGTTTTTTTCACAAGCAGTGCAGGCACGTCCTGAGAAAGTCTTGTTGCTGTCGTGACGTTAAGCAATGTACAGCCAGCATGTAGTTTCATTTGCAACGGTCGCAGTATGGTAACGTTTATTTGTGACGGTCACTGAAGAGTCGCAATAAATGGATGAATGGTTGGATGGATGATAGTCTAACTAATGAGCCTGCTTGCTCTTGAGAGAGAGACAGAGACTCCGAGAGAGAGCATGTTTTATTTATCTGTGGCAGGGGCAATTAACATCCACAGATATGTAAGTGTGACCATTAAGTGTGTGCCCCTCTCATTCATGGTCTCTTAAAAAATTCGCACATATATCGCAGCACTGTCTTATTGGCCTTTTGTGGATGAGTTCGTGTGAGCCAGTGCTGCGACTGCACAGCGACCTCTGCTTTGTGACAGTCACATTTTGGGCTCACTTCAAAGGTCGCATAGACGTCGCAGTACCATCTCGTAGGTCTTCAGAGAAGAGCTTATGAGAGCTATGCATGTGCGGTTGCCACGACGTCGCGTTGAGCCCGAAATACGACGGGCGCGAATGTTCCGTCACACTTATGTAAATGTAACTCCTCAAAAAGACCGTGGCCATAATGCGACGCTGTTTCCAAATTGCGAGCAGGGCAAGCTTCAGTTTGGTCAGGACGCGACAGGAGTGGTTGACAATGACAAACTAGATCAGGGTTGCGTTTTGGCTGGCTGACTGAGTCGGGCATGATCTAGTATTTTAGTGCAGAAGCCGGTATAATGGGACATAGTAATTTGTCACGATCTGATTGCATTTTGCAAGGTAAATCGGCCAACGAACACAGCATGAGTGTCCCCACCACGTTCTCACGCTATAGGTGCTTGATCCAGCCTCTTCAGTTAGTCCTCGATGAACAAAATGTATCCTAAAAATTAGGGAGGCGGGGCGCCGGCTGTCAAAGTGATGGGTGACACTTGCCCCCTCTCTCGAGCAAATGTAAACGATACTGCAAGCGTGGGCCCAGACTACGTACACGGTCCAACATGATGCAAAACGCTTTCCGCCTGTAAGAGGCATAAATCCTCATCAGTCCCCAGGCTGCAGTAACTCCATGTCTCTTGTTGGCAGGGTTGATAGTCATTACTTTTTTTCTTTAATGAAATAACTTTTCTTTAATTCTGGTAAAAGGTTAAAGAAATAAATTTTCTTTACTTTTTTTTTTAAAAATTAAAGAAATAAATTTTCTTTAATTTTTCTTTTTAATGAAATAAATTTGCGTTAAATACATGAATGATCATTTATTGCTCAGCTCAGACAAAAAAAAGTGGCATGCAGTTGAAAAATGACACGCCACCAGATTTCCTCCTCTACCCACTATCTAAAACACTATCTGGCCAGATACATGCAGTAGTTATGAGAAGGGGGAAGAAAGGGAAAAAAAAACCTCAAAAAACTGCACAGGGCAAGAAAAAGTCATGCGGCTAAAAATGGAACAATTCAGGCTTGTTTGATCTTATTTCGCGCTGCTGACAAATCCACTCATCTGCAAGAGCCATAGATCCTCAAGAACCCCAGCAGTCTTGGGTGGGGAGGGGGGGGCGGGGGGTTGGTGGGTTAATGACGATCTATGCCTACTACAATTAAAAATGTATGCATGCACCTGTTCAGGTTTTCACCTGTGCTGTCCAATCGTTGCTGTACCATCTGCCTTCTCACTCCTGAAATGAAAACCACCCAACTGCAAGAGGCATAGATCCTCATGAGCCCCCGCACTTTGACTGACAATGCGCCCTTTTTCAGTGCACTTCGAAGATTTCGTCGTTCTTCGATCTCTTCATCTTCCATACCAACGGTGACGCATCAGCGGGAGCTGGAACGCCTTCGCTAGCCAGTCCGGTTGGACAAGTACTTTGACGTTGGGCTACAGGCTGATTCTACGTTCTGCGCGTCGGTCACAGGCGTGCGTGGGCAAGCGCGGCTACGGCGCTCTGCGGTGTAGGATAGTACTCTTACGTTGCGAGCCAACCTGTCTAGTGTGGGAAAGAGGACACTGTACAGAGACAAAGTACCCGCCTTGTATAGCCATTGCTGATTTTCGCCTGTTAGTCATTTTCACCTGTTAGTCATTTTCACCTGTTAGTCATTTTCGCCTGTTAGTCATTTTCACTTGTTAGTCATTGTTATCTGTTAATCCTTTTCATACGTTATATGAGTGCATGTGTGGGTATGTGTGAGGGTGTGGGGCGTTAGTGGGTTGGGGCGGGGGTTAGAGTAAGAGTAGGTAATAAAAGATTTGTTTGTTGTTTATCACTGGCGTTGTGTGTTTTATTTAGAGTGGGTGGGTTTTCTCGAGTGTGAGCACTTACATTGTCGGGGCCACGGCGCCCTGACTCCGGGGGCTCATGAGGATCTATGCCTCTTGCTGGGATAATCTGTGCTCATGTTTCTCTCAAGCAAAGTGGATCTCTTAAGTTTGTCACCTGTTCAATCGTTGCTGTACCATCTGACTTTTTCCTGAAACTGAAAGTAGGTACTCCAAAGTGATTTTTTAAGTTACATGATCATATTTGTAAATATGTTTTTCAGATAGGTCTCATTTTTCTAATTCCAATGATATCAAGTTGAAAATAATCGGACAATTAGATAAAAAGTTATGAATTAATTTGTTTATTTTTTTGGCATGCCTTTTTGGCAACAGTGAAAATTGAATGATTTGGCATTTTGGGAATTTCACAGAACCAACCTTATAATGATAATGGTACTATCTACTATAATCAACTCTTTTTAGTAATCTGTGACAGCCTGCCTAGTCTTTTTCGAGGCTCTTGAACAAGGGCATCTTGCTGAAAATGATCCTCAAACTCATTAAAATCACTGATTTTGATGGCTGAAAATCAACAAAACACAAGAAAAATCATATCTTGGGTTGTAATTAAGATAGAAACATGATTTAAACATCAAAATGATCAGGATAATGAGATCTGAATAATGAAACAGGATAGATTACAAACAAAGAGGAAATTTTTTTTGCCATCACCCCCCCCCCCCAACCCAATAAAAATATATATATATAAAAATTGACAAACAACACAAAATTGATCACCAGCAATTTCAACTATTTAAATTGTTGAATTATAATTTAACACTTGTGTGAAATTTGCTTGTCTATACAAATCACGGACAGAAAACTACACACTGATCTAAAAAAAAGAAAGTACTTCATCATACTGTAGTAGTAGCAGACGAAAAACAATGTCACGTGACTTCACAAAAACAACTTTATCTCAAAGTCTACAAGCGCCAGAAGATAATGACTTAAATATAAACGTACCTTAACATCTTTTATAAAGTAATAATGTTTAATTCATACTTTCTTGTGAAAGAGAAAATTATGTTCGGTATTTCCGACGATAACCCAACACGCTTTGTTTACCTCGCAAGACAGCACCGATGCTTGCTCAAAAGAAACACTTCGAATACAATTGAAAAGCCGAAATGTAAAAACTAGCAATGTACAGATCAATCAAAAATGGTATTACATATCGATATTTTCATCTGAAGTCGGTAGATTGGTTAAATCTGACGATATATTTTCGCCGAAGCACATGGTACAACTACAGCCTCGCTATCGTTTGTGCACGCCATTCTCCGAACACGCGTTAGCTCGTACACAGAGGCAGCGTGTGCGTGCGTGCGGAGTCAAAGTAATGAATATATACGAAACTTTGCAATAATATAGAAAAATGATTGACAATTTTAGGCATATATTTTTCGCTCCTGTCTGTTTTGTAGAAGAGTGAGAATATTACTTTGAAACTTTTCTACTTGAAATTTGAATACATTCCCGTGATCGTATGCAAAAATAAATTATACGAAAATGAAGGGCTAGCTCTACTCTACCTAACTGGCTAGCTATTTTTAGCCTGTGTTGCCTCGACGCGACACGCAAGGCGATTGAAAAGTGGATGTGTGCTGTGAACAACGCGCGCACGCTGTGCCGCCGCGGCAAATCATGAACAATAGATACGCCAGCAAAACACAAATATAAGTACTAAACATGTTTAAAAAAAAAATAAGCACAGAAATACACATGAACACAAAGAGTAGACACCATACTACAACCCAGTATACATTTTATTGATATATGCAGGACGACGATCGGTGTCCGTCAAGGATGCCTGCTCTCTCCTGTCCTTTTCAACATATTCCTGGAGAAGATCATGCAGGAAACCCTCCACGACCACCATACTTCAATCTCTATTGGTGGCAGATCCCTGTGCAATCTTCGATTCGCAGACGACATTGACCTCATGGCAGGCAGCAATAGTGAGCTCCAAAACCTGCGGACAGACAAACTTTCAAGTAGCGCAGGGTCTTATGGCATGGAGATCAGTACGGATAAAAGCAAAGTGATGATCAACACCACAAGCGACAGCAGCAGCAACATTCACATGAACGGCCAGAAGCTAGAAGAGGTCACTAATAGCTTCAAGTACTCGGGAGCCACCCTGTCCAAAGACGGTAGTTGCATAGCAGAGATCCGTATCAGGATAGGTACAGCAACATCCGCAATGGCCAGGCTGGACAGGATATGGCGAAGTAACTCCATCAGCTTCACCATCAAGTACAGGCTTTACAAGTCCCTCGTAGTGTCTATTCTACTCTACGGCTGTGAGACTTGGACACTGCTTGCAGACTCAGAAAAGAAAATCCAGGCCTTTGAGAACAAGTGCCTGAGGAAGTTGCTCCGCATCTCGTACCGCGAGCACAAGACCAACGAATATGTACGGAGCATCGTCACTTCCCTGGTGGGCCCACATGAACCCCTTCTGGCAACCGTGAAACGGCGCAAGCTTGCTTGGTTTGGCCACGTGACCCGACACAACACCTTGTCCAAGACTATCCTCCAAGGCACTCTCGAAGGAAGTCGTCGGCGAGGTCGTCAGAGAAAGAGTTGGGTCGCAAACATAAAAGAATGGACCGAACTCGAGATGCCAGACTTGCTTGCCACCGCCCAAAATAGAACTCAGTGGAGAGCACTGTCTGTTGCTGCTGCCTTTCAGTCCCCCCAACGCCCAGTTCGGGCAAGGGACTGATGATGATGATGATGATGATATATGCAGCGTATTTTGGTTAACATCACTGATGGAAAATGGGTGAAATTTAGGTCGCGCTTAGTCATGCAAAGAAGGTTTGGAGTACCTACGAAAGAGGCATAGATCCTCATAAGCCCCCCCCCCCCCCAACTGCGGGGGCTTGTAAGGATCTATGCCTCTTGCTGGGATAATCTACGCTCGTGATTTTCTCAAGCAAAGGGGCTCCGTTGTTTTTTCAACTGTCCAATCTTTGCTGCCTTCTCACTCCTGAAACGAAAACCACCAAACTGAAAGAGGCATAGATCCTCATAAGCCCCCGCAACTGCAGGGGGCTCGTGAGGATCTATGCCTCTTCCTGGGATAATCTACGCTCATGATTTTCTCAAGCAAAGGGGATCCGTTAAGGTTTTTCACCCAGAAGCATAGATCCTCCAAACCGCCTCAAACCGGCTCCACCTGGGTCAAACCGGTTTTGCGCATAGGCACCTGTTTGTTCGTGGTGGAAAAACGAACTGAAGTAACGAAATTTTTAACGAAAAAAATCGATAATCGTTACTTTTATTTTTTAATTCGTTGAATTTTCTTTAACTTTTTAAAAACATTAACGCGTTAAATTTTCTTTAACCAAAAATGTAATTCGTTATATCGTTAAATCTTCCAACCCTGCTTGTTGGTCTCATTGACTCTGATTTTGATCCTCGGTATGAGGGTTCTGCTGCAGACTGGGTCTAGATGACTAGTCAGTTTTTTTTCCTCCCTTGCCTCTCTCTCTCTCTCTCCCCAACGCAGTTCTATTCATACATATACAGATGTGTATGGAAGCAAAGGAAATCAGTCTAGCGACAAAGTACTGAAATACCCTCCTCCAATAGCGAGGCTTTTCTGTTTTCCGGCAGTGCTGCCTATGTTTGCGCTATTTTTACCTCTTGACCTTTCGTACCACTTATACCTATACAATTTACCCTCTTTCTCACACAAGGTATACAATTATTCTAGGTCATTGATCTCCGTGTTTTTCTGGGTCACCTTGCGGGTCACAGGTATACTCCGTTTCAGTCACTATCTCGTGACTGGTCATTGACCTAACTTTTAACCCTACTCAGTTATTTAACACTAACCATTTCGTACTATACATAATGGGCACTCTGTGACATCACTCCCCTCCCTCTAAAATGAGTCTCCTGACTCATTATACAAAGGAAATCAGTCTAGCGACAAAGTACTGAAATACCCTCCTCCAATAGCTTTTCTGTTTTCCGGCAGTGCTGCCGGCTCGTAATGTTTGCGCTATTTTTACCTCTTGACCTTTCGTACCACTTATACCTATACAATTTACCCTCTTTCTCACACAAGGTATACAATTATTCTAGGTCATTGATCTCCGTGTTTTTCTGGGTCACCTTGCGGGCCACAGGTATACTCCGTTTCAGTCACTATCTCGTGACTGGTCATTGACCTAACTTTTAACCCTACTCAGTTATTTAACACTAACCATTTCGTACTATACATAATGGGCACTCTGTGACATCACTCCCCTCCCTCTAAAATGAGTCTCCTGACTCATTATACAAATATACACATGTACATTATCAATAAGCAGACTATCCAATACATTGTCCAAAACTAAATTAAAAAAAAAAAAAAACATGCATCCCTCATATCGTTTTTTCCGTCTAATATACACAAAATCCATTCACAACAAAATAGCGTGCTGAATCATAGTGCGAGACATCTCCACCGGAATAAGTGGGGAAGAAGGGAAGAGGGGGTTAAAACACGGAACACTCAGCATAACCGAGCTGACCTGGTAGACGTGCCAACCAGAGTTTCTGGCAGTTTAGAGTAGGCAATGTATATAGTGTTTATGCCGATGTCAAGTGATCTGCAGTTTGACGAGACCAACGGCTCCCTTTATAGTCTATAACTCAACGGACAGAGAAAAAAAGGTCCCTGAATTCCGGCAAGTGGGTGCGAGTCAGTTATCATCAAGCTGTCATGAGAGATACCTGGCACATATCAAACCCGCTGCGACCGTATTTCCTCCCCTCCCTTTGGCTCCTGCGGCTCCATGCCTGACCAAAAGCTTTTCGAGTTTTTCAGTTCACGGATAGTACGACTGTGTCTTCACTTATACCGTGTATACACTATTTAGTTATAATCATTTTTTACACTTTATTATCACTAGGCTGTTGTTGTTTTTTTCTCTCTCTTAATAAAGTTTCATTTCATCTCTCTTTCTCTCTCTAAGAATGTTGTAGTTTAGCAAGGACAAACACGAAAAGAGGCCTGTGCGCCTATTGTTTCCCCAAAAAATGCGCTAACCCGTACACGCACTAAAAAATGCTAGAGTTCATTTGTTTTTAAATGAAGTTGATGTGAATTTTCACAAGTTCACCTATTTTGCGCACGCAGTCAAGGAGACAAGGGACAAAAAAAAGGAAAGTGAGAAACGGGACGGCTTCGCCTGCCGTCCGCTGTAATATAAACAATTCCGCGATAACGCGGATGCTAAGGAGCTCATGGGGCCATGTGTTTTTGGAGCTGTAGCGACTACCTCAGTTCGGAGTAATCTCGGTGTCCGTTGAGTTATGAACTGTTTTAAGGGACGGAATCGAATGTTT
>BTPG01000004.1:113195782-113273763 GCA_036245525.1 Semisulcospira habei
CCAACTAAACAGAACATTGAATGTATGTCGCCAGCCGGTCAAATACATTAAATAAACCTAACACATGGGGCCTAAATAAAGTTACTAAGACCATTTAGCAACACACATCCAATATCAAGAGCTACAGGCAGTGCAGACAGTAGGGAGAGTTTTAAAAAGACAAATACAGGTGAATGGACCTCGGGTAGACAGAAACACATGCCCCAGAATAGAGAGAAAAACTCACCCTGTGGGGCTGACCAGGGTGACCCTGGGAACTAAAAAGTACCTAACCCCACCCAAGTCCCCCAGGGCAGACCCGGGTGGGGTTTTTCTCCATACGAAGGGCAGCTACTAAAAATCAGCTTGACCCATGGCGACCTTGTATCTTTTGGCATCTATGTAAACAGTCGATTCTCTCTCTCTCTCTCTCTCTCTCTGTGGCAACATTCCTTCTGCCATTGAAGATAAGTAGCGGCTAATCTCTATGTTTGTTTGTTTGTCTATTTTGACAAAGGGTATTTACCCGAAATATTAATAAATTGTGTTGTACCCGTCTTTTCTAAGCGTGTTTCTTTCTCCGTTGGGTACTTCTTTGAGTAAGTTAGACCTAGCTAAAGGCTACTGGCAGGTACCCATGTTAGAGAGCGACAAACCGAAAACTGCCTTCACCACACCGGCAGGGCAATTTCAGTGGAAGGTAATGCCTTTCGGGTTAAAGACGGCAGGGGCAATCTTTTCCCGAATGATGAGGAGGTTACTAGAACCTTTGCGATTGACAGAAGTTAGCAATTTCATGGACGATGTCATGATTGCTTCCTCCACTAAAGAACGTCACTTAAATAATAATAATAATTACGGTATTTATAATGCGCTTATCTTATAATAATTATAACTCTAAGCGCGCACTCACAACTCGCGCACGCATGCGCACGCTTTAGACAATGACTCACGCACCACAAACAGTGAAATACATTACGACGGTCAGCTTGGGGTGGGGAGTGTGGTGATATAATGCTAAAACTGTTGGAAGAGGTGAGTTTTGAGGGCGGACTGGAAGGAGGAGAGAGTGTTTCTGACGGAGAGAGTGGGAGAGTGTTCCAGGTGGATGGACCGTAGACGGAGAAGGAGCGGGGGCCGAAAGTGTTAAGTTTGGTGCGAGGGATGTGGAAGCGGAGAGGGTCGGAGGCAGAGCGGAGGGAGCGGGAAGGTGTGTAGGGGTGAAGTAAGTTGGAGAGGTAGGCAGGAGCGCAGTTGTTCAGAGATTTGTAGCAGAGAGACAGAACTTTGTATTGGATGCGTTGGGGGATGGGGAGCCAGTGAAGAAGTTTGAGCAGGGGTGTGATGTGGTCGGATTTTTTCTTTCTGAGGACGAGGCGGGCAGCATTGTTTTGGACGCGTTGGAGAGTGAAAATGGTGGAGTGAGGGAGACCGGAAAGGAGAGAGTTGCAATAGTCGATGCGAGATAAGATGAGAGAGACAGCAAGTATTGCCCAGCTCTTTTGTAGGTTAAGAGAGGTCCAGTTGGCGGCCAGACCTACAAAGTGTTACTTGGGGTTCAAGCAATTGGAATATCTGGGGCATACAGTGGGTAACGGTCAGATAAAACCAGAGGGAGACAAGATGCAGCGGATAAAAGACGCACCGCGACCACAAACGAAGAAACAAGTGAGATCATTTCTTGGGTTGGTAAATTATTACCGCCGGTTCGTTCCTCAAGCTTTGCAGCCATAGCAGCCCCACTAACCGACCTGACCAAGGGAGGGAAAACTGGACAGATCGGTTGAAACGATGCATGCGAGACAGCATTTGAGACGCTGAAGGCGCGACTGTGTTCGGGTCCTGTGTGCTCATTGCCGGACTTCGATCGTCTCTTCGTGTTGCAGACAGATGCGTCCGAAGGGGGTGTAGGAGCCGTATTATGTCAGGACTATGGTAGCGGGTTACAGCCTGTTGCATGCGCGAGCAAGAAACTGTCCAAAGCAGAGCGTAACTACTCCACCATCGAAAAGGAGTGTCTTGCAATCGTGTGGGGAATTCAAAAATTCCGTCAGTATCTGTATGGTAGGACATTCGTCGTACAGACAGACCATAGACCATTGCAGTACTTGCAACAAGCTAAATCCACAAACAGTCGACTGATGAGGTGGGCTTTGCAGTTGCAGCCATTTTCCATTAGAGTGGAAAGCATAGCGGGTAATGGAAATGTTCCTGCTGACTTTTTGAGTAGGACAGGGTGGTAGAAACCGTGAATGTGGAAGCAGTATTGGGACAGTCATACAGGAATCAAACCCGGGTGTTTGATCTGGGAGGGGGTATGTCACGTAACGGATGTGACATGTTTTTTATATTTTTCCCCCAAGTCGTTTTTTGTAATAAATCGAGGTCGCCGATCTCTGTAAATAGCCTTAGGTTAGGAAAGTTAATAAATGTATTGTGAACGTAAGCGTAAAGCCCGTGCAGCTAGCTTAACGGTGAGCGATTACAGCGGCTGCACGCTTTCGCCAAGTAGCTTTAACCGAACAGTGTTCAGAAGTAAAGTTAAACTGCGAGGTAGCAGAAGGATAGTACGGTCAGTCAGTCGAGTTAGCTAGCGCAGTGAGGGTCTGGGTCAGGGTGCGGCCTTGTTTGGAGCCCTTGACAAGCTGTGTGATTAGTTAGTTATTGGTGTTTAACGCCGAGCAGGCGACTAAGGCCATCTCACGGCGGAGCTGTGTGATGGTTGTGTCAGTTACCCTCCCTGCAATACCACTGTCAGTGTTCCTGGTTTTGGGTGTCCGAGAGACTAAGTGACGGCGGCTGCTGCTTGACAGAAGACTCCTCCGGTTCGTGTTCGTCTTGTTTGTCACGTCCTGCCGGAGGACTCACAAGTGACAGTGCACTTCAAAAGATTTCGTCGAGTTCTTCGATTTCTTCATCTTCCATGATCATCAACGGCGACGCATCATCAGGAGCTGTACCACCGTCTGCGCGGTGGCCTTCGTCAGGAGCTGGAATGCCTTCGCTAACCAGTCCTGTTTGGCAAGTGCTTTGACGTTGGGCTACAGCAGGCTGATTCAACGTTCTGCGCGTCGGTCGCAGACGTTCGAGGGGCGACAGCAGCAGTATCGCCAGAGCAAGTACTCCGGAATCCTGAGTCAAGCTCCACCGTTCCTGTACCGGTGCAGAGTGGGCAAGCGCGGCAACAGTGCTCTTCGGGGTAGTGGTAGTACTATTACATTACATTATTATATAAGAGACCTGATCCATTCTTTTTGAGGATGGAAATGATTGTCTTATTCTATACCTGCGTATTTCTCTGTGGACTGGCGATTGGGTGCCTGATAGGCGGGGGCAGGGGATCTAACTGTTGTCTGTCCAGCGCTGTGATTCCCCTTGGTTTGAGTACTGTATTACATTACGAGCCACCCTGTCTAGTGTGGGACAGAGAGGACACTGTACAGAAACAAAGTACCCGCCTTGCATAGCCATGGTCAATGTTCATCTGTTAATCATTTTCATGTGTTAATATGTTATATGAGTGCATGTGTGTGTATGTGTGAGGGTGTGAGGCATTAGTGGGTTGGGGTGGGGGTTAGAGTAAGTGTAGGTAATAAAAGAGTTGATTGTTGTTTATCACTGGCGTTGTGTGATTTATTTAGAGTGGGTGGGTTTCTCGAGTGTTAGCACTTACATTGTCCACGGTACCCTGACTCCGTCAGGCGTGTCGTGACACGCACTATATCCAACATACAACACATGGTGCACATCACATTCAATTATCAACTACCATTACAACTACATATCTGATATACTCACAAACCAGATAGGTGAGGCTAGCGCTGGCAGAACTGTACAACAAACCAAGGGGTATTACTCAGCGCTGGACAACAGTTAGATCCCCTGCCCCCGCCTATCAGATGCAAATGATCGTCTTATTCTATACCTGCGTATTTCTCTGTGGGCTGGCGATTGGGTGCCTGATAGGCGGGGGCAGGGGATCTAACTGTTATCCAGCGCTGAGTAATACCCCTTGGTTTGTTGTACATATCTGATACTCTAAACCACATCAGTCATCTTTTCGCCTTCGCCACAAAGCGATGGGTAGACGGGCGCATATGCATTTAAAGGTTCCAAGTATTCGTTATCATTGGTCACACCGGGGGCCGATGGAGTGATGGAACCGGTTACAGCATGTGGGTTTGCGCCCCGTTTGTTCAGATACGTAGCCTCCTTACCATGTACCAGCTTTAAATGCGTGGTATAGGTCCCCTTCTTGATCATTTGTTTAAATTGCCAAGTCTGAATAACAGAGAGGGGAATTACTCTCGGCAATGAAACAGACACTCCAGTGCTCATACTGACTAATTCAAAATTTGGCCATTGAAGGTGGAGTTCTCCACGCAAGCAGTCTTTTTGAACCAGGTTAACATGTCGGACCCAGGATTCGAGGCTCGTAACGTAACGAGCAGGACACAGAGCCACCGAGGCCACATAGAAATTTAAGCAAGTACGGCTCAAGGATGACATCTCCAGGAATACCCGAGTGGAATTCTGTGACATCACCGAATTCCAACCAGTTTTCACCATAATAACCTATGTATACTAATACAGGAATATACATGAACAACAAGATATTGTCGTATCGTCCGGTACAGTGGTCAGTGTGATCGTTGGTAGTCACGTCAGTCGTTCGTGCCGAAGCAATCGTACCGTCGTGTATTTTTGCCCAATCGAGTGCTGGCGGAATCTGCGCATGAGCTGCATTGATGGTCCCCAGCATTAGCAAAATTGTACGTAGCTTTTGTGCCGTAACAAATAACGCGATGGAGAGAAGGACAACTAACCCAGATGTAACATAACTAAGAATGTGAGGGATAGACCATGTCTCGTCAGGTTGTGTCCATGGCCATTTCGAAATTGCTTCGCCAATGGCCTGTCGATAAACCGTTTGGCCGGTCTTCATTTTGTCGACAATCACCGTCAAGTCAGTCTTCAGTTTTGTGTCCATGGATACCTTGTCAAACTCGTCGAATGCTATGAGTAGGGGCCGTGGGATTTTATACTGAAAAGGTGACGAGAAACGCTGTTCCGAGGTCAGTTGATTAAGCCTGTCGTTAAAGAAAGCCTGTAAAACCGCTAGGTTGACGCCGTGCGGCACATTTTGAATTAAGGTCGCGTGTCGCGCAGACTCATTAAACGGAACTGGAAAGGTTTTGACCGCATAAATATCAAACGTGGCGTTCCTAGTGGTGATGGGTATCTGGACTGTTATCAATATTGTTTCTGCTTGCGATGTATAAAACACCGATTTTGACTGATAATAGTATAACGGATGCATGTGCGCAATTTTAAATTCCGGATGTTGAGACTGTAGCCGTTCATTTACCCATAGCCGTGTTTGTTTAAGCGAATGCGCATCTATCAACAACGGAGACAACCTACGTTGTGCAAGTGATGTTACTCCTACCATAAAATCTTCCAACTGGCGCTCCAGGCGCATCGCATTTGTAGCATTTGTATCCAATGCTGGTATCAAATAAAACATTGCTTTTTACACTGCTAGCATTTCACTGTGCTCAACGTTTATTTCTGCTGCCAAACGATGAATAGCATGATTATCTGATTGAATCATTTCCATTAAGTTGTTCATGCGTTTGTTGGAAGTTTTCATGAAGGATTCTAATTTTGATACGATTTCGACATCCGACATTGACTGTTTCATCTGAATATTCCACAGCTTATCGATATGCTTAGCTAATTCCTGTACCTGACCTTCCGTAGCCGTCCCAAATAGCGATGAACTAAGATCCCCTACGAATGAAAAGAGTGGCCGTTTTGTTCACGAGTCAGAACGTTTCCCGTTAAACTGTTCACCCCCAAGCATACTCCTAGCCTTATCAAACGTATCTCTAACATCTGTGGTCATGTTCCGCGCTAAATAATTCAAATGCTCTATGACCGTATCTTTAAACCAACAGTAGAACGCCGTTTCATTTTTACATGGAGATTTTGGACCCAAACCTTTGTTACTCTCCAGAAAATCACCATCTCGTAAACGGCTGAAGTAAGAATTGTCAAGTTGTAAGAGTGAGTCTATGAAATCTGCAAGAGGTACAGATTTTCTTAAGGCTATTTATGAAAATCTATGCCTTTAGCTTGATTTTTGTCTTTTTGTAACTGACATCGTTCCTCAAAATGAGGAAGTGAATGCTAGTAACGACTGTAGTCTGTGCAAGAAACCAGTCCACATCTGCAAGGGGCATAGATACTCATTATCCCCTCTGCTAGAGAGCTCATGAGAATCTATTCCTCTTACTGGTGTCATTCATGCTGATGTTTCTCAAACTGTGTCTAACTGAAACAGGGCCGCCTTGACTGTGACCAGATGGCAGGCAAGCACCGCTGAAGCATAAACTGACAGTGCGAGTTAGCGGGCCGAGTTATCAAGATGTGTTGACAGGTTTCACATCTGAGCCGACTTTTAGACCACGCCCACAAACGGCACGTGCGGCGATTGAGGTAGAACTGTCTTCTGCCTCACAGTCTGTAACTGAGAAACAAATTCACATGGGCTGTTGCGCAGGGGCTCTACTGAATCTGCAGTATCTCCCCAATGAGCAAAGGCTATCGGGATGACCGGTCGGCCCGATGGCCTTTGCGCACTGGGAACAAAAGTCGATGATCTTATGCGGCTGCCAGGCAGTAAATCTATATGACCATTTGCGCATTGGGTCTTGCATATTCGGATTCTGAATAATTTTACGTATCATATCAGTTTGACCAGGGCCTAAATATTTATTTGAAGGTTGGTGGGGGGGGGGGGGGGGGGGGGGGGGGGAAGGCAGATCATGTAGAAGCCAGAGCTTGACGGAAAATCGACATCAGCCGCCAGCTACAAGAAACTTGTCCAAGCCAGTAATTGCCAACCAACTTTCCCTGAGCACTGCAGCGATTGAGGCAAAAAGAAACAGCCGCTCCAAGACACCCACTAATTACCCTTATTGTCCTGATACACCCGTTGCTTGAAATGAATTTGACTGATAGTTCAAGGGTGGTGCTATTTTGGCACCACCCTTTACCTAAAACAGTTGATCTATCTCCTAATCTGTAACGTAGCCTGCATAGGACAATAAGTGAAATTGGACAAAATCAGCCTCAGGACTGATGTAATGGGTTAAAAGACTAGAAGAAGAGTACTTTATTATCTCGAAAAGAGAAATTCGTTTTTGGTACATTTATAACAAATAGTACAAACAAGACATGAAAACAGTACAATATAATTATGAAAATTTTTCTCCCTGCACATACACAGCTACAAATTCCAAATGGACATAAGTATACACTACAAAATCTGTACGCATAACTTTTACACATCTCGCACATAAACTGACATCTTTTATGAACTGAACTGAGCGGCACTTGCACATTCACATCCACCTCTACACATGCATACATAATACGCGTATTTCAACCTAATCCTAACCCTCACTGCTTATTATATAAACGTCTCGGTACATTATTACACATATTACATGAGCTGCATAATTAAAATCTACCTTAGTAAGATAATTAGTGGGTAAACAAGCAATAACAAAAATCCAACATATGTTCACCACCAGATAAAACAATATAATCACTTCTCTAAAATCAGCAAGCTCCATTCCTACTGATTGAACAGGTAAAGGGGGATAGGGGAGGAGTTAGTTTTGGGTATGCGTGGATGTACCCACAGCTTGCTTAGAGTGATGGATTTGGGGATGAAACTGTTCTGTAGTCTGAGTGTCCTAGCTTTGTGCGTGCGGAGTCTGCGGCCAGAGGGGAGGAATTCTTAGAGGTGGGCAAGTACATAGGATCTGTCTGAAGCTATCCGCCTACCCTTTCTCACCACACGCTGTTCATACAGGGACTCCACACTTGCTTGCTGACTGCCAATCACCTTGCTGCAGACGTTTATCATTCGTGCCAGGACGTTCTTGTTCTTCACACTCAGACCTCCATACCAGCACACTGAACCGAAAGTGATGACAGACTCGATAAAAGATCAATAGAAAGTTTGAAGGACAGATGGGTTCACATTCAGCTTCCTGAGTTTCTGCCCAGTGAAGGCAGTATAGATGCGTGACTGACATTTCTTGTGAATGAGGGTGGTGTTTGCTTTAAAGGACAACTTATCATCGATAACTGTTCCAAAGTACTTATACTCAGTCACACGCTCAACAGACACGTCATAATCGTTGGGACAGGGGCAGGGTTTCTTCGAAAGTCTATCAGTGTCCTTGGTCTTGCTCACATTTAGGTCCAGAAAATTATCTTTACACCAAACACCAAAACGTTCTACTTCTGCAAAGTAAGTTGCATCACTATTGGAGAGACCTTCTAAGGCAGTGTCATCCGAGTATTTTATGAGAAGGGTAGAGTCAGTGCCACTACAATCGTTAGTGTAGTGTGAACAGCACAGGGGTGAGAAATGTACCTCGAGGGGCGCCTATGGAAGTGGACCTAAGGGATGAGAGGGCTGTTTGAAAGCGAACTGATTGGGTCCTATTTACAAGGAAATTGACAATCCATAGTATGTGCCTTGGACTTGCATCGTAATGGAAAAGTTTTTGAGCATTAAAATAGGGTTGTATGTGTTGAAGGCTGAAGAAAAGTCTATAAGAATGCGTACAAAAGAGCCAGGTTTTTCTAAATGTGTGTATGCATAGTGCAGGAGTGCGAATGTGGCGTCGTCTGTACATCTGTTCTGCTTGTATGCAAACTATGACGGGAGTGAGGGGGTAGAGAGAAGGCGCGTGCGTGTTAAGATTCTCATCGTTCGCCAAAATATCAAACAACGGCGGAGGGGGGAGGGGTTCCAAACACCCCCAAAAAGGGACTTCAGTTGCTTTAGCATTTTAACAAAATTTGGGTCGGAGGGGGGGGGGGGGGGGTCCGGAACCCCTGACCCCCCCCCAAGTTCCGCTTCTGTACACCACAGAGGGAGGAAACCGGAGCCACAGTTGTGTTCCCCTAACCGGCTTCGAGCGGAGCAGTGTCAAGGGGACGCACCTCGTGGATTTTCTTGACCTTGTCCATACAGATTCTACTGTGCAGACATGGAAACGTACGAGGGTTATTGACAATTAAGCCATTACATCCTGAGGATGATTTTTTTTTTAATTTGCTCATTGTCCCATGAAGGCTACATCAGTTACAGAATGGGAGATAGATCAACCATTTTAGTTCAAAGGGGGTGTCAGAATAGCTTGGCGCCGCAGGAGCCAAGCTATTCTGGCACCACCCTTGCCTGTCATAGTTCGTATTTATTTAAAGCAATCGTGTATCAGGATGAAAAGGGTTAACTGACGCTGACTTCGGGTACCTCGCCCTGTGCCGAGGTGACTGACATGCACCAGCCGCGGCGGCGCCATTGTTGCTATTTCAGTTCGCACCCGTCGCTCAGACCGGTCCGGCTGTGCACCAGATCGGTTTAGAGCCTGTGCTCTCTGCACTGACCTGTAATGAGCAATCTCTCGGAGAAACAATCACGTTAGTGACGTTTGATTGCTGCAAAATAAGACTGAAGTTGATAAAGAATACACTTTTCCCATATGCAGTCCGGCAATAATGCATCCTTATGCTAGACTCACGAAACATTACACGATTTGGCAGATTTGAAAACTGAATAGTTTAATTTTTCCTCAATGGTGGTGATTTTGCGACATCTGCGTCGCTTTGCGGCAGAAAGCACCGTCGTGGCCATAGCCGTACGAGAGACGAGTGCACCACAATGGACTTGATTCAGGAATAGACAAGTTCTGAGGAGGAGAATGAACAACCCCCGGAGACCTATCTTTTTCCAGTAGGGACGTACGCCCTCCAACATTTTAGTATGCTCAAGGCTAGGACCCAACAGCAATGGACGTCTGACTGGCTCAGCGCGCTAAATAAGTTCACCGACAGCCTCGTTTTCAGCTGCAATCTGTTTTCACTTCCGGTTGCTAACGTTTCAATGACCGATGTCTTTGCTAGTGTTACGCGTCGTTTGAAAATCACGATTTTTGTGTCTTTATTTAGCAATCTGAATTTTTTTCTACGCATACGTCGATAGGAAAATCAGTCGAGTTTATAACCCTGTGTTTAGATTTTTTGTCAGCCATTTCTGAAACCCCTAATTAATACCAGAGTCAACCACAGTGTGTTCCAAAATGAGTGACATTGACACTAGTAGTGACAGTCCCAGAGCTTCGGTAGTTCCTAAATCAAGAGCAAGGAGGGCGCACAGTACAGGAGATGGAACCAAGTGTTGTATTGTTGGTTGCAATGTATCATCAGTGGCATGCAGGGGACTTTCTTTTGTTGGAATTCCAAGCAAATGTGTCAGTGAAGCGAAAGACAAATGGAGATCAGCCATCATTGCTAAAATTGATCGAGTGGACAAAGCATTCAACCCAGACAAGGGCAAGATTTGCAGTCGGCACTTTGAAGATGCTTGCATCAAACGAGGTAAGTCTCTGTCATTATTCTTTGTTTCAGTGGGATGTGGGTGTACACCAAATATAGACGTCTTTTGTCTTTGAAATCAAATCTTCACCTCAATCACTGAATGAGTCAGTTTAAAAAAATTATAATCAGTATTAGTGATTTTCTTGCACAGCAGTTATGACTACTAGTCTACTGTACTGTGATGTTTTTCAAAACAGTTTAGCATTGACAAGTTGTAGCTTGTTTTCTCAACTCTTCACCAAGTAACCTACATTAAAAAAAAAAAATTGTTTTCTCAGGACCCTCTGGAAAATGTTCTGGACTGGTTTTTGGGAGCTTGCCTACCCGCTGGATGCCTTCGAAATCCATTCTGACGCCCAAGTCGACATCAAGGCCTGATCCAGTAAGTTTGTGTGTGTGTGTGTGTGTGTGTGTGTGTGTGTGTGTGTGTGTGTGTGTGTTAATTTGACTTTCACTCAACATATATAATACACTTGAAGTTGAAGTACAGTGGAATCCTGATAAGATCAATCTGAAAGGACCAGAATTATTCTTTTGAACTAACAAGTTTTATTGCTAACCATACACACTGCTGAAGGAAAATCACAACTTGGGCCGGAACATTATGTTGTGCCAACCAATAATTTGTGATATTAGTGTATGAGCTAAGTGGACTCACCTGTATTGTCAACTGATAAACAGTTAACCTTTTCAATGCCAACATCACTCTCATGTGATAAGTTGTAAACAAATTACCATTATCTTTCATGTGCTTGTTAATGTAAACGAAACAGACTGAGTTGTCACTGAGGTTTTCACACTGTCACATGCAGGCTATGATAGGTATTTTTGTTGTGTTGCAGACTCCGCGAACCACTGAGCCCCCGCCAGATAGAGTTTCTTACTACAACTTCGAGGAAGTCAGGAATGATGTCAGGAAACTGAAGCATCCATGGATGGCCAAGGAACAAACAGCGGAGTTTTTGGAGTTTGGTATTCCCACTGATCATGGATGGAAAATCACTGTGAGCCTCAAGGCAGAGACTGGACTGCAGGCTGATGTCAAGGTATGAGTGATTTTGAGGGAAGTTTTAAATTCATGGATGATCAAACTAGTATTTGATATTTTGCAAATTCTGGCTCAGCCATGAGTAGGGTGCCTTGACCCTTTGTCTGTCAAACTCAACATTGTACATGTATTTGTCCTCGGCATGTGCTATGAGGTTCATTCTGAATCTGTCCGTTATGATTATTATCATATTATTTTCATATTTATTTTGTAGTATAGGAGCGAAACACACACACACACAGACAAATTGTAGTACAGTGAAATTTTTTTGGACAGATTTGGCACAAAAAAACAGCTTTTCTTTTGGAATTCTGTTTTGAAAACAGCCTGGGTTTGAGAAGGTTATGCTGATTCTGTAACCAATGTGGTTGTTCATGTAAAGGCCTAATGTCAAACTGGGGATTTAGTTTTGGGATAGGTGTTTGTGTTATATTTCAAAATATGTGTAGGTAACGAGTATTACAAGTTGTTCTTTCGTAAAGTGTGTGTGTGTGTTATATTGTGTGTGTGTGTGTATGTGCGTGTGTGTTGTATTGTGTGTGTGGGTGTTGTATTGTGTGTGTGTGTGTGTATTTAATCAGTGTTAGGGTATTTTTTTACCTTTATTTATTGTTTTGCTTGGCACTGTATGGTTTATGAATTGTTTTATTAGAGATATTATTAAGTATAGGTAAACATTGTTTTTATTACCAACATATTACTTTTTATATGTGTGTTAGTACTTAGAACTTTTAACGTTAAGCTACTTTTAAACATTGTTTATATTTTAGGTTTATATATAGGTTATTTCTTAATTATGCGTGTGAGTGTGTGTGCTTGTCTGTATTTGTATTTCTTTTAAAACATGTCTTTTCATATATATATAGACTATTTTTTATGATGTTTAACGTATTTTATCTCATAATGTTATCATATTGTTTAAATATGTTATCCTTGTGTGTGTATGCGTACGAGCGCTTAGAGCAAGCTATAAGTTTGGTTTTGCGCTTTATAAAATAAATTATTATTATTATTATTATTATTATTATTATTATTATTATTATTATTATTATTATTATTATTATTATTATTATTAAAGGACTAAAAAAATGCTTTTGTGGTTTCTTTTCCAGATCCTGGGACTACCAGCTGCACATTTGGCAACCAACCTGGAGAAGAAGAAACTGACAACATTCCTTCACGAGCTGCAGGAGATGCGCATCTGCGACGGGGTAAAGGACAGCTCACTGCAAGATTTTGCTGAACAACCTACTGGGACCCCAAATGGGAAATGCGGTTACTACCGCTACTTCCAGTACAAGCAAAGTGAAACTGGGCTGATGTCGCACATTTCCTGTGTGCGATCACACACCTGCAAGCTGGTCATTCAGTTGGGTGATGAACTCTGCCAAGACTGCAAATACGCACGTCGTCTCCTGAAAGAGAAGAAGGACAAACATTCAAAAAGACTGTTGCAGCCGCTTAAGGCGAATGACCCCCTTCATTCCCTGCAGCAGAGTCAGCTGAAGGAAGCCTACAAGGGTGTTTGTCAAGTGACTGTACATTTGAAAAAAGAACTGGAACAGTTCAAGAAAAAAAATGGAAAAGGAGTCCGTCACAGTTTTAGGAGAGATGCACAGAGGCCTGAACAGTGTCGATGAAACTGCCATCAAGGATTTGGATAGGCTGCCCAAACTCTTCTGGGAGGAGCAGCAGAAGGCATTCAGCACCAAAAGAAATGGAATGCGCTGGCACCCAATGATGATCAGACTGGCCATTTTGCTGCATAGCAAAAGCAAAGCAAGCTACGAACTGCTCAGGAAGACCGGAGTGCTCAAGCTACCCGGGGCTGCTACCCTGCATGAGTACACAAGCTGCGACATCCCCACTGAAGGTTTCCAGCTTTGCGTCATGAAAGAGCTGAAATCTCAGGCAGACAAGCTTCCAGAGAACCGCAGGTTTGTCACCATACTTCATGATGAAATGAACATCAAGGCGGATTTAGTCTATGACCAGAGGTCAGGCGAGCTCATTGGGTTCTGCAACAGAGACACATGGACATTCAATGAGAACGAGGAGAAACTTGCCACGCACGCTCTTGTATTCTACGTGGTGGGGGTAAACTCTGACATGAAGATGAGCCTGGGGTTCTTCGGAACAAGAGGAGCCACTGCTGACCAACTAATGCCAATGCTAGTGGGCTGCGATAGCCTGCGTCGAAGGGTGTGGCCTGAAAGTCATGGCCAGCACTAGTGACAAAGCATCACCCAATCAAAGACTGTACCAGCTACACCAGACCCCAGGTGTGGAAGCCATTTGCTACAAAACCACAAATTGGTTTGCTCCTGACAGAGAAGTCTTCTTTCTCAGCGACGCACCGCATCTCATAAAAACTGTGAGAAACAACCTCGCCAGCAGCGGAAGTGGCAAGAACACCAAACTTCTTTGGAAGGACGGCAAGTACCTGCTATGGAAGCATATCGCAGCCTTGTACCATCAGGATATGCATCTTGGGCTATACAAGACAAAACTGACGATAAACCACATCAACCTGACGCCGCATTCCGTCATGAACGTGCGCTTGGCTGCACAGGTCCTGAGCCAAACAGTCGGCCGAGTTCTTCAGGAGTATGGAAATGAGGAGAGTCAGGAGACGGCCAAGTTCATCTTGCTCATGGACAGATTCTTCGATTGCCTCAACTCACGACACCTGCAAGAGGGTGATCAAAAGAGAAAGCCAGACCTGAAGGCATACACAGATGTCGACGATGCGCGTTTTGATTTCTTGCAGGTAGAGTTCCTTGGCTATCTGCAGGACTGGAAGGCTTCTGTAGCTGCCCGTCCAGGTTTCACCCGAGCTGAACAGCAGAAAATGCTACTGTCGCATCAGACCTTGAAGGGACTGGAGATGACTGTTCGAGCATTTGTGGAGCTGACTCGCTACTTGTTGAGAAATGGGGTGTCATTTGTGCTCAGCACCAAGTTCTGCCAAGATCCTCTTGAACAGCACTTTGGCCGCCATCGGGCCATAGGCAGGACAGCAGAAAACCCAAACCTCTATCAGTTCGGACACCAGGAGAATCGTCTCCGCATGGGCCGTCACGTGTCATTGATCGTGACCCCTAAAGGGAATGTGAGGGGTACATGTCCTCAACCCCCTGTATCAATCAGCACAAGTCCTCTGAAAAAGAAACAAAGAAATTAGTTTGTAGAATGCATTCGCTGTGTTTTGTGAACCCCTTTAACTCTGTATTGCGATTGTGCATCTGCAAAGTCTTCTGAAGAAAAGACAGAAATGATCATTTGAATTTTTCTGCAAGAACGCAAGTACATGGGATGTGTTCAGTGTTTTTTTTCGTCATCTTTTTGGTGTGTTTTGACATTGTCCCTTTAAGTATTTTTTTCTTGTCACAGTAGTGGGATGTTCTTTTATTTTTTTCATCAGCACAGTTGGATGTTGTGCTTTCAAATAAAATACGGTTTCCTTGATAACAGAACTCACGATGGACTGTCTTTGGAATTTTAGAGCAGTCTTTTATTTCAATGCATAAAATGTGCACTACTTGGTACTGTTGTAATTTTTGCATGAGCTACAGACAGTGCTGTGTTCTTGTAGTTTAATGCAATATGCTGAAATTGGTGACTCAGTAATTTTTTTTTACGTAATGTTTCCTAGCTACATGTAAACCCAGTTCACAGATAGTCTTGGAAATTGCAGATCACTTTCACATCATGGCCTAAAGCCCTGCATGCAGCATCCAGTTCAGAGCATTGAACATAATACTTTCATTCAACAAATCCATTCAATGCCTCAATGCTAGCAATATTCTTGGTTCAATGGTGTGTGCAGCGCATAAGTAATATGCTTTTTGAATATGTGTACTCCCACCATGTGCTACAAGCTGACTGCTATTTTTTTTTTTATCATTCCTGTGAAATTATGTGCCTTATGTCATATGTTGAAGTGGGGACTAGTGTGCATTGTGCCTTTAAAAGGAATTTTTTTTTCTTGTACCAGTAGTTGGATGTTGCTTTTTTTTCATTTCATCTTTGTGAACAGGTGGATGGTGTGCCTTACACATTTTTCATTGGCTAGTCTGTTAAATGTTAAAAGTCTTTTATGCTATTGAACAACATTGTGGTGATTGTGCACCTCGAAATATGTATGTATACTATTTTATGTGCTCCTATCTGAATGTGCTCCCCCCGTGGGGATGCCGGGGGTTTCTGTATAAATAGTATCCCCACTTTGTGGAAATTTAGTGCTTTCAATTCCCACTGTTCCTATCATTCTCATTTGTTCTGTCTCTTTTCTAATCTATTCTTTCATTCTACTCTCTTCTTCACTATACCAGTCAGCTACCATGTTTCTTGAAAACGCTCCTCAAAACTCCTCATTTGTATATTGGGTCAACTTGGTGGCATTGGACTCCTCTGCCAAATGGTCACTAGTGCTTTCCATGAATTGGTGTTTTTTAGCTATTTAGTCATTTTCTATGTATGCATTTAGTTACTATTTTGTAATGATGTTTATATTCTATTTTGTTTTTGTAACCGGGGGTTCGATAAATTAGAGTGCACCTCAGCGTCCCCTGCGTGGGATGCCTTTATTGTAAAGTGACCGGCTGGTGGAGTGCCTTCAGTGTTACCGTTGGGGTTGTCTCTGCAGATCTTTTGTATGTGGATTGGGGGGGTGAGATTTTTTTTTTGTGGTCCTGATTCGGCTCTTCACAGTCCGCTGGACCCCTATAAGCAATGTGCTGTTCACATACGATTTTTTATTATTCTTTGAAGATGGTTAAAGGGCCCCAACTCGAAGGCTTTGTTGTTATTGTTTATGGATGTGGGTGGGTGAAGTAGAGGAATGGGAAAGAGAAAGAGAGGGGGGGGGGGGCATGTTGTTTATTTTAGTAATAATCTAGATCTACTTGATGTAGGCACAACTGCATGTGGAGCTGCTGGCCTTATAGTAACACGTACTGCCTCAGTATTCTAATATTTGGTTTCATGTGATGTCAGGTTAAGTTGTGGACTCCGTTTTGTCATCAAGGCACTCTATTTTTAGCAGCACAGGGCATCACAACAAAATTATGGAATTTATTGATTAAAAAAAAATTATACTATCAAAATAGTTTTTTTTTTGTTGTAGTAATCTTATATTTTCAAGAAGGGCAACATTCACCATGAGTGTTAAAGGGTTTTGTTGCTGAAATTGTGAAAATCGGTGAAGGTGTGCCCCTTTAATGTACATTTAATGCATTTAAATTGGTGTTATTAGTGACTATTGGATACCGTGCTGTTGAGGACTAGTAGAAAGAGTGATGTTTTTCAACACCAAACAAAAGCATGTTATAACTTTTTTCATCCATAAAATTCAAAATGCCAAACTCAGATTGTTGTCATGGTTTTCTTTTGGCTTATTGTCTGTTTATTCACACATTCACTTTCAAATGTGGTGCTTTAAATTCCCACCGTTTGTCATTCTCATTTGTTTTTTTCTCGTACTTAATCTGTTCTATCAATCTACTATTTCTCTTTTTTGCTACACCGGTTACCTACCTTTTTCCTTAAAACTCTCTCTCTCTCTCTCTCCACCCCCCCCCCCCCCCACCCCCCCAAATATTCACAACTAGTCTGACTAGAAAAACTGAAGTAAATCACACCAATCTAAACATACAGGAACAAACAAAAAGCATGAATAACCAGCACACTACTAAATAGTTACTGGCTGAAATTGTTAAAGACAGCTGACATGGTATTAACCAAAAAATTATGAAGTTACTGAGAGCAGATGTTTTACAAGCACATAAATGAAACGGCCAAAATAAAAAAATATCCGCATGAATACCCGCACATGTACTTACAAAAATATCAAAATGGAAATTGCTGGCTGTTTCAATCAGACCAGTTATGTGACAAACACACAAATGAAGAGGATGACATCAAAACGTTACTAGCAGCTTGAAATTGAGCAAGTCTCATTCACACATACATAAAATTGAGGTAGGAGTGCTGTAATCTGTACATACAGCTGAGCAAGAAACCAAGTTCAATCAAGTTGCAACTCTGGTGCAGTGTTCTTTTCCTTCAGTCTTTTTCTTATCCCCTGCTTTTCAACAGCAGTCTTACATTTCAACCTCTGCATGAACATTTTACACTCGTGGTGAACTCGAATTTTGTAAAAGAGCTGTACAATTTTGACAAAAACTGACTCTTTCCCTGCCTCACTGCGGGCATTATACGTTGCTAAGTGGAATGCAGAAGTAACAGTCTCATCTGCTTCACACCTTGCAACAAAATCTGAAATCTTCATCTGTGTCTTGTTAGTTGGGGCGTTACAGGCTTCCTGGACCTCAATCTCCAGACAGTGAAAGAAGTCCATGGCTGCTGGCTTCAGGAAGACAAGCCCCCCTCGGTTCAGAGTCTTCGTCATGCGGTTGTCACTGCAGGTTTGAATGCCTTCCTCATCACACATTTCACCCAGGCAATCAATCAGCGCTTCTTTTGCTGCTGTATCTTTCAGGCTTGCAGCTTTCTGTCGAAGTTTGGTGACAATACTGCCACCAATATACTGCACAACATCTTTTGTACCTTCTTTCAGCTGGGCACACTTCCTGGCTTTTTCCTCAAAAGCTGATTTTGAGGCTAGAGGATAGGCTGCGTCAAGTAGGAGTTGAAAAAGATGCATGCAGAGCCATGCGGATGCAGCTGGTGAACCAGTCAGCTGGGTAACATCCACCATGTGCTGAATGTATGCATGGTTGTATTTACTCCATGCGTGCTCTCTGCAGCTGTGCATGAACTTGGTCTTTGCAACAACACATGTGTTCAGGAACTCCACTTTCTCCAGTACAGCAGCCCCTAAAAATAAAAAATAAATAAAACATTAATAAGGGTTATTTTGTAAAGCATGTGCTCTACGATGCATTTGAGTACATGTAAAAAAATCCATTAATTCACTATTGGTATTATGCAGAAAACTCACTTGATACAGTCTTGAAAAATGGCCTTTCAGAAACACAAACACATCTGTCTGCCAAAAATGAACATGCCTCTTCAACGAGTTCCAGGTTTATCTGCACACAAAATAAAACTAACATTACACAAAATAAAACTGACTAGCAGTGCACAAAATGTATACTTCAGTCAAGTTAAACTCCTCTGAAACAAAAAGAAAATGTGCGCTGCATACTTTTTACTCAACTCACTTTCTTTTAAAAATAGTTGTTGTAAAAGAAAGTTACCTTGTGGTTTGCAGGTGCTCTTGTTTTGTTTGGAGGAGCAGTGTCCAACTCCAAGTCCAGCAGTTCATCTTCAACCTGAAAATCAAAACAAATGGAAGTCATTTGAACTTCAACACAGCAAATAACACAGCAAAAGCATCGACACTGCTAATGCATCAACACAGCAAATCAACATCAACACAGCAAACACATCAACACAGCAAATACATCAACAGAGCAAATGCATCAACACAGCATAACATAGCAAAAGCATCAACACAGCAAATAACATAAAAGCATCAAAACACAGAAAAAGCAAATACCATCAACACAATAAGAGCAGATAACACAGAAGCAAATAACACAGCAAAAGCATCAAAACAGCAAGGTGAATAGCATCATCAATGCAAGGTTAATAGCATCAACACAGCAAGCAAACACGGGAAGGTCACCCACTCACATAGAAGAACAGTACACGGTCCAACGCGACGGGGATAATTCGGGATATTGCCGAACTTTATATAATTATAAATTATTCAGTTTATTGCTGATTAGATTGCAACATACAGCAGCAATTTGTTTACACAAAATAAAAAATTGCCCTATCAACATCAAAGCCAAACAAGTTTTCATAACATTGGCGAATTCCCACGGGCGTGTCCAGATAGCCTGACCACAGTGCTTCGTTTTCTGTCTGAAGTGGAATGAATATATATATATTTTTTTTAATGCTGTGTCTGGGATACCTGCAAATGTACTTAAGTTCTCACTTGATGGAATAAATCATAACTGTTTGAACAGTTTACTGTTTTACTTACCATGAGAATTCGCTCAACTGTAGCGTCCATTGCGGTAGCAGACGTACCGGAAGTAACTACAGCGGTCAATCGCTTCGGTCTGGCTTCGGTAGACTCTGTTAGTGGCACAACGCGTGCGCGCTGGGTCAGTCAGACGTCCATTGCTGTTGGGTCCTAGGCTCAAGGGGAGTAACGCTAAAACCGGAAACGAACCGTTTTTCGACTGCTATCACAACTTCTTCCGCGGGAACGTACGAGACCACACTGCCAGTGCAGAAGCCTACCAGCTGCGCGCGCAGTTCTGGTACACAGGATCCGTCCGATCGAGCGGACAGATGCGAAAATCGCAGTAATGGCACCACTGGTGCGTTTAAACTAAGTACAGGGCGAGGTATACCAACTCAGCTTAACTGACGCGTGACGTGAAAGGCCAACTGAGATCTGGGTCAAGTTCAGGCTACTCGCGTATCGACCACTGACACAGGTTGTCTCGCTCGATTTGCCACCGCGGTTAATCAGAGGTAGCAAATCGAGTCAGACAACCAATGGAAGTATCGCCTATAGTAATGCTAAACAATACTTTGATTATAATGATAACAATAATGTCGCGGGGGCTCATGAGGATGTATATCTCTTGTTCCCAATAAACAAAGGTCCTCGGGCCCTCGACGGCCGCAGTGGGCCCGCGCAAAGTGACTGTGCGCGGACCCACTGCCGCGGCCGTCTTGGGCCCGAAGACGTTTTGCTACTGGGGTTAGTCCTATTTTCTTCATGCCTAAGTTTGTTGTGTTTATATCTGTGTTCTTCACGTGAATATCGGCCAGAGTGCAGTTATTTTAGACGAGAAATTCATCGTCATCTCTGGCAGCGAAAGGGTTAATTTCAAACCTGAAGTTACACGTATATAGTTATGTTAACGGCTTCGGATTTGGATTCCCGCAGGGTCGGGGTAACAATGACTGTGGCGCGTTGTGAAACTTCGTGCTCTCATTACATCCCGGTGAGGTCGCTAAACGGCTAGAGTTATCGTTAGATTTCTCCCTGTATAAATGTAAGTTCGTTCAAGGTTGCTACATGTACACGAAATGGTGGAGCTGTTTCAGCTCATGAAGTTTTGTTCTAGCACTTACATTGCTCTTTTTTTTTTTTAAAGTACGAAAACAGACAGCCTGGTTATTAACGTACTATTACGCATTAATCTGAAGACACATTTCAGAACCATTTATGTTTGTTGTGCTTTGCCCGCACACCTAATCAACTTATCAGCAGTTTGGACACGCAGCAAAAGCAGCGTAATCGCACTTATTTATGTAGCTCTGCGCTGCCGTTAGCGTGTCAATCTATTTTTATCTGTTTTTCGTCTTGAAAGTGTTGTATTTCTAGAACGGGGTGGAGTCATTGTCATTTTACCTGATATGCAGACGACGTGTGCTGAACTTGATTGTCCTGTGTCTAAATGACCCTCCAGACCATCGTCAACAGGTTCACGGAAGCCTCTCGATTGTTTGGCCTCACCATCAGTCTCAACAAGATCGAGGTTCTGCACCAACCAGGCCCAGGCCGACGGCCAAAGACTGAAACGCGTCAAAGACTGCATAAAAGACAGCCTCAAGTACTGCGTCTTCCGGGTAAAGGAACCTGAAGCGCAAGACAGATCTGGCTGGCATGCCGCAATCAGGAAAGCCTGCACGCTCTTTGAACACAATCGGCGCGAAAAGATCACCAGTGCCAGAGCTCGCAGACAAAACAGCGTCGACTCTCCCCACAGCTACATTCCAGTGCCCCTATTGCCCTCGCAGGTGTGGCTTCGGGATTGGCTTGGCCAGCCACACCCGCACCCTTTAATAGAAGTCATGCACAATGACGACATCATCGGCTTTCGGTGGTCTACCCATTAAATGAACCATAACTAAATCCAGACCAAAAAGGTGACTGCCAAGCGTGTAAAATGCAAAGAAGTACCCAACGGAGAAAAAAAAAAACACGCTTAGAAAAGACAGTTACAACAATATATTACTATTTCGGGTAAATACCCTTTGTCAAAATAGACAAACAAACAGAGAGATCAGTCGCTATTTATCTTCTTTTCAAACGCAGAAGGAATGTGGCAACTCTTCTGCGTTTGAAAAGAAGATAAGTAGCGACTGATCTCTCTATTTGTTTGTTTGTCTATTTTGACGAAAGGTATTTACCCGAAATATTAATATATTGTGTTGTAACTGTCTTTTCTAAGCGTGTTTCTTTCTCCGTTGGGTACTTCTTTGAACCATAACTAGACCTGTGTGTATATCTTTAAACAGTTACGGCGGTAGTGGGCCTTTAAGCATGACAAATGGTTAACAACAATCACACGATTGTTGTATCAAAACTGTTTGAACATCGTCCTGGCCATTCTCTAAATAGGGTATCACAGGCGCCATCGGACAAAAACTGTTTGAACATCGTCCTGGCCATTCTCTAAATAGGGTATCACAGGCGCCATCGGACAAAAACTGTTTGAACATCGTCCTGGCCATTCTCTAAATAGGGTATCACAGGCGCCATCGGACAAAAACTCAAGAAAATCCGTGCACGAAAAATGTTTGTTCAAAAGAATACTGGCGATGTCGCTTTTCACACCATTTCAAATGTGTCACGCGGCATTTTTACATTAGTTTTGCTATGTCCGCTTTTGTGCCTCAAATGTACCACTCATGATGTCTGTCTCGATTGGAGAGAATGTCCGTTATTTATGTTTTTTATTTTTATTTATTTATTTATTTTTTAGTGTGTGTGTGTGTGTACGTGTGTGTGTTGTGTGTGTGTGTATGTGTGTGTGTGTGTGTGTGTGTGTGTGTGTGTGTGTGCATTCAAACAACCCAAGTGCCACACACAAAGAAGACACTGCAAGTGGTGCCACCCAATGCGCCAAAGGCCATCGAGCCGACGTCGGCCCGATGGCCTTTGCGCACCGGGAACAAGAGTCCATGACCTTATGCTGCCAGGCAGTAAATCTATACCGTGACCGTTTTAACGAACGTGCTTGGGAGATCGTGAACGGACCTTGACAGGCAGTGACTGGCTATTGAAAATTACGTGCACTTCGACCTAGGGTCGAAGGGCACTTAATTTTCAATAGCCAGTCACTGCCTGTCATGGTCCTTGGCGACTTTGTTCGAGCTATTTAGCTCCGCCATGCATACATCTCGCTGTGACTGCAGTCGGTTGGCAGTTACTGGCTTGGAACGGTTTCCTGCGCTTCGCGGTAGGCGTTGGGGAACGCAGAAGAAGAAGGCAGACGTCCAGTGCATGAATGCGACCTAAAAACGTAGTCAGTCTTGGTCCAAATAAAACGTTATAGCCTACTGTTATGAATAGTAGGCCAGAACTTCTTATTTAGACCAAACCTGGATTTTAGAACAGCATTCTAGAAATTCTTTTTTAGACCAAGCCGGAGTGTTTAGGACAGCAGTCCAGAAATCAGTTCTCTTTAGACCAAATCAGTTTTTTTTTTTAATTTAAATTTTTAACAGCAGGCTAGAAATGCTTATTTTGACCAAACTGACGTTTGTTTGTAGTAGGCTAGACATTCTTATTTAGACTAAGTGGGCGTTTTTAGAACAGCAGGCCAGATATTTTTATTTAGACCAAGCGTGCGTTTTTAGAATAGCAGGCTAGAAATTCTTATTTAGACTAAAGACGGTACATCATATGTATTGTCTTTGTTTAGACCAAGCAGGTATTCAAGTTCAGCAAGCCGGCCTTCATGCATTAGAAACCATTTAAAACGCAGGATAGGCCTTATTAAAATCAACAATAACAAGATGAGGATTGTTTGGAGCTCACATGCGTTTTTCTTTTAGGAACATTCAAAGTTCATGTTCATATTTTTATGATTATCCTTCTGATCCATTTCCAGACATGAGACCGGGTTGAGATCAAATTGTAGGAAATCGGTAAGCTGGGGGGGGGGGGGGGGGGAGGGGGGAGGGGGGCGGGGTGTTGAGGAAGAGGGCGCGTGACGGACATACTAGATGTTCCTTCCAAGGTCCAAAATAAACGATAAGCGGGAAGGGGGTGGGGGGGGGGGGGGTTGCGACTCATACTCGAACACTCACCGTGCCACGCTGTACGATTGTGCACTGCGCACACTCTCTCTCAGACACACGCACAATTATACACTCCCGGCTTTAACCCACCCCATCCCTTCCCATCCCCTTGCATCCACTTCCCCCAGAATCAGAATAAAAGGCAGTCAACAGTTAGCTAAAGGTGAGCTAACTGTTAAATGCCCGACAGAAAAAGAAAGTCAGAAGATATAGATGGCGAAATGGCGTCAGCAAGAGACTTAGATCCTCATGAGCCCCTGCGAATGCGGGGGCTCATGAGGATCTAGGTCTCTTGCAGTTGAATTGTCATATTTTTTTCTCGGCTGTGCCGGAAGGGGTTAGTGTGCGACATATATAAAAAGAAGATGCGCATATCTATGCATACAAATGTGCTGTGGTGGGAAACCGTGTGTTATGATGATAGAGACATTACAAAACACTGAGACTGGCCGCACGAAATAGGGGATACGACATTAGCAAACCATAGGCCGCATCGGCGGGCTCTTTCTAAAGTTTATGCTAGAGTTGAGGGGCAAATGAGTCAGGACTAAACGGTAACACAATGCCATGAACGAATTTTGTTCAGGTGTCTGCATCAGTGCATGCATTTTATATTCGTCGTGTTGTTCCGTACTGAGTACAGATGTCTTGCAACTCACACACACACACACACACACACACACACACACACACACACACACACACACACACACACACACACACACACACACACACACACACACACACACACACAACTAATTTTCTGTTCTAAAAAAAGAAAGAACTTTCTTTTTTAAAGTTATATTCGTGTTGCCGTGTGTGGTGCGTGCGTGCGTGTGTGTGTGTGATTCCTATGTTGAAAAAGTACTGCACATCTTATGGGCTCAAACTGTAAAAATTTGTGGCAAATTTTCTCGGAGTTCTCGAAAACAAGCAACGGTTTCTAAATAATTGTAATATTGTATTTATTCCCTAAATACCGACACCCAAAGGATTAAATGTCCTTTTGGACAGTCGTTCAGTCATTCAGTCGGATTCATCTACAAGTGGCCAAGAATCTCATGAGCCTTAGCAGGTTGCTGGAGCTTATTAGGAGAATCTGTGTCTTATGTTGACAGAGAACGGTCTCAGTCGCAATCTCAAATTGAGGGATACCATTGATTGCGGATTGTACATTGCTTAACGTCCCGACAGCAACAAGACTTTCTCAGGACGTGCCTGCACTGCTTGTAAAAAAAACCCCACTAAACAGAACTTTGGGGGGGGGGGGGGGGGGGGGGTGGGTGGTGGTAGGTTGCGACTCATAGTCGAACACTCACCGTGCTGAAATGACCGTGTCACCGGAAGTGGCACAAGCTACCGTTTTCGTTTGAAAATTGCGCAGTGCACAATCGTACAGCGTGCCCGGGGACAGGCGCCAAGCTAATCTGGCACTACCCTTGAATTATCATGGTCGATCCATCTCCTGCAATAGGTGCATAGTCGTTAGATGACGCTTCCAAAATTTGGGAAATACGTGCGTCGGGCTGAATGAGTTAACCACTTCGCTGCCATTGGTTAGACATGCTGTCTCAATAGTCACTGCCTGATGATCCCGCCTTCCTGAAGCACACAGATACCAGTGATCCCAGCAAGAGGCACAGATCCTCATGAGCCCCCGCATCAGCTTGGCCTCATGAGGATCCGTGTGTCTCTTGCATATGGGTATTGCTCGTCGTGTTGCGGCATGGAAAGGGTTAACCACTTCACTGCTAATGGACGCAGACTGTGTTTCTGGAATCTTTGCTATTGAAAACCTGAGAGCCGTCACAGTCCAAGGAACATTGGAGACAAAGTGCTGTCAGCAAGAGGCATTGATCTTCAGGAGCCCCCACAACTGCTGGGGCACATGAAGATCTATGTCTCTTGCAGTTGGATCGTGTTAACTGTTTCTCGCCAAGGAAGGAGTTAATGAAAACGATGGGCACTGAGACAGACAAGTGTCTACCGTATGTGTCACGCTGGTCACAAATGAAAGACGTCATATAAGTCTTCTGGAACTTGTGTTTTTAATCACTGAATACTACGTTTCATCTGGTAGTACAGCCGTGAGTAGAATGTTTAAACAACAACAACAACAACAGGCTTCTTTTCCATCCGAAGAAATCACCAACAAAAAAATAATAAACGAAGTCTCGCGAAACTGAAGAACATTATGCAATGTACAACAAAAATACAACGGAGACACTATCAATTCAATTACTAATTGCGAACAATTCTGCCGTTACATAGCAAAAGCCAGCATGTCCATTTTTTGAGAAAAGCGAAATTTCATTGTATAAAAATGAAAATCTCGTTTTTCTCAAAAATGGTTTTTGTCATATAACGGCAGAATTATGACTTCCAATATCATATCATTTATTAACGCATTCTGCTCCACGACCGAAATCCTCAAATTTTGAAGTTGCCCTCGGAAGACTGTATTACACTTCTGGAAACAAATCGAGCGTGATAACGCTCGATCCATGTAGTCTTGCCGTGGCTTGTCAGAGTTGAATGAGTTAATAAACAATTCCCAAATAAAGACTGAACAGCGTGAAAAGAGACGAACGAGTGAGTGCCATTTATCGGCTTGCCTTTTTCAGTCTTACCCCTTCAGCACCAGCGGCTAAATATGGCATCTGAAATCATCGCAGGTTTACTGTGGAACGCTAACCCATAAAGTCATACTGAGGCTAAAAGCTTCAAATTTGCACACTGGCATATGCAAGCTACCATTATAGTACTTACAGATAGATATAGACCAATGGCTTTAGTTCGAGGGTAGTGCCAGAATAGCTTGGCGCCTAGAGGCGCCAAGCTATTCTGGCACTACCCTCGAACTATTTTACCGCCGTGAGATGGCTTTCAAACTTATTTCACACACTGTGTATTCCGAACGATAAGGGTTAACATAAACAAGGCCAGCAAGAGGCATAGATTTTCATGATTCCCTGCGCCCGCAAGGGATCATGAACATCGCTGCCTCTAGCATCTGCCGGGTGTCGTGTGCTGTGTTTTAGCAGGGAAGGGGTATTCTGAAGCTCAGTGGTTCGTGAACAAATCACTCAGTTATCATATCCTCGTCATCGCATCAGGCGCTGGCGGTGATGGATGCAAAGTTAGCCCCTTCTCTGCCACTGAACGTGCATTGTGCGAATGAAATCTGTCAATAAATTCAGTCAACGTGAAAGCCGGAGTTCCAGCCGTCCCATGAACAATGGATACAATGTGGTTTCAGCCAGAGGCATAGATCCCCATGAGCCCCCGCAATTGCGGGGGCTCATGGGGATCTATACCTCTTGCAGTAGTCTGGTGTGTTCATTTTTGTCTCGGCGGTGTAGGGGTTAAAAACAATTTTTGGTCAGAGACGTCAACACAAGCAGTTCATGACTGTTTTCAACATAAAAGGAGACAGATACAAATAGACCAACCATCAAACACACACGCACACAGATCAAGATACTATGCTCATGTATGGCTATATACGTCTCAAAAGAATCCATTACCAAAATGAAACATTTCGCGCGCGCACACACACACACACACACACACACACACACACACACACACACACACACACACACACACACACACACACTCGCACACACACACACACACACACACACACACACACACACACACACACACACACACACACACACACACACACACGCACACACACTAACTTAAATAACTTTTTTTATGGTGCCGAGAGAGCGGGGTGGTCCACATGTCAATTGTTTGATTTTCACCCCCTCACCGGTAGGAACCCAATGCGCACAAGGTCATCAGGCTGCAGAGCTTTCGTTTTACGACATTCAAGCTTTCATTTTACGACATTCTACCTTTGGTCCAGGGTTACTGTAAGACATGCTAAGAACAGTAAGAAAGGAGATATTGCGAATTACTAACAGTTTACTGCCTCGAGCAGGTCACTTTAAATAGTGATGTAATTAGTCTAGCCCCTTCATAGGCGATCAGCCGTTTACGAGATAGTGATTTTCTAGAGAGTAACAAAGGTTTGGGTATATCAAAATGAAGTCTAGTATGAATAAAAGCAGTGCTCACTCGTTTTAAACCGCCGGAGGATGGAGACATTTTTCTGTAGCACATTTTGTTTCCAGTATGGCTGCAGACGAAACCAGGACCGTCGCGGCCATGTTTACAGGGGATCAGTAGTTTACACGGGTCTCATTGTTCCTGTATTCAGTGGTAGTATGCACTCTTGGCTTGACTTCGCGAACGAAGATTCTATAGGGCTTGCCCACGTCGTCTGCAGGCATTTTCGTGGCTGCGGAGGCCAATCCGGGACAGGCAGGTTAGACCGCAGTGGCTGCAGGGGAAGGTCTGTTCAGGATTCTGAGTTACGACAACTCTGTTTTTTCTTCTGAGCCCCGGCGCTTGTCCTTAAGGTTAGCTCTGCGAGAGTCCTCAAAGGAGACGGCTGCCTTGTGAATGGTGGAGCGCCAGGTGTCACGGTCCGCAGCAAGCGAAGACCACTGGCGGTGGTCGATTTGGCAGGCACTGACTTCTTGAGACCGTCTTTGTATCTCTTCTTTGGTGCCCCTCTGTCTCGGTGTCCAGTGGCGAGCTCGCCGAACAGAGTGATCTTGGGTAGGCGATGATCCTCCATCCTGGAGACGTGCCCCGCCCAGCGAAGCTATGTCCGCAGCAGCAAAGTCTCGATGCTCACAGTTTCCGCCTGTTTAAGGACCTCGACGTTGGTGACATAGTCACTCCAGTGAATGCTGAGGATGGTACGCAGGCAGCGCTGGTGAAAGCGTTCGAGGAGTCGTAGTTGGCTGCGGTAGAGGGCCCAGGACTCGGAACCGTACAGCAGGGTGGTGAGGACGACAGCTCTGTACACGCTGATCTTGGTGCCTTTTTTCAGCTGTTGATTGTGCCACACCCGCTTGAATAGTCGCCCGAAAGCACTGTTCGCTTTTGCCAGCCTGTTGTCTAGCTCAGTCCTTGTCCAGCTTGGCGTCTGACGTGATGATGCAGCCAAGGTAGGTAAACTGGTGTACAGACTTCAGTTCGGACTCGCCGATGGTGATGTGGGGAGGGCGATGCTCTTCCTTGGGTGCCGGCTGATGATGGACCTCTGTCTTTTTCAGACTGACCTCAAGTCCAAAGAGCTGGGCGGCATCTGCGAAGCAGGACGTAATGCGCTGCAAGGCTTTCTCTGTGTGTGCAACGAGGGCAGCGTTATCAGCAAAGAGCAGCTCACGAATCAGTTGGTCTAAGGTTTTCGTGTGGGCCTGCAGTCGTCTGAGGTTGAACAGGCTGCCATCGAGACGATACCTGATGTACACTGCGTCGTCATCGTCGAGGTCCACTGTGGCCTGCTTCAACATCATGCTGAAGAAGATGGTGAAGAGGAACGGTGCCAGCACGCAGCCTTGCTTCACGCCATTGCGAATGGGGAATGGTTCTGAGAGGTCACTGTTTAGTCTGACCTGGCCTTGCTGGTCCTCGTGGAGCTGGACGATCATGTTGAGGAACTTTGGGGGACAGCCTAGTCGCTCCAGGATCTGCCACATACCTTGCCTGCTCACAGCGTCAAACGCTTTTGTTAGGTCGACAAACGTTACGTACAGCCCTTTGTTCTGCTCGCGGCACTTCTCCTGAAGCTGTCTCAGCACAAAGACCATGTCGGTGGCCGTACTCCTGTTGGAGTACAGGAGGTAGTATGCACTATATGTCACTTAAAGGGATTTCATTTTTTTAAAGTAATATTTTCACACTTAGATATATTAAGAGAAGAAACAATTACGAAAAAGCTTGCCTTGAACTCAAATATCGTTACTCAACAATAAGGTATCCCAAATCACGTGATCAAAACATCACGTGATGCCACGACCTCCGCGGACGTGAATTTCGGTGTGCCGACGTTTTTTTTAAAATTTGTTCTACATAAGCTTGTTTGTTTTTTTAAAAAAAAAGAGCAAACGTGTAAAGTTGCTGTGTGCATTTTTACGGCTTGATAAAGGTTTGTCACGTTTATTTCCATTCACTTTACCATCGCTTTGCCCGTTTCATTTCGACAACACAGCACCAAAACAAAACGCAACCCACAACACAAACGCTATCTTCAAAACCTATGCTGCATTCTGTAAAAGAAAAAGAGTGCCACACCACTTGGTTTTAACTGTCATGGCTGAGCAAAGTTTCGGAACTTGATTAATTATTTTATGCAGCAGTAACATTTATTTTAATCAGTTGCACTGACAAGCTATGTTGTGATGTGCGATCACTGCCAGTGCCAATCATGCAGTCTCAGTGATCACTGATGGTACAGTACACTTCACACTGAAGAAAAAACAAAATACACAGCACAATGTGAACACGCTTGGAAGTTCATGCAATGCTTTGTTTAAAATTGAACCCTATCTTGCTAGCAGTAGCCTACTGCACAAAAGAGGAACTTATTTTGCTGCTGTGTTATTTGCAGTTTGTCTGCATATAGACATTTGCAGTTCGCTGCAAGGATTCTTAGCAGCTGACATTAGCACTGACATATATATTGGGATTAAAACGAGAAAGGAAACGGAGAAAGGTGACCCAGAGATGATTTAATAAATCAGTCAAGGGATCAAATGAATGAGATATCTATGTTTTATGATGAACAGCTAGTTAAGGGAGGGGGGGGGGGGGAGGAGGCACATACTTTATAATGTACACGTACTATTTCTTTCAGTGTTTCCATCACCCACTCATAACACCATTAAACTCGATGAGTTGTCATGTTTTGAGTGGTTTACAAAATACATGTACTTGTTGCTGTTACATTATCTTCTTACTAGTTTTGACATTTCGCTGTAAGATTTACAGTCCCATACTTTAAGCGTGTTCCCCCTAACACACACAGAGGTTGACTGTATCATTGATATGTGTGTGTAGGTAGCGTTTGGTTTTGTTTGAGGTGGCAGTTTTGGCCTCACCTTTAAGTTTGGTGCGCTATGCATGTGGCCACTAGTACTATTTACAGAACTGATGACTGCATGTGCAGGCTAGTTCACGGTATCAAAATGTGAACTGGGCAGCCTATTGTTTGAAGTGATCAGTGGTAGCAACATCCATGATGTATGTGTGCATTTGGCCACTGGTACTGTTTACAAAGGTGCTATTTACAGACTAGTGGCTGAGTATGCATATTATTATTAGTACTGTTATTGTTATCAGGTGTGGCCTTATCTCTAAGTTTTGGTGCCCCTGTGCATGAGGACAACAGTACTTTTCACAGAACTGATGGCTGCATGTGCAGTGTGGTTAACTGTACACATGAAATTTGTAGGTGGGCAGCTAAAATACAGGCAGTCAATACAAGCCACTTGCTTAACCTGAAGTCTCTATATAGATTTTACAGTCCACTAATGCCCATCAGTATACAATTGTGCATGTCTTTTGTGGGTGTTCTGTGGTTTTGTATGTGGGCTGGGGTTGAAAGTGGGGCGGTATGGCACCTATTACCGTGTATGTACAAAACCTACATTACAAACAAACATAAATTAATAATTTTAATAAATAGTTATTTGGGTTTAACGCCGCGTGGTAGACTACGGCCATCTCACGGCAGTTAAATAAATAAGATAAAGTAAGTCAAAGATACCTGGGACATAAGAATGCTAAGTAAAGTATAGATTATGATCATGCACAGATGTACATTGGTGGATGTTCTGCGGTTTTGTGTGTGTAACTGGATTGGGGTTGGGAGCGAGCGATACTGCACCTATTACCACGTACGTGTATAAGACATAAGACATTTATTCACCAAGTAAAACGTTACAAGGATTTTTGTGTGGCATGGCGACAGTAAAATATGTCCTCACTTGTAGGGCATTCATAATGTCATACACTTAGTTGGCGATCATCCTATATACAGCACTAAAAGATAGATAAACACAATATTAAACACAAATCAGTCATATGTCACAAATCATGGAATCATGTTGTTCCATGCATGGTGATGTATTAAGGACAGCTTCTGGGGAAAAAATTGCATCTGAATCGAGAGCTTCTGGCTTTAAAAGCACGAAACCGCCGGCCAGAGGGCAGAAGCTCAAAGAGATGATTGGCTGGGTGTGACAGATGTGACAGAATAGTACTGGTGGCCACATGCACAGGGGCACCATGGTGTATGTTCTTGAGCTGTATGCTGATGTGTATGTACAAAACCTACATTACAAACAAACAAAATAAATAAATAATTTAAATAAATAAGATAAAGTAAGTCTAAGGTACCTGGGACATATGCATGCTAGGTAAAGGATAGATTAAAAATTATGAACATACACAGATGTGCATGTCCTTCCTTTGGTAGGTGTTCTGCGGTTTTATGTGTGTATTTAGGTAAGGGTTGGGAGCAGGCAGTATGGCACCTATTACCATCTATATATGTGTATATTTTCTTGTATGCTGATGTGTATGTACAAAACCTTCATTACAAGCAAACAAAATAAATAAATAATTTAAATATATAGTTATTTGGGTTTAATGTCGAGCAGGCGACCAATGCCATCTCATGGCGGTTAAATAAAAAAGATAAAGTAAGTCAAGATACCTGGGACATATGAATGCTCAGTAGAGGATAGATTATGAACATGCACAGATGTGTCGTTTGGTGGGTGTTCTCTGGTTGTGGAGTGGGGTTGGGAGTGGGCAGTATTACCATATATGTGTATGTGAACATCAGCATATGTACAAAACCTACTTTTCAAACAAATAAAAATAAATAATAAATTTAAATAACTAGAACATATGAATACCAAGTAAATGATATATTATGAACATGCACAGATGTGCATGTCCTTTAATGGGTGTTCTGTGGTTTTGTATGTGGGGTGGGGAGCGGGTGGTATGCACCTATTACCATATATGTGTACATGTTATGTTCACATCATATATGTGTATATGTTTGTTCTCATCTTGTATGCTGATGTCCCCCACCCGGGTCTACCCTGGGGGACTTGGGTGGGGTTAACTACTTTTTAGTTCCCAGGGTCACCCTGGTCAGCCCCAGAGGGTGGGTTTTCCCCTCTATTCTGGGGCGTGTGTTTCTGTCTACCCTTGGTACATTCACCTCTATTTTCCTTTTTTAAACTCTTCCTACTGTCTGCACTGCCTGTAGCTCTTGATATTGGATGTGTGTTGCTAAAGGGTCTAGTTAGGTTTATTTAGTGTATTAGACCAGCTGGCGACATACATTCAATATTCTGTTTAGTTTGGTTTTTTTTCACAAGCCGTGCAGGCACGTCCTGAGAAAGTCTTGTTGCTGTCGGGACGTTAAGCAATGTACAATCAATCATTTTATGCTGATGTGTATGTGCAAACATACATCACAAACAAACAAACAAACAAACAAAAAAATAATAAATTAATAAAATAAGTTGGGTGAGATACCTGGGACCTATGAATATGCATGTTAAGTAAAGGATAGATTATGAACATGCACAGATGTATGCATATTGAAAACAAATTTCCTCTCCTTGGTGACCACTACCATACCACTATAGTGATCATGTGCATCAAGGAATTCCTTCCATCCATAATTAAAAGGATAAATAATAAATAAATGTGTAAGTGAATACATAAATGAATCGATAATAAATAAATAAATAAAACATGTAATATAATAGAGAGGGCTACTATCTGTATTGTGTCTCATGCAGTCCTGATAAAGCTTGATCATGAGTCCTTGTGAGTACTTGAGTGCGGATTGGTTGAATTGGTTGCAAAAACTAAAATTTTTATATTTAGGTGTGTAGCTGAACATGGTGATTTTGATGGAAATGGTTCGGAGATGGATTTCACTCTGCCTGGCTTGTGCAGTCGGATACGAGTGTGCTTGACCAGTTAAAAATCCCATCTCCACTAATAAAATAAAAAAAAGAGCAGATCTGCACTTAGAGCCGTTAGGCTGAAAAACAGACGAACAACATGCATGTTGTATCCGGACAAAAAGTCTTCAGAATGTTGAAGATGGTCGGCAGACACATTGCACAACATGCACAAAGGGAGTTTACTTTCGATCGGCTTTCCTCCCACGAAAAGACCGAGTTCTATTAAAAAGGCTGTTTTCAAAACCAGGAAAAATAACGTATTTGACGTTGTCATAAGATGTTCAAATCGAAAATAATCTCTGTTTCAATTCAGGAGCAAAGTAAAGCTTCATCAATCGTGCGCGTCTGATTGACTTCTTTCGAAGGCTTCTCGCTGACCGCCATTTTGAAACTAGCGACGCGACTATGCTTACCGCATTAAAAATAATACTTTTAAACTTATTTTATCGTATTATATGTATGCATGTTTACTTACTCATGGTTTTAATTTACTCACTGGAATAAACTTGTTACTTGTATGCTTGAAATTTTTCAATGTTATGCACAAAAAATGTCTTGCACCTTATCCGGGCCGTGTACGAGGACTGGTTCCCTCACATCGAAAAATAGCTTTCGAAAAACACTTCTATAAAATTGTCTCCATCCTAGGGACAAATATTGTTGCCATGCATAAACTATATGGCATTAGTACTTTCGTTTTATACCTGCAAACCATTGTTACTCTTTTGACGAACTACTTACCTCTGCAGAAATTGCGTAAGCTGCTAGACTAAATTTCACCACTTGTCAACTGTTTGATTTCAAGTCAGTCGCAAAAGATGTCATCGGTGTTCATTGTGTCTGCCCAGTGCGGAAGGCCATCGGGCCGACGTCGGCCCGCACACGGCCGTGCGCAGGCCAATAGTGGCCAACGTCGGCCCGACGGCCTTTTGCTTATTGGGTTCTCAGTCATACACCGGGTATAATTTGTGTGTGTCATGTGTGTGTGTGTGTGTGTGTGTGTGTGTGTGTGTGTGTGTGTGTGTGTGTGTGTGTGTGTGTGTGTGTGCCGTGTGTGTGCAGATCCTTTGTTTTTAGTGCATCAAGTTCATATCCAACACGCACTGCCGAGAAAAAAACTAAACGCCACCCAAGAGACATATTTATATCCTTATGAACCCCAGCATCCGTCCGAGAAATATAATAATAATAATAATAATATCGTGTATAGCGCTGTTCTCCAGGAAAACACTGGACTCACTGCGCATGCACAACAGAACACTCTCTCTCTCAGACACACGCACAATTATACACTACTTTAACCCACCCCATCCCTTCCCATCACCTTGCATCCACTTCCCCCAGAATCAGAATAAAAGGCAGTCAACAGTTAGCTAAAGGTGAGCTAACTGTTAAATGCCCGACAGAAAAGAAAGTCAGAAGATATAGATGTTGAAATGGCGTCAGCAAGAGACTTAGATCCTCATGAGCCCCCGCGAATGCGGGGGCTTATGAGGATCTAGGTCTCTTGCAGTTGAATCGTCATATTTTTTCTCGGCTGTGCCGGAAGGGGTTAGTGTGCGACATATATAAAAAGAAGCTACGCATATCTATACAAATGTGCTGTGGTGGGAAACCGTGTGTTATGATGGCACAAGTAACAGTCGAGAAATGTTTTCATGATAGAGACATTACAATACACGGAGACTGACCGCACGAAATAGGGGATACCACACTAGCAAACCATAGGCCGCATCGGCGGGCTCTTTCTAAAGTTGAGTTGAGGGGCAAATTAGTCAGGACTAAACGATAACACAATGCCATGAACGAATTTTGTTCAGGTGTCTGCATCAGTGCATGCATTTTATATTCGTCAGTCGTGTTGTTCCGTACTGAGTAGAGATGTCTTGCAACACACACACACACACACACACACACACACACACACACACACACACACACACACACACACACACACACACACACACACACACACACACACACACACACACAAAAACAACTGATTTTCTGTTCTAAAAAGAAAGAACTTTCTTTTTTAAAGTTATATTCGTGTTGCCGTGTGTGTGCGTGCGTGCGTGCGCGCGTGAGTGTGCGTGTGTGTGTGTGTGTGTGTGTGTGTGTGTGTGTGTGTGTGTGTGTGTGTGTGTGTGTGTGTGTGTGTGTGTGTGTGTGATTCCCTATGTTGAAAACGTACCGCACATTTTATGGGCTCAAACTGTAAAAGTATGATTTTAGGGCAAATTTTCTCGGAGTTCTCCAGAAAACAAGCAACTGTTTCTAAATAATTGTATTTATTCCCTAAATACCGACACCCAAAGGATTAAATGTCCTTTTGGACAGTCGTTCAGTCATTCAGTCGGATTCATCTACAAGTGGCCAAGAATCTCATGAGCCTCAGCAGGCTGCTGGAGCTTATTAGGAGAATCTGTGTCTTATGTTGACAGAGAACGGTCTCAGTCGCAATCTCAAATTGAGGGATACCATTGATTGATTGTACATTGCTTAATGTCCCGACAGCAACAAGACTTTCTCAGGACGTGCCTGCACTGCTTGTGAAAAAAAAAAAAAAAAAAAAAAAAACAAACCACTAAACAGAACATTGAATGTATGTCGCCAGCCGGTCTAATACGCCAAATAAACCTAAGACCATTTAGTAACACACATCCAATATCAAGAGCTTCAGGCAGCGCAGCCAGTAGGGAGAGTTTAAAAAAGGAAAATACAGGTGAATGGACCAAGGGTAGACAGAAACACATGCCCCAGAATAGAGGGGAAAACCCACCCTGTGGGGCTGACCAGGGTGACCCTGGGAACTAAAAAGTAGTTAACCCCACCCATGTCCCCCAGGGCAGACCCGGGTGGGGGTGAGGGATACCATTCGGGTTGAGCGGTATACACGTATAATGAAACAAAGCGGAGTGGTTTGCCATATGATCTTATTAACTCATTCAGCCTGGGCGCCCCGCATCAATAGCTGCGAAAGTGTCGTATACGACACTTCCGCAGCTATTGATGCAGGGCGCCTTCCGGCTTATATAAACGCGCGCGAGGTCCCAGTCAGGAAAAACGACAGGCTCGTCATTCAGATAGCATGTCTGTTAAAAGTCCTGGTAAATCAAAGTGGCACAGTTGCAGTGCGGCCGAACTGATCAGTGTTCAGGTCGTACTCCACAGGCAGTAACTGTCCCTGTACCTCCCCCCCCCCGCCCCCCCCCCCCCCCCCACCCCGCACCGCTAGGGCCGTAGATTATCGCTACGGTGTCGTGGACGTTAAATCCCGAACTAACCAACCAACCGGTGAATCATTTGAAACATCATAGCCGTCAGAGGGAGAGTAAAGCGCCGGCATCTCTGCGGCTAAACCGAAGGTGCACCTTCTGGACCTGACCCTTTAAACTTGCGGGCTGCAGGGGCTCGTGAGAATCTACACGTCTGGTTCGCAAAGATCGGCTCCAATTAATTTACACCCTCAAGCATTAACCCATCAAGCCCTGACACGCTACACTACGAGTTTTGATCGATCATGATAGTCCAAAGGTGGTGCCAGAATGGCTTGAACTGTCATGGTCGACCTGTTTCCAGAGTGGTTATGCACGATTCGGAAGACAAACTCTCAAATCCTACTGAAATTTAGATGTGTTACGATTACTAAACGAGGCCAAGGTGTTTGCGGTCACACCTTTACCTTTTCAATAAGACTTAGAAGGCCGTGTCACGGTTTTGTGATCTCTGACATCTGACCCCCCTCGGCCCTTCCCCCTCTGACTGAGCCGGTGTGCGGGGCTCCTCCTACCCATGAAGAACGACCCCCTTCCTCCTCCAAACCCCTGGCCAGACGAGTACATGTATATTAATTGTGACACGAGTGTAGCACGGACAACTGGACATCGGTGAACTCACCAGGCTAACACCGCCGTGAGATGGCCTTAGTTGCCTGCTCGGCGTTAAACCCAAATGACTAACTCACCAGGCTAACAGCAATTATGGAGTCCCGCAAGGTAAGTGGAAAATTTGTTTATTATAAATCTGGTAAATTAGTTTTCTTTGAAGTTTGTTTGTGTGTTAGTTTCGTTATTATTGTGTGTGTGTGTGTTCCGGGTTTTGCAGTCGTAGGCTTGTAGGTACATTTCCAGTGGACGTGTTTTCTTTTTTCTTTCTTAAACTTTTAATCGATGTACTTTTGGACACCTGGCCTCAACACGAATTATTGCCGTCTCTCAATGTATATTATAGTCAGGGCTAGTTTGGCAGTTGCATGAGTGAGCTTAGTCCTGCGCCAGCCCCTAACTGAGCAAGGTGCTCCGCTACAGCTCCGCTTCTTTTCGGCCGAGCTGGGTCGTCAGTAGCAGTCAAGGGGTTCAATTCTTAGGTCTGAGGCATGTGAGCAAATAGGACTGATCGATGTCAACAAGAGAAATAACTGATTCTCACGATCACTTGTGGCAGCAGACAGCTCCGTATTTAGCCTTTCACGCTGGCAGTAATCGCAGGCTGTCTTTCTAAAGTCTTTGTCCAATACAAAAAATAGTGGTGTCAGCAAGAGGCATAGATCCTCATGAGCCCCCGCAATTGCGGGGGCTCATGAGGATCTATGTCTCTTGCAACTGGATCGTGTTCAGTTCATTTTTTCTTGGCAGTGAAAGGGTTAACATATTATTCATCCTAAATGATGATGCACGGTCGTGGGTGAGTCTGGGACAGAGCCAGCTAATGCAGAATTCACGCCGCCGTTCGCGAAACGATTGTAATGCTAGTTTGAAGTTTGGACCTCACGGCGATAAGCCTTTAGAAACGAAAACAGAGACACATAGAGCGCGGATTTAGTTAAGCCTACTGTGAGATCCTGCATCAAATACGGAATTCGATCAAATCATGTTTTGACGTTGCCGGAGGCGTACCTTTCGATCACCAACGCGGAACAAAAAAACAAAAAAATCGTAAGATCCATTGACGGCTACTACAAACGATACGGTTCAGCGGAGAAGACGCATTACTACCCAATGTGCATAAAGCCATTGGGCCGATGTCGGCCCGATGGCCTTTTGCGCATTGGGTAGTAATGCGTCTTCTCCGCCGAACGATATCGTTAGTAGCAGAAAAATATTTATCCCACACTTGAAACTGAAAACACCGTTATCTTTTTTTTCTATTTAAATTTATTTACAGCACATCAATATCATATTGTGTCAGCAGCCATATCAATCAGTGAATCCAATCCATAGTTAATATAAATGCACACATCAGCCTGGTTTGGGCGTAGGGGGGGGGGGGGGGGCACGTTCACATCACATCAGTTGATAGTTTGTTATTTAGGTTTAAACACCGAGCGGGCAACTAAGGCCATCTTACGGCGGTCACGTTACAGCAGATATCACGGAACACAAGAAAAATGTTCCAGAGTCCAGCAAAGTCTCAGTGTTTTGGGTGAGTGAAAATGCCCCTATACCGCTAGAGTCAACAGTGAACGTGCCCCAGAATAATAAACAAAGGCAAAGGAATCACAGAACATGTATACACAAAAACAAGTAATTAACAAAATATGTACAGTAAAGCCCCCAGTAATTTAAAGGCATGGCAACGAAAATCATTCAATGTGTATGCAATTATATGTTTAAGCGACCCGGCAGAGAATGAATGTGCACATCAATTGATATTAAAAGTTCAGTGCGGCACCACATTTCCTAAGTAAGAGAAAACCGAAGCACTCGGCGTAAAAACTCCGACGCCAGTTCCACTTATGTATCATTACGGTGGCTGCTGAGGTGGAAGGTGGGTGCGGTAAAGATCTGCCTTCACAATCAATAATGTGATACACACAATTCAAGCATGAGACATTTAAAGGTGACAATTGAACCGTAAATGTATTGTGATAAGTAATACAACAATAAAAAATAAAATTGTAACAACTGCAAGCACTTGTGATTTAGGTTCAGACTCATTCGGACTGAGCGTCGTAAGTTAATTTGAAGCGGTATTTCAATCAAGGAACAACGATCCCGTCCACATAGCGGTTACAGTATGCGAAAGTGTAACCTATCTGGGAAACAGAGGTCCCAACCCCTAATAGCGGTCGATGACAGAGGGCATACCTATCAAGAGACAGCGGTCCCATCCCCATAGCGGTCACACGCGGTGACAGAGGGCATACCTATCACGAGTGGACAGCGGTCCCAGCCCCATAGCGGTCACACGCGGTGACAGAGGGTATCCCTATCAAGGGCCACAGCACACACACAAAAATCTCCGCGCGCCGGCTTTCTGAAATCAGTCGTTTCCAATCTACACGTGTCATATATTTACTTTGTGAGTTGAGATTTATTGAGAACAAAATAATACAAATACGCCACGCATTTATCTCTCGTGTTCTCAATGGGATCTGTTGTTTCACCGGTACGTGTAGTACAAGAACAATGATGCAATGTGGGTCGCCCCTATTGATTCCACCCAACTGTGAAATTTGGGGTAAAATAGCACAGCGCTGTGAGTATTGATACCTGTTCCTGAATTCATACTGGCTATGTCTAAATAAAATAGGCTGGCCCCTATAGCCACGTACACTTACTGTCAGTAGTTCAATTTATTTTGCGGATGGTCACAAGTCATCTTTGTAAGCATGGACTGCTTCCACAGCAAATGCATTTGTACAGCTAACAGAAACACAACATAAAACAATAACCATATCACACGAACTAATGCAGATTTGTGTACTTATGCCTATGAGAAATTATGTGTGGGGTGTACTGCCAACAGTCGTGAATTTGTATTGAGTGCATACCTATACTGACTATATGAAGCCTGAAATGCAATACTTGTCTATCAGCGCAATGGCTAATAGTATGATAGAAAATTATGTACAAACGACATTCTCCTCCATTGCGTGCAGGAACGTAAACACAATCGGAAAATTATTTATTCACAGGAAGCAGCTTCCTACAGGCATCCGACGAAGGAACTAGACTCCAGACATTTTACATTTTAGGGAAATTTTGGGCTTCTGTTGCATGCACTTTACAACTAAGTGCGTTTGAGCCACTCCCCCACTACTATCCAGGGATGAAAGAAACCAAACAATTGCGTCAGATCATCAAAACTGTGAACCTAATCACATATATACAATCTTCTTCCAATATAGTGACCAACCTCAATGTATAGAAGAAACTGTTACTTGCCCGCTACATCACTCTATTTCTTTCTTTATTTTTTAAATATTTTTTTAAAAATTTTTTTACGTACTTGATGTTTATCAGTGATAGTCCCGTCCCTTCTATTGCCGCCTATGGAGTACGATCTGAACACTGATCAACTCAGGCGCACTCCAACTGTGCCACTTTGATTTACCAGGACTTTTCAACGGACATGTTATTTTCTTTTCCCCCTGGATTGCGAGTCCAGCTACCGGGGCCGAACCCACGCCCTGGCGATTCTCTTCGCTCTCCTGCTCCGACGCTTAACCGCCTGAGCTATTTCGGACTCTTCAGTTTTTGTCGTTGTTGTTCTTTCCAGTTTACTGTCCCACTGGCACTGAAGTGATCGGGGACTAGTAGTTTTGGCGTAGTTAACAGCAATTGTAGCATGGTGGTTTGTAGATTTGACGTGGGTTTTCCCTCCTCCTTTCGCGGCATCGGGGCTTGGGACCGGCAATGGCGGAGTCTTTGTCGGCCGGGTTGGTTAGTTCGGGTTTAACGTCCACAGCACCGAGATGATCATGGACGGCCCTGACGGGCGGGTTATGGACGATTCTTAATGAGCTTGGGGTCAAAAGGTCGCGTGCGCGAAAACGAGGCTATCTGGGGCTGGACGCGCGACAGCAACATGGCGAGTGAAAGGGCAGAACGTCGAGGCCTTAGAATTATGCCGTATTTTGAACATTAGCAAATTATCTGGCCACATATAAAAATCAGTCCCCTGTAAACCAATCACAGCCATTTGCATTGAAGCTTGATTGAATTGTGTTCGAAGAAACTTGTCAGCAGATTGAGCAGCCGTCAGAAGATTGTGGTTTTATGATTTTCTTCTACACATTTGAGGATATATGAGTGTTTTGTCAAAGCTTACACGGAACTTGTAACATACTGCGTGCACACTATTTTTTTTCCCGAAAGATTTGACAGCACATTAGCGGCATTGTAGGAGGGGTGAACTCGGTTATATTTTGTGAATTTAGCCAGCGAAAAACAAAACGGAGTTTGACTGAATTCAATTATCGGTTGTGGACCTACTTAGTGTTGTCCTATGCTGCCCCCTCCCCCCTCAATGTTTCCAGTTTGGTGAATTCAAACATGTGTGGGTGTGCGTCAGGTAGATAAATAAGCTAAAAAATAATAATAATACATAGTTCTTGTATAGCGCTGTTCTCCAGGAAAACACTGGACTCACTGCGCATGCACAACAGCACACCCTTTCTCTCTCAGACACACACGCACAATTATACACTACTTTAAACCACCCCATCCCTTCCCCAAACCTTACATTCACTTCCTCTGGGAAGCGGGTTAACACTATCTACACTAGCGGGTTAACACTATCTACACTAGCGGGTTAACACTATCTACACTAGCGGGTTAACACTATCTACAAGTGTTTGTCTTCTCTTAACCATTTCACAGTTGGTAGCAATTTCACAAGTGTTTTTCACAGGCATCATTTCAACCAAATCGCTGCTGACAGCTAAAGGGTTAAATTGTCTTAGAAGACTGCAGCAGAATAAAATGTATGACATTCATCACTCTGTGTGTGTGTGTGTGTGTGTGTGTGTGTGTGTGTGTGTGTGTATGAGTGTGAGTGTGCGGTGTGTGTGTGTGTGTGTGTGTGTGTGTGTGTGTGTGTGTGTGTGTGTGTGTGTGTGAGTGTGGCAGCACTACTCAATCATCTATATGGATCAACTATGACATTTGAAGGGTAGTGTCATGGTATTTTCATGTGTTAAGCTGATCAGACAATACCCTTAAGCTATCACAGCTGATCCCCTGTTTTCTTGGAATCAAGATTGTAAGCCCAAACTTTAATACATTGACATTCTATAGCAAAACACGCACACATACAAACGTGAAAACAGGCACCTAACTTAAATTTTACAACAACAAAAATAAATGTTAACGCAGCAGAACCTGTTCTGGCAATGGCCATTTTTGCTAGAAGAAAGTGGCCTTAAACATCTCATGCTCTCTCAAGAGAGGTCTTGTAGGGAAAACAGTGTCACCCGGGCTGCAGCCACCTAAATGTTGGTCTGTAAAGACAGGTGATCTGCTGTTAGGATGGTCGCTCAAAACAGTTTCTGCTGTAGACCATAAAGTCTATACATGCAAGTTTCTCAGTCTCACACCCAACACACTGCACATGCACCCACAAACGAGCAGATGAATTCGGATCAAGCACTCCTTCCTCCGTTGAGTTTCGGTTGCTTTTGGAAAAGTATGAAATAAAGTTTCGCGTTTTCAATATTCAGTGCTCTATTTGATGTGCACACAGGAACAACGCAATGGTGTTTCGATCTGCGCTTCGACTGCTCCTTCTCTATCGCCATGATGAAAGTACTGCCTGTTCCCCATATAGCCTCGCTTTCGATGCGGCCTTCACCTCATGAATATTCGTTGAGAATGGTCCATGGGGGACAGGGAAATCTATTGCCTATGGAGTACGACCTGAACACTGATCAACTCAGGCGCACTCCAACTGTGCCACTTTGATTTACCAGGACCTTTCAACGGACATGCTATTGAACAAATCCGTTTTCCCCCCTAGATTGTAAGTCCAGCTACCGGGCCCGGGACGGGAAGTTCGAACCCACGACCCGGCGATTCCCTTTGCTCTCCTGATCCGACGTTTAACCGCCTGAGCTATTTCGGACTCGAGTTTTTGTCATAATTGCGGACCTTTAAGTACTACATTACATAGACCTCACCAGTGCGCGCGCATCACAAGACACGCCCCCCTAGTAATTGTTGCTGGGTCCTGTCCGCGTTTGGGTAATATGGCGGACGGTAGCGCGCGTGATTTGACTGAATGCGTTGCAAATTTTACAAGCCTACATTTTCTGCCAGGATACAAAGCTTTGTCAAAAACGGCCCTGATCGAGGCAAAGCAAGTTCGCGTCAAGTTTCATTGATGCTGTTCTCGTATTTATCACACAATTGGCAGTGATGCCGTTCAAGTGGCAGGCGTGTATCACCGGTCGCAGATCTACAATAACTACTCGCTGATCCACTGACACAAACTGTACATGGAACTGAGCATCAGCAAGCACAGCGTCACAGAAGCTATCTGTGCCTGCACAGCCGGGTAAGTGTTTTTGTTATTGGTGTTGCTAGAACTGAAGAAAAAAAACTTAGCACACTTATCCGAGCCGTTTCAGTCCATCTCGTCTCATCGCAGCAAGGTGGCAGTGCTGCTCAGTGCTCTCCGTCTTTTGCCGGCTGTGTTTACAGTATTAGGCTGAGCTGATTACTTTCACTCCCAAATAAAATTAAAGTGGTTGTGTGTATATTGGTTGTGTGCCCGTGTGTTGGTTGTGTGTGTGTGTGTGTGTGTGTGTGTGTGTGTGTGTGTGTGTGTGTGTCAGTGAAAGACAATGACAATGAATGAGAGAGAGAGAGAGAGAGAGAGAGAGAGAGAGAGAGAGAGAGAGAGAGAGAGAGAGAGAGAGAGAGAGTTATTAATAAATCACCATGCACGTATGATTTGTATTTCAGATTGAATGGTCACTGTTCTCATGTCATTGGCCTTTAGAAAACTCTTCAGTATCAAAGTTTCATGGCAGCTAAACTGTTTGACCCATGTGCCTAACCGGCTTAGCTGCAGCGGCATGCCACAATATTAAGAGGCACCAAGATCGCATCTGTCCCATGGCCCAATAATTAAACCATTAAACCATAACATGCTACATCAACACAAGCAAGAAGTAAGCATCACCTAAAATAAATCAAAACTATTATTAACTGGTTAATTATATTTTATTCTGGAATGTGAGTGGTTTACATGCCAAAACACAGCATAAGGAGAAATAATGGTTCATGTCATAAATGATGGCTGATTCACAGTGACAATAGCTCAGGAATACTAGATTCAAAACTCAATTTCGCTTTATTATGAAGTCTTCAAAATTTCTCAATCAGTAAAGAGTGAGAAACAGTCTACCGTGTGGTTGTAGGTGCTGAAAGTCTGTCCTTTTTCACTATACTTGTGCTTAAAAGATTGACCATTTGGCAACAAAAATGACAACAAAGCCAAAACCCCCCAAAATAATATATTAACTCAGTGTAAAACTGGAACAGGTTCTTTCATTGTCTCTCCTTTTTTTCCTCACAAAGTCCACTCCAAATCAGTACTTCTTCTTCTGCTGGTTGCGTCTGCACACCTTTAGTTCTTTGCAGCCTTGAGATGGGGTCATTCAGATTTGTCTTATTATTTTTCGGATCTCCTCCTCCAGCAGGTCTATCTTTATCTTCTAGCTTGCTATTTCAGACTTCACACTCTGCAGCCATGACCAGGTAGTCTAATGGTGAAATCCCTAAAAGAGAAATCACACAAATTATAAATAATATATGTATATTGATTAACTTAAAACGTCAAATGTATTTCTAAAGCTGCACTCAATATTTGTCCACAGACCAGGAGACTAAAAGAAAGGCAATGCCAGGGAATCAACAGGGTCGCTGACGTGTGTCACAACGTGATCCCCAGTTGATCTCCCACAAGAATTGGATCGCCTTCGCTTGACCAATTAGTGTCCAACTCCTACGAAACTTGAGGAAAGAACAGAGAATTGACCAGTTCTAATCACTGGGTAGAGGGGTGGGGTGGGGGAAACAACCAGAAACTCGCAACATCAAACTTCCACAGAGATCTAAATAGAAAGCAAAAGTTTATGACAAATGTCTTGACAGAATCTTTCCACACACTTTATTCTCAGCTGCAGCCACATTTTATGTAAACGACATCAGGACACTGCCAATAGTAAACATTTAGAAGTACTTCCTGACAGACACCTGCACAAGCGCAGCATTGTGGTATCACCCGACCGTTCGTTGGGGATCGTTTAATCCTAACTTTCTATGCATGTGACTCAAAAGCCGATATAAGGGGAGTGTGACTCGCTTGGCTGCAAAGAGGTACACCGGTCGAGGACACAAACAATCTCAATAACCACTGAACAAGTACACACGAGAAACATGACATCAATCATACCACTCTCGCATGCAAGCGGCATAACAGACATAATCAAGGCTCTTTTGAATTTACTACGTATACATAATGATACATTGGTTAATAATAAATGGTTTGCTCACCTCTGACGTGCATACAGAATACGACGACCCATGGTGGTCACACGGCCCATCCCAGCACCAAAGCTGGTGCCGGGAGGGAGAACAGTCCTAACATCACAAATCGTGTACTCTTCTATTTCTCTTTTTCCTCTTTTTTCTTAGCATCAACCTCATGGGTTAAATACTATCTTAATAGCCACGGCCATGGCCCTGATAGCCAATCATCGTCTGGATTCCTTACGTAGTGTACTATTTTTAGAGAGTGACCACCATGGCGACCAACATACGAGTGTTCTATGTCATTCCTACAACGTGACCATCCATACACGTGCCTGGGCACCTGAACATATATTAATGTCTATTTGACATATTTTTCACACAAGATACTCCTGACTTCTTCCGGCCTTTTGGACACCTTGACATATACCGATGTCTATTTAACCTATCTCGCACATTATTCTACCGACGTATTCCGGGATTCCCTTTTAGCATGCCCATTTATCACGCGTGTTTGGACACCCTGTTTACGACCACAACTCCGTCTTGTCCCACATCTCGTACCTGGACTTTGACCTAACATTTAACCCTAATCAGTAATTTAACCCTGACCATCTTGTCACTATACATAATAGGCACTCTGTGACATCACTCCCCTCCCTCTAAAATGAGTCTCCTGACTCATTATTGGCTTGGCTTGACTTCGCGAACGAAGATTTTATAGGAGTTGCCCACGACGTCTGCAGGCTTGTTCGTGGCTGCGGAGGCCAATCCGAGACAGGCAGGTTCGACCGCAGTGGCTGCAGGGGAAGGTATGGCCAGGGTTCTGAGCTGCGGCATCTCTGTTTTTTCTCCTGAGCCGCTTGTCCTTAAGGCTAGCTCTGTGAGAGTCCTCAGAGGAGACAGCTGCCTTGTAAATGGTGGAGCGCCAGGTGTCACGGTCCGCAGCAAGCGAAGACCACTGGTGGTGGTCGATTTGGCAGGCACTAAGTGACTTCTTGAGACAGTCTTTGTATCTCTTCTTTGGTGCCCCTCTGTCACGGTGTCCAGTAGCAAGCTCGCCGAACAGGGTGATCTTTGGTAGGCGATGATCCTCCATCCTGGAGACATGCCCCGCCCAGCGGAGCTGTGTCCGCAGCAGCAAAGCCTCGATGCTCACAGTTTCAGCCTGTTCAAGGACCTCGACGTTGGTGACATAGTCACTCCAGTGAATGCCCAGGATGGTACGCAGGCAGCGCTGGTGGAAGCGTTCGAGGAGTCGTAGTTGGCTGCGGTAGAGGGCCCAGGACTCGGAACCATACAGCAGGGTGGTGAGGACCACAGCTCTGTACACGCTGATCTTGGTGCCTGTTTTCAGCTGTTGATTGTGCCACACCCGCTTGAAAAGTCGCCCGAAAGCGCTGTTCGCTTTTGCCAGCCTGCTGTCAAGCTCCTTGTCCAGCTTGGCGTCCGACGTGATAATGCAGCCAAGGTAAGTAAACTGGTGCACTGACTTTAGTTCAGACTCGCCAATGGTGATGTGAGGAGGGCGATACACTGTCTTGGGTGCCGGCTGATGGAGGACCTCTGTCTTTTTCAGACTGACCTCGAGTCCAAAGAGCTGGGCAGCATCTGCGAAGCAAGACGTGATGCGCTGCAGGGCTCTCTCTGTGTGTGCAACGAGGGCAGCATCATCAGCAAAAAGCAGCTCACGAATCAGTTGGTCTAGGGTTTTCGTGTGGGCCTGCAGTCGTCTGAGATTGAACAGGCTGCCATCGAGACGATACCTGATGTACACTGCATCGTCATCATCGAGGTCCACTGTGGCCTGCTTCAACATCATGCTAAAAAAGATGGTGAAGAGGGTCGGTGCCAGCACGCAGCCCTGCTTTACGCCGTTGAGAATAGGAAATGGTTCTGAGAGGTCATTGTTGAGTCTGACCTGGCCTTGCTGGTCCTCGTGTAGCTGGACAATCATGTTGAGGAACTTTGGGGGACAGCCAAGTCGCTCCAGGATCTGCCACATGCCTTGCCTGCTCACAGTGTCGAACGCTTTTGTTAGGTCGACAAATGTTACGTACAGCCCTTTGTTCTGCTCGCGGCACTTCTCCTGTAGCTGTCTCAGCACAAAGACCATATCGGTGGTGCTCCTGTTTGCTCTGAAGCCACACTGGCCCTCTGGGAGTTGGTCTTCAGCGATGGCAGGTACCAGCCGATTCAGGAGCAGCCTTGCAAGGATTTTCCCAGCAATGGACAGCAGGGTAATTCCCCGATAGTTGGAACAGTCAGACTTTTCGCCTTTGTTCTTGTACAGGGTGATAACGACTGCATCACGGAGATCTTTTGGTAGTGTTCCTTCCTCCCAGCAGCAGAGAAAGAGGTCGTGGAGCTTGTTGTGCAGTGCTGGGCCTCCATGTTTCCAGATCTCTGGCGGTATTCCATCAATGCCTGCTGCTTTGCCACTCTTGAGCTGGTGGATGGCTGTGAGGGTCTCTTCAGCGGTGGGCGGTTCGTCCAATTCAACCTTTACTGGGAGGTGTGGGATTTGTAGGACGACTGCTTCTTGAACAGTGCGCTCAGCGCTGAAGAGGCTCTGAAAGTATTCCGACCAGCGGTTCAAGATGGAGGTATTATCTGTGAGGAGTGCCTGGCCATTCGCGCTTCGCAGGGGACTTTGTACCAGGTGCCTGGGGCCATACACTGCTTTCAGTGCTTCGTAGAAGCCTCTGTAGTCACCATTGTCAGCACAAAGCTGGGTCCTCTGTGCAAGTCTGGTCCACCACTCATTCTGGAGATCTCTGAGCTTGCGCTGGAGACTGCTGCAGACGAGGCGGAAGGCAGACTTCCTCACAGGGCAGGAAGGCTGGGCTAGGTGGGCCTGATGGGCGGCTCTTTTTTTTGCTAGGTGTTCCTGGATCTCTACATCGTTTTCATCAAACCAGTCTTTGTTCTTCTTTCTGGCGAAACCCAAGACTTCTGCAGAGGATTTTGCAATAGCAGTTTTCAGTTGTTCCCAAAGTGTTTCAGGGGAAGAGTCTACTGGGTCCGCTGTGTCTTTGAGCCTGCGCTGTAAATCTGTCTGAAAGGCAGCTTTCACATCGTCACGCTGAAGGCTGGCAACATCAAGCTTTTTCTTGGGGGGCTCCCATTTCTTGGGTTTTGGCTTGAAGTGGAGCCTGAGTTTGCAGCGGACAAGGCGGTGGTCAGTGTGGCACTCTGCGCTGGGCATCACTCTGGTGAGGAGGACGTCACTGCGGTCCCTCTGACGCACTAGGACATAGTCGATAAGGTGCCAGTGTTTGGAGCGAGGATGCATCCAGGTGGTCTTTCGACTGTCCTTTTGCTGAAAAGTAGTGTTGGTGATGACCAGTTGCTGCTCCGCACAGAACTCCAACAGTAGGCGGCCATTGTCATTGCAGTTCCCCACGCAATGCTTGCCGAGGACTCCTTTCCAGGCTTCAGAGTCCTGGCCCACTCTGGCGTTGAAGTCGCCAAGGATGATGACTTTGTCGTCTGCAGGGGTACTGTGTAGGAGGCTGCGCAGGTCAGTGTAAAACTTGTCCTTTTCAGCAGGCTCTGCCAGGAGGGTTGGGGAGTACACACTGAGAAGGGTGACGTGTTGCTGGTGTCTCAGTGGGAGGCGCATGGACATGATGCGGTCTGAGTGGCCCGTTGGTAGGTTTTCCAGCTTAGTCGCAATGGATGTCTTGACCATGAAACCCACGCCTGAGAGCCGTCTTTCTGATGCAGGCCTGCCTGACCAGTAGAGGGTGTACCCAGCACCAAGTTCTTGGAGGCTGCCTTCGTCCGGAAGGCGTACTTCGCCGAGCGCGGCGATGTCGATGTTTAACCTCCGCAATTCATGGGCAATGAGGGCGGAGCGACGTTCAGGGCGTCCGCTGTCTGCTGTGTCGAGCATGGTTCGGATGTTCCAGCATGCTACGTTGAGTCCGGTCGTTGTCGTCATGAGAGTGGATCCGTTATTTTTTCTTGTTTTTTGACCGCAGGAGAAGATGCCCGTTGACCGCGGCTAGCCATCTGGGGTTGCGAGGGGACGAGCTTTGGTTAGGCCACCTTTTCTAGGCCCCTCTCCGTGTGGAGCAAGCAGTGCTGTCCCTAGAGAAGGCTGCTTGGTCGTTCAGGGTGTGCCGAGTGACGTTGTCATCCCCAGGTCAACATCAGGCGACCAATATCCTGAACCGCCTGCATGCAGGTTTGAGACTGCGGCTTCCAGTGACATCTTTCACCTGCCGTTTCGCCCCTCGCCCGTCGCTACAGGACTTGGAATGGTCAGTGTCATGGTCCGTGGACGTTTCCTAAAGCCTGCGCGGTGGAGCTTTTTGGTGGAGTGCAGTGTGCGCAGTACTGGCCCCACCCTTTAAACCCTTGGTTCATCTGCCATGGCCTAGCAAGCTGGGACGATGGCATCGAGGTCCTCGGGTCGTAGGTTTTATATCAGACTGTCCTTGTCCTAGTCTCTGGCTCAAAAGCCTTCCCCGGAGACACGGGGGCTTTGATGTCAGGGGTTTCCTCCCTTAGCCTTTCCGCAGCCAAGCGGCCAGGCCTGCAAGGCAGCAGGCGACTCGTGGAGGGCGGGGTCGTCTATGTCCCGTGCAGATGTGAACATCTGCCCACTGCCCTGGGGGGTCTACAGACCCTTTAAACTGTTGTGAAAACAGAAGCCCTGAGACCAAAGGCTTTAGTTCAAGGGTGGTGCCAGAATAGCTTGGCGCCTAGAGGCGCCAAGCTATTTCTGGCACTACCCTTGAACTATTTTAGTCAAAACTTATTTCACACACTGGTGTATTCCGAATGATAAGGGTTAACCCTCTAGCTGTCGGTAGCAGTCTTTTATTGTCATGACACATCTTGTCACTATACATAATAGGCACTCTGTGACATCACTCCCCTCCCTCTAAAATGAGTCTCCTGACTCATTATACACTTACTCAAATATACACCATCATTACAAAAGAATAGGTGAGCAGACCATCCAATACATTGTCCAAAACTCAATTAAAATAACAGACATCATTCATATCATAGTCCCGTCTAGTATAATAACATAAAAAAAATATTCATACGCAACAACAGTAGCGGGCTGCACTGTGCGAGACCTCTCCGCCGAGATATGTGGGGAAAGAGGGGGCAGGGGGGGGGGGGGGTTAACACGGAACACGTAGCAACCCCAAGCTAACCTGGCAGATGTGACGACCAGACTCTTGTTTAGAGTAGGCGATGTGTTATCGTTTTCCTGCCGATGTCAAGTGATCTGCAGTTTCACGAGACCAACGGCTCCCTTTTGGGAACGGAATCGAATATTATTTATTTCAAATTCAAATTCAATTTCAACAAACTTTATGTCGACGAACTCTCGCCCCCCACAGTAGTCTTTATAAATCTGGCGTCGATCTTCATGTGTGGTCATTGGACCCACAAGGAATCAGTGGACGTGATCCTGGTTCGATCCGTCATAGAACTGATACCTATCGTATCTGCCCATTTGTACGTTACCGTAAGTCAGCTGGCTGCTCTGTGTTTTATCATGGGGAATGGTTTGGTTGGAATAGAGGACATCAGGACCCTCCGCGGAATTGCCTTACACCTTCGCACACTCAAAATATACTGCGTCATACCTAATTTGTCTACTCCTATCCCAATGTCACCTGACTCATTAACTGATACTTCTAGTTTGTCAGCGTATGTCTTCCCGTCATACCATCAAAGATAAACAAAACCATCATAGATCATATTAACATACAAATATATAGTCAGTACATCGGTGAGCAAACCTTACAATCACGAGATAATATATATTAGATAACACACAAAAATAAAAACTTTATCAATGCCCATAACCTTTTTATACTAACTTGACTATAATTCGTTCACAAATATAAGCCACTTTTTTCTATTTCATTGATTTGCTATCACCAAAGTGACCTTTTTAAAAAATACATTTGCTTACTGCCCATCACTGAGTTTGATTTATCAATAAAATCGCCTATCTGTGTGTACGTTTACAGGGAATGAGTGCAACGATTTATAAGCAGACCAGCAACATCATCCGTGGGGTGGGGACAACACTTGTCGCGAGAGTGAGAAACGTTACCATGTCCAACACAATGGCAAGGTATCTCAGTCTCAACCTCAGATTTAAGGGAAACCCGGAAAAAAAACTCTGTATAACACAATTAATTTCAAATCACATAACCAATCTCGCAGTCATGGGCTGGCAGTATCGTGGTCGTGGAGGTCACGTCGGAGGAGAAGAACGGTCCTCACACAGCAGTCTCCTAATGTAGGTGATGAGTCTCTAATCATAGGTGACTATCTGGAGACTTCAGAAGGCCTGCCATTAACAGTGGATGCAACACCTGGAAATGACAACCCCGTCAAGTTGTCACCTCCAATACAAGTTCCACTTGCACATCGCAAAAGTGTCAATAATTGTCACAGAAAACTCAGTTGAGCGGAACTGGCAGTCACAAACAAATATGACACCACATTGTTCATTGTTTCTATAAGTGTTCATATCATTGCGCCAGTCCCATCACATGTAGTAACTTGCCTTCCAATGTCCATAAATTAAAGGCAGTGGTTATGCGCTTGTGCATGATGGCGCTCAAACACGAACAGTCATCGCGTCTCCGAATGGCATTCTCTTCAGTCTTGTCAACGTAGCAGGATATACGGCTGACAAAGTCTCAAGTCACAAAGGCGAATCTTGTGTTTCCAGGATTTTTCCGGGTATTGGGTAAATCACAGGTCTCGCCATCTGTGAGTCGGGGGATGGAATCAAGCTGGCAATGTAGCTGGGAAATCTAAAGGGTTTATCTACAGAGGGAAGACACTGCGGATCTGCTTTTTGTGAAACTATCAAATATTCAGTCAAATTGTAAACAGCATATCTTAAATACCACTTCATCGATGTACCTTTGTCAACAAATAAAATATAAACATGTCATAACTATAATGGGTAGCAGCAAACGTCTATCAACAACTCTCTTAATCACTTTTTTTCTCAAATCTAAATAATTCACTTTAAAATATCATTTTATTTTTTTAAGTCCATAATTGCATGGTCATTCCTTTTTTTCTGCACAATCTTATTAAATTCCATAATTAAACCCAAATTCCATTTTCCATACACTATTTTATCTTAATTAAACCAGCCTGCTCAGACAGCAACTATTCAAACTAACTTCTGTATAACGAAACAAAATGTTTGCTTTAGCGTTGCATTTTACTTTCGTATATCGTATTTATAATGTACTAATAACAAATTCAATTTGGTTAATATTTACCATTTTCATAAGCCGTGGGGTTGCTGTACAGCAAACATTGTGTTTCGTACACAACTCCAATGCAGGGGTGTGCAAGTACGTGATAAGGCATGGCGATTACCGTGACACACATTATATCATTGTTGTTTGAGTCCTGCCTGACTCGGTCTAGCTCCCCACCTGTGAACAGATTACTGTGGTCAGTGATAGGATTGTGATAATATTAGTCTTGTCTCTCGTTTAAGTTGTATTGTATTGCATTTATCCGCAGAGGCCAAGCAAATCAAACGTGTCGTGTCTTAACACCAAAAATAAAATTCACTAAGGAAGGTCGCTACAAGTCAAGCAGGACATAAAACTGATACAACCGTATACTCTTTATATAGAGACATAATTTTAAACGCTACCAAAAATACGTATAACCCAGTGTCCGATAGCGTCAGTCTGAGTGCAAGTCAACAAGGTGCAAAATGTTGGCAGTTATCTACATTTCACAAATGCCTCAAGAGACGAAAAAGAAAGAAAGAAGTAGAAGTGACAGTGGCGTGCACAATAGCTGATACTAGTGATGTCAGTCACGCATACGGTCAATGTGCAAGTGTCATGTCAAGCCCATAGTATAGTCTGTACAGTCGTGTTTGTGATGTTGGATACCGTCGTCATCAAGAAATGAAAAGGAAGAAGATACAGAAAGAATCCTGAGTTAAAGTGCCGAAATGAGCTGAGTCATTTACAATGCGTGCTATAGCACTACAATTAGTGACATGACTCTCAGTCGACATTATGGTGCCTTTCCGTCTTATCTTTTTCTTTTCTTAATTTAGTTGTTTGACTCCCGTGCTTCCGATCTTACACATTTTCTTTCCTTTCTACCAGTCTGGCTTTAATTCATGACGACAATTCAGCACCACTATCACGAGCCATATCACTAATTCAGTGCTTAAAATAACTCAACAGCCATAAAATTTCAATTTTATTGACTAGACTTGTAGATCGCCATTATGTAGCTCCGGCTGTCCACTTGAGCAAAAACAAGAATGCTCGAAATAAATAAAGTCTGCCGACATCCCGCGCTTTCTGTTTATTTTAACTACTAAGATCGGTTGCAACAACAAAAACACTCTTGCGCACTCAAAATATATGATATATTCTTAACCATCTTACAAACCGCGCATTACTGAGGGTGTCCATTAGATTACTTTCTGATTGGTTTAAAACACAACTTACGTAAGTCCGCATTAAACAATAAAATACTCCGCTTCTGTGTCTGTCAAACTCAGTCACATACAAACGACTGCAACAAAAATAATTGTAATTAGTTCTGTACCTGTAGTATTTCCTCCATACACATATCTTTACTATCGCTCACGCGACAAAATAATTACTCTAAAAATAATAATTATTTATTCATTATGCACCTTACAAATCATACTATAGCACAATACTATTCTGTGGTTTTTCTTTATCTGACACCTCGATCTCATTTGCGACTTCCGTCTAACCCACCTTTCTTGTCTTGTCATGCCGCCAACGGAATTTACTGTTGTTCGCCCACCTTACATAATGATACATAAACATAATGATACTAGGTATGAGTGTTGGGGTGTGCTGTGGCCGGCGACGGGGGAATCCCTGCCCCGCTCCAACAGCCAGGGTTGAGCTCGTCCCCTCACCCCAACATCAGACTGATCATGCATGCACGATCTTAGCGCCTGAAAATGAAATCATGAAGGATGAATGAATCCCTCTCCTCTGGACCCCGAGGTTTAGGAAGTAAGGTTTTAGTCTGGACAGCAGACCACGGGCAAAGCAAGTATTTTCCGTTACACATTGACTGACTGCTAATGTCTTTCCACTCACCTGTGCTTAAGTCGCTTGTTCTCCCATAATGTTGTTGCTAGAATCAACAACTGCGTACTTGTTTCTACTTCTAATTATATTTATTCTTAATCTTCAATATTCCTCTTCACTTATAATAAATATTTACCGCAATAAAACCACAATACGTATTCATAAAATACTCGCTGAATACCCGAAGTGTGAAGTTCCATGTCCACTCAAAATAACCTGCAACTCAAAACACACAATTAGTTCACCTATCCTACCTATACGGGGGACTTTATGTAATATAATACTCAATAATCGTATACGTTAACAACTTCATTTTATAAAAATAATTCTACGCCTTATTCAACGTCTGTCTCTTCTTTATAATTTACACATTCACTTTTGGCAGCATTGTGTCCCAATGGATCTCATATTTCACACCCAATACCTGTTTTGTTTTTGTTTTCACTACTTGTCTCTCTTATTCTGAACATATTCTCGACAATTTATTTTCATGTTATTCAACGTTTATTGCATTTCTCTGCAACTTTTATCTGGGCCTCTCCATATAGTTCCACATCATTGGTCATTACCATTTTATACTGTCCAACTATCACTGTGTGCCTGTAGTCACACTACATATACATATGCTTCCTCATCTTTGTACGTTGCCTCTGTCGGCTGAGCCCCGACCTAACTGCGTTTCCAATACACACGCGTATACATATAATACTGCGACTTAAACAGGGACGACTCGTGATGCAAAATACCCAGCTTAAAAAATTACCGTTTCCAGACTTGGCTCTAGATGTATTTCTACTCGTCCTCACCTCTCATGCGCATATTAAGAAGTTCGGATAATGAGCAGACAGAAAGGGTAAGAAGGTACCTTTATTTTATCTAGATATCATGCGTCAGTGTCGTCCTCCATTATCACACATTTGGTCCTATAAATAAGCCTTCTGTAAAACCAGAAGAAGTCGCATTTAGTCCACCTGATGACCCAGGCACGATCAGGCGGAATCCCTATACCCATGGGTGTGTCACAGGTCACCATCCCGGTGCCTCATAGCTCAGTTTGACGTCATTTCATCTCATTTCCCTTTGTCACATTATGCCATATTTTCTTTGTCACATGACCACATGTACGCCTCTGTACGTCATTTTTCCTCACATCAGTATTAGCAACCCTGCCGTGCAGTCGGTCACCGCCTATGATACAAACTGTACCCATGCACAATGTGCATGTGTGTTCACGCATCCCGCCTGAACACGAGGCGAACTTCTGTGGAATCCCCGTCCCTTTCCTCGGAGGGGTTACATTATTCCCATTTATACGCATCAGGAGGAGCCCTGAACACAGTCGACTCTTCCCCCAGCCTTACACGGCGGACGGCGACCCGTAGTCCCGGTGCGTCTCCGCTAAGAGCCCTGAACACAGTCGACTCCCAGCTAGGCCTGGCCTTCTCTTGGCAGCAGGGCTTATAACCATTAATATTCACTCCTTAGACAATAGTTTGGACAGTACCCGTTTCTCTTTAATCATATTTTCTTCATTAATCAACTAGGCCCATAAGGTACTTCGAGACAAGCTTAATCCACGACCCATTCATACCAACACTGTATATCAACTCTCTGTACTTTACGTATTAGCGTCCCCCGTATACTAACAAACAAACACTTCCCTATTTTCACTATTTCATTACATAATCTGAACAACAGCCTCAATATCACCTAACGTCGGTACATCACCTGTCCTTACTAAAACATAACTTTAAATCATATCATCACTAAACCAAAGAATATAAATGTATAATTCCCGACACCATCATAATACAAAACCTAAATAAAATAATCACATTTAAAACATTTTCGTGATTTGCTATAATTATACAGTTTGCCATGTTCTCATTGCGTACTTTTTAATAACGTAGAGTTTCAGTGGTTATTGAGCAAGCGGTTCTTTGCAATTTATTCTCTTAAACACTTAAAAAAAAAACAACAACATTTCTTGTACAATAACATTAAACAGTTTTTACCGACTATTCTACCGTTTTCTTTCATTTTTAAATTAAAAACCGCATCTCCACCAATATCACCCGACCGTTCGTTGGGGATCGTTTAATCCTAACTTTCTATGCATGTGACTCAAAAGCCGATATAAGGGGAGTGTGACTCGCTTGGCTGCAAAGAGGTACACCGGTCGAGGACACAAACAATCTCAATAACCACTGAACAAGTACACACGAGAAACATGACATCAATCATACCACTCTCGCATGCAAGCGGCATAACAGACATAATCAAGGCTCTTTTGAATTTACTACGTATACATAATGATACATTGGTTAATAATAAATGGTTTGCTCACCTCTGACGTGCATACAGAATACGACGACCCATGGTGGTCACACGGCCCATCCCAGCACCAAAGCTGGTGCCGGGAGGGAGAACAGTCCTAACATCACAAATCGTGTACTCTTCTATTTCTCTCTTTTTCCTCTTTTTTTCTTAGCATCAACCTCATGGGTTAAATACTATCTTAATAGCCACGGCCATGGCCCTGATAGCCAATCATCGTCTGGATTCCTTACGTAGTGTACTATTTTTAGAGAGTGACCACCATGGCGACCAACATACGAGTGTTCTATGTCATTCCTACAACGTGACCATCCATACACGTGCCTGGGCACCTGAACATATATTAATGTCTATTTGACATATTTCTCACACAAGATACTCCTGACTTCTTCCGGCCTTTTGGACACCTTGACATATACCGATGTCTATTTAACCTATCTCGCACATTATTCTACCGACGTATTCCGGGATCCCCTTTTAGCGTGCCCATTTATCACGCGTGTTTGGACACCCTGTTTACGACCACAACTCCGTCTTGTCCCACATCTCGTACCTGGACTTTGACCTAACATTTAACCCTAATCAGTAATTTAACCCTGACCATCTTGTCACTATACATAATAGGCACTCTGTGACAGTGGTTAATCCACAGTTTCTATTTCTAGGAGCAACGCAAAGTGTGTGACAGTGGCCAGACAGGCATAATTAAAGTCAAATGCCCAGCTGCATCCAAAAATTCCACCATACTCGAGGCATGTCAGTTCCCAGGATTTTGTGTGAAATTAGCTGACAACACCAGCGTGGGACTGAAGAAGTCACATTCCTACTGCACACAGTTGCAAGGCCAGCTAAATATCACAAGTTATTGTTTTCACCCAAAGGGATGTAAATATATCGCAAATCACACCAGACATTCCATAAATGGTATCACTGTTTCACACTCTGTCAGCTTTCTACAGAGAACAATGAAAACCTTGCTTGGAACGTGAAATGTCATCACAGAGTGTAAGCAAAATATTAGGTATGCACCATTGCTTTTATTGTCAGCATATAATACTTACTTGATTGTTCTGCTGCCCCACACTTGCCAGCTACTGTGTCGGATGTAGGTTGCAAGACTTGATCTTCCGGCGAAGATTTTACAGCATCTGTACTGCACCCTTTTGTGAGCAGTCTGGATTTGTATTCAGGTGACTTGTCTGCTGAAATTGTGTAGGGGTGCAACTCACTGGGTTCGCCATCCCAAAAATGCTGAGAAGAAAAACATTGTATGAATATATACTCATCATAAAGAGATCTTATGAAATGTTTTTTTCTGTAGAATTGATGTATCTATTTTGTGCTTGTCATAATGTGTTACAATGAGAGAGAGTGCAGACTGAAGAAACGTAAGGGCATAAACCTTTGGTTATGGTGCCTCTGGAGAGTTAATTCCATATTTAAAATCACACACACACACACACACACACACACACACACACACACACACACACACACACACACACACACACACACACACACACACACACACACACACGCGCGCGCGCGCGCGCGCGCGCATTCATCCCAAGTGTGCAGATCAGTGCCTGATAGCGAGTGTTTGCACATTATTGAGCAGTACAACACGCCCCGGCCGTGGTAACTCGATCGCTGACTTATGTTCCACTTCGGCAAGTGAATTGTCACCGTCTTCAGAACAAACTAGAAAAATGACACTGCATACAAACAGCTCTGCGTTTTCTCTTGTCCTCTAGGGGTAGTATCCCGATGCGGTTGAGATCAGATCAGGTGCGGGCTACAGCAAATTTTTATTCAGCCCCTCGCGTTGGTTTTGGGAGGAAAAAAGCCAGAAGCTTAGTCAGTCTTTGGTGGTTTCAGGTACCTTTCGTCCCGATTGCAGATACCCCAATGGCAATGCCTGACCATTTCAGTGAAATTTATACGCACAAACAGTATCGCGCTTCGCCATTTCTTTGCATAGTTACGGGAAAGCTTGTGGGACCCAGCAACAGCACCGCGCTGCAGCAATTGTTTTCTATTTTCTGATTGGCTGAAAATGCGCGCACCGGCGAGGTCTATTGAAGCACTCGTGTCAAAAAAGCTGTGTGACATTAGCACCTTATAGTTTGTTTCATATGCATGGGCATGCGTAGTTCCTCTATGAGCCCAGTGGTACCCCCCTTTAGGAATTCAACGTTTCAGCTAGATCTCAGATAACAAACAAACATGCAAACAGACAAACAAACGCATGTGTTAGTGTTGGTTGGTTGGTAGGTAGGTTGGTTGGTTAGTTAGTTGGTGTGTTTAGCTAGCTAGTTAGTTAGTTAGTTTGTTTGTTTGTATACTACCCCGGCAAAGTCTTATACGCACAAAAGGACTTGTGTCTGCTGTTCGCAGATCTTTGTAGGTTTGAGAACTTCCTTATTTATTGTTTGGGTTTAACCCTTTAACTGCGAGCTGATCAGTCTCGAACTGATGTCTCTGAATCAGCCCAGTGCTATACAGTACCCTCTCACGCCAAGTACAAGCTCACTGTACAGTGAGATTGTATCAAGCGCGATAGGATTATCGCGACGGAACCAACGTCCCAGTGCGCAAAGGCCATCGTCGGCCCGATGGCCTTTTGCGCATTGGGGTACTGTTTCACGGCCCATATCAACGTGACGTTCGCCTTTGCCTCGGCGCCTTTTTTCCCTCCTAACGTAGGGTTAATAAATGCTAAACGAATAGAGAATCTGATATCCTTGTGGCGACACGGGATATAATCATTTGTACTGTTAATTACATGGGATATTGTATATTGCAGACTACCTTGAATTTAACCGCCATGTTTTACGAAGCTTATGACTTGAATGCCATCTTTATAAACACCGTGTTTACGGACTTTGCTTGAACTTTCGAACATTCTTTAACCCATATCATACTGAGGCTAAAAGATTAAAAATTGTACACTGCCATATGCAAGCTACATTGAAAGTACCTAATCATTTATCTTTCAGTGAAAAATTAAGTTTCATTTCATTTCATTTCATAGTACTTACAGATAAGGATTAGGATATACACCAATGGCTTTAGTTCAAGGGTGGTGCTAGAATAGCTTGGCGTCTAGAGGCGCCAAGCTATTTTGGCACTACCCTCGAGCTATTTTAGTCAAACTTATTTCACACATTGGTGTATTCCGAATGATAAGGGTTAAATAAAAGCACTCTCTCTCTCTCTCTCTCTCTCTCTCTCTCTCTCTCTCTCTCTCTCTCTCTCTCTCTCTCTCTCTCTCTCTCTCTCTCCCTCTCTCTCTCCACTATAATAATTGAAATGTTTTCCTCTATTTTCATTTTTTATGTATTCATATATGTATTGATATATATTGATTTACTTACCTATATTGTATTTAAAATCTGCATAAATATATGTATATTTATTGATTTGCTTACCTATATTGCATTTAAAATGTACATACCACCCGCGGCCATGCAAATTTTGTAAATAGTATAACTGAGTGTCCAGATCATCCTATCAGCCTGTTGCTTGTTTTGATCTGATGATAAGTGATGTATATTCTTTTATGTATTTTTGCAAAGTAATAAACTATTTAAACCAAATAAAAGCACCGGTACTGTAAAGTATTGGCCTACCCGCAGTGGCTGCATGCACAATGAGGGGAACTTCAAGGGTGGTGTCGGAATAGCTTGGCGCCTGTGGGCGCCAAGCTATTCCGACACCACCCCTGGGTTAAAAACTAGACTGTTAAACGGTGCATGGCGCTGAATGCTGCGTATCCGAATGCAACACGTCTCAAATGTGTTAATGGCGAAAATGTAAACTGTATTGTCCTAGTCAGTTATGCTGAAACGTGCTTCTTTGTTGGTTAATTATATTGCATTTTTATAAGCTTCGTATTTTGCAGTGAATCACTTCTTGATATTGTTTTCTCAAATGTGTAGTTTAAAACTAAATAAGTGTGGCTGTAAGAAACTTTGAATTGTATGAACCGTTTTTAAGGTGTAATATGTAAATGCATGGTTTAACGTCAACCAATTTATTCATTCTGAACATTTGACGCCCATAAATTGTATTTACTGTGTGACATAATGGAGAGTGAACTTTATTCTTGTGTATGTAGTATGTAAACAGTTTTCGCGCTAGAGTTTTTGACGAGCGGTATTTTCTTACAAGTAGCACGACAAGCGACAGTCCGACCTCATAAAAATCAAAATCTTATGACATTTCTTGTCTCCAAAAAAAAAAAAAATTAATTTTATTTTTATATATATATCTCCAATTTTTTCTCTCAAAGTATTGGAGGGGAGGGTGGTGGCAGGGGATACTGCGCACCCCACCCCCCCCCCCCCATCTCACGTTTTCAATGGAACCACTCCCCATACCCCTCCCCCGTCAACCGCCCTCCCCATGTCCTACTACGTCAATGTAGAGGACAACTCCAAATTCCCGGGCTCAAATGCGTTAACAGTCTGAATAAGTCCCTAGCACGACCGTGAAGAGAGCATGTTATGTACGACACAGACAATTTGAGTGCATTTTAGGGTTTTTGACGAGCGATATTTTCTTACAAGTATCACGATAAGCGACAGTCTGACCTCATAAAAATAAAATCTTATGACATTTCTTGTCTCAAATTAAAATATATATATATATATATATATATATATATATATATATATATATATATAATATATATATATATATATATATATATATATATATATATATATATATATATATATATATATATAAATTTTCTCTCAAAATATTGGAGGTGAGGGGGGGGGGGGGGTTGGCAGGGGATACTGCGCACCACCACCACCCACCCCCACCCCCCGCCTCACGTTTCAATGGAACCACTCCCCGTTCTCCTCCCCCTCTTCCTCCCCCGTCAACCGCCCTCCCCCGGTCCTACTACGTCAATGAAGAGGACAACTCCAAATTTCCGGGCTCAAATGCGTTAACACTGAGTCTGAATTAAATCCCTAGCACAACCGTGAAGAGAGCATGTCATGTACGACACAGGCAATTTGAAGTGCTTTTAAACAAATTTTCCGTGGCAAGTACGTGTTAGGCGGCATCAATCTATTCGTAATGTCACACAAAATTTGTGCGTGACGAGGAAAGGGGGTGTGCATTACATACTGACGAGCAGAAGAAATGCGAAACTTTAGTGTTTCCGATGATTCCAACGCGGTGTCGGCTTTGGTAAATTTTAGTAACCTTAAAGGAATACTCACAAAGCCGAGCACATACAGCCCTGTTGGCATTCATAGCTAGAGAGCTTGTCTACTCTCACAGTACCAGAGCAACATGAAGCGACGCTGATGCTGCCGGAACAGTGTAGTGTGGCAAGAGAGAAGCAGAGTAGCTGCGCCAGCACAGGTTTAGAGAACCCGCACAGCCGCAGTAGCAAAACGTTTACGGGCCCACGATGGCCGCAGTGGGCCCGAGGACCTTTGCTTACTGGGAACTTGCCCCATGTGCTACTCGTGTAAGTTGTTGAAAGCTATAGGCGGGTGTTGGAGAAGGCCATAGGCGCTCGACTGCAAGCCCGTAACTTTCTTAGTCACGTCCCGCCCTCGAGTGCATGTCGGGCTCTCATTCGAGCACCTGTCGAACAGACTAAGCAATTTCGACATGCGCCTGTGTCAGCGCAAGACTACATTAACTCGTTCAGCCCGACGACTGTATTTCCCAAATTTTGGAGGCGTTGTCTAATGACTATGCACTAGTTGCAGGAGATGGATCCACCATGATAATTCAAGGGCAGTGCCAGATTAGCTTGGGCGCTGACAGGCTCTAAGCTAATCTGGCACTACCCTTGAATTGTCATGGTCATCCTGCTGTAGAGAGTCAGGGCTGAAAGGGTTAAAACAAACACGCTTTACGAGAGCCGTTAGAAAACAGTAGAAATGTCAGAGACACTGAAGTGCAATGTTTGTCGAGAGGTTTAAATAAACAATGCCACCTTTGTAACGCGAAAATAACAGTGAAAGTAAACACTGTTGAGGGCTTGGACTGTAGGAAGACTCGCTAGCACTTCCAAAAATGTCACCTTCTTGTCCGTTTCTTTCATCTCTGGTGGTGAAAAATGTGGGGCGCATGCTGCTGTTACGTTTGCCTGATTGATTGTCTGGGCGCTATCTGACTGGCAAGCTTGTTTTTTTTTTTTGTATGGAAACCTTCTAAATCCTGTTTACTTCTTTGTTAGCAAAAACGCGTACTAGTTAATTGTTTGCTGCTGTCAGCCCTCGCCATAAAGTTCTATCTTTCAGCCAGACAAGTTCACAGAAACAAAGCGAAGCCACGTCATAGATCATAAATAATAGCCCTTAATGATGTCATGGCATGAGGCTGTACTTTGCGTGCCTGTGTATAATCAACATCCGCGAGCACAGGGCAATCTAATTGTGACTGTGTTTGGTGCAACAATGATTGTCCTTTCATAATTCTTTGCTGTTTGTCACCCCGGCACACAAGTACATGCTTTCGTGGATGAAGACAAGAGGGATTTTTTTTTTTCAAAGACACAAAATTACGAGTCTATACCTATGTTGATTAAACGACAATAACGAGTTTAACTCATTCAGCCCCGGCACACCACAGCAAGACATGGATCGAGCATGATAGTTCAAAAGTGGTGCCAGAATAGCTTGGCGCCCATAGGCGCCAAGCTATGCTGGCACCACCCTTGAACTAGCATCGATCTGTCTCTAGAATTGTAATACATTCCTTCAGAGGGCAACTTCAAAATTTGGGGATTTCGGTCCTGGGCAGAATGTGTTAACGAAAGCTTGGTCGGCGTTGAGCAGTATGAACGACCGGAACCCCAGATACATTTTAGGAATCTATATCTAGAGCTGCTGCCAGGGTTGAAATTTTTCGTTCGAATGAGTCAAAAGACCTTAAGGACACTCATCACCTCACACTAGTTGTCTCCCTCGATTCGCTACCGCTGAGCGGTAGCGAATCGAGGGAGACAACCAGTGTGTCCTCACCTTTGTTCTTTCTTTTTCTGTTGGAGCACTTCGTGCAAACGACACTCGCATGTCAACCACGTTGGAATAAAATATTTCTACTGCCGCCCACTGCCGTACGCATATTCCCTTTGTTGATGAGACCCGCAGGCCGGGAACACCAACCAACATCATGCTCTATCGCATCTATGGCGGCTCAAGTTGTTCTTTACCTCTTCCTTGTCCCATTTATATTTATGTTCGTTGGACAGATTAATTTACTGGACCTCGAATTTTTCCTTGTCACAAAACATGATTTGTGCCCGCTGCCAGGGACTGTCGTGCGTTAACCCAGATGACACATCAGTCTGAGTATCAACTGAAGCCTTTCTCTCTCAGCAAGAGGCATACATTCTCATGAATCCATGCGGATGCGGAAGTTAACTTAAAACGGACTTTTGCTATTCATTGGTTCACAAGATTTAAGTACATACATATGTACATTTGGGACAAAGAGATCTGTGTGCACGCAATGTCTGCGCGGTCAACAGAAGGGATCTTATTTCTACTTAAGGTAAGAAAGATTTGTTATTGTGCTTGCCAATTTAAAGAAGAAGGCACTCCCTTGCCCCCACCCTTACCCGGACCACCACCAAGATCACCCCTGAGACACTTATGTGCATCACCGTGTTTCACTGCTGACTTTTTGGATTGGATAGTTCTGGGTTTAACGGTCATGACGCAAGCGTGATATTGGACGGTCCTAACGGGCGTTTTTTTTTGTTTTTTTTTTTTTTTTTTTTTTTTTTTTTTTTAGGGACAAGGTTAAGGACAGGCTATTGGTTAGGACTGACTGAACACTGATTAATTCAGGGGTACTGCAACTGCGCCAAGTTGATTTTCCGGGACCTTTCAACGGACATGCTATAGGACAAGCCGGTCTTGTCCCCTGGATACTATTTACTTACTTACCAGCGGTCTTGGAGTTAAGGCCCCGCTACACATGCCCGGTTTTGAGGCCGATTCCCGATCAGTTTTCGAATCGGTAGGTGATCGGGCCGGACTAAAAAACGTGTGTACTGCCACACATTTCCCGACTTGTTTAGCCGACCGGTTTGAACCGAAGATCAAAGTCGTACCTGTTCTGCAAAATGACTGCTAGTTTTGACAGTGATGATGATGTGCTTGCATTATCAGCAGTTTTGCATCATATTCGGGAAGAGGCGTGCGAAACATCGGCAACGAAGGTGGTACTGATCACAACAGGCGTGTTCCGCCATTTGCAAACTAAAATGACATGCTTTGCGAGACGCGCTCTGATTGGTTGAAGCTTACAACCGGGGCCGATTCGGATCGGAAAAATAGAGCAGGTTCTAGTCACCCGATTCCCAGCCGATTGGGACCGGATCGGATAATTGACGTCATCCGATCGCAATCGGATCGGAATCGGCTTCAAAATCGGGGCACAACCGGCCCGTGTGGCGGGGCCTTTAGGTCAATATTTCTTGTTCTAATCCGTTCAGTCTCTGTACTTGTCTGTCTTTGTGCTTGTTATGGGCCGAAGATGTACACAATAAACCTTTGTCTTGAGTTTTGAATCCATTCAATGCTGAATACCTGTGAAAGGAGCTCAATGGACACGGTATCTCGAGGCTGTTGCCAGACTGAATAGCTCGGCGCCTGAAGGCGCCGATCTATTCTGGCACCACCCTTGGACTATCATGGTTTTTCAGACGACAGTACAGGCGTGGGATGGTCGCTGCGAAATCGACCGAGTAGTTGGAAATATCAGCTATATCCTAGTTTTGGGGTCCAACAGTTGGCTGATTTCACAACGATTCGCAACTCCCAAAATGTTGGCTTTTGACCTTAGGGGTTCACGTGTTAAGTTCCGGTAGCACTGACGCACGTTCACGGATACCTAGTTGACAATGCATAATGAGCGTGTCCTTTTTTTTGCAGGTCGATGTTTTTCCCCCGAAGAACTCAGTGTGTTCTTACGCTATCATTTTTCGACACAGGAAACAATATTTGTGTGCTCCTGACGCTGACTCAGTACCTGATACGATCTCCCCAATGGTCGAAAGGCCATCGGGCCGCCGACGGCCGTTCGCGGGCCAACAGCGGCCGACGTCGGCCCGATGACCTTTGTCACTGGGTCAGCTGCAGCCAGGACAGATGTGGCACACTTGTTGAATATAATGGTCTACGATAAAATGGGGGATCGAAGGAATACTTCTCTATATATGATAACCCCCTTTGCTTGCAGCCACATACACCGTAAACAGTGCATGCACTAAGGGTGCTAAACCTAGAAAGCGACTTGAATCACTGACTTCCCCTTGTAGTTCTGTGAATGTGTCAGTGGCAGGACCTGAGCCGGTTGGTCTTGGCAGGTTTCCTACGCGTAACCGCTCTTCCCTATGAAAACACAAGACAGTTAGTCCATTTTTATGTAAAGCAAGATTTTCACTGTATTACAGTGAGAATCTCTTTTTATAAAGATGGACTTACTGTCTTGTGCCTTCATTGGACAGCGTTGTTCCGTAAGGTGACGAACGATATACTGCACATATTAGTGTGACGTGCTGACTTCCCATTCTTTTTACGAGGCGAAGGGAAGTACGTCACTTTTGATAGTCTCTCTTACGTTCATGACTAGGATTGGGTTTAGGGTTTTACTCATACACAGAGACATACATACATGTAGGCTTAAGAAGATTTGAGAAATAAAAGTGAAAGTTTTAACATTATAACAAGTCAACTGATTTAAAAGTGTTAGTTATATCTGGTGTCTTCAGATGGGGCAACAGACAGCTGCCATATTGTGTGTACGTGTCAGATACCATGCCTTGTCTGGGACGTAGCGTACTCAGGACCCAGAATTCTTATTATCTTAACCACAAGTCTATTACTATTATAATAATAGACTTATCTTTTAACCTATTCAACCAGGATAGCGACAGAACATGGTTTGACCATGATAGTTCAAGTGTGGTCCCCAGTTTGTTGTCACCACTCTTGAACTATCACATTGGTCGATCTCTTGAGATGACACATGGATCTCCTAAATCTGAGAATTTCGAATATATCTTAACATCTTATCATTTTCCTAGGGCATCAAGCAAACCTTTCCCATAAATCTACGGCTGGGCACTAGACAATCTTGTTTTAGTTGATGTGGTCGAGATCAAAATACACGTCCAACCCTTTGGCTGTCGGTAGCGCTTTTTGTCGCGATAATTCCTGCAGGAGTCGTCACGACAAAAAGCGCTATCGACAGCCTAAGGGGTAATTTATTCACCTCGGCTTCCAGGACAAAACGGTTCACATTTTTAATTTGACTGTTTGTCTGATAAGCACAACGTAAAAGTAAGTAACCGGAAATGGGTCTGTGATAGCTCAAAGGTAGTGCCTGATTAGCTTGGCGCGGCCAGGACTGAGAGGACCTGGAGAGTCCTGACGGCGCCAAACTGATCAAGTATGCGAAAGTCAAGCCTGGACATAACGGTCTCCCAAGGGTTCGAAGACGTATTGCTACTGGGGTTGATGGCACCTAAGGATAGGTGCCCACTATATAAAGATGGCCGCCAGAGCAGGGTTGACCTAACTGCTACCGCGCTTGGCGTTTTTCGGTTGATTTACTTTGCGCCAAACCGCTAATCGTGGACTCCAACTGGTCGGTCCCGGTCAATCCATCTCTCACAGTTGACGATGGAAAAGAAAGACGCATCCACGCTGATCACTTGTGTTCTGGCGACCACACACTCCTGCTCATGCTCTGCGCTCAAACCGCTTTAGCCGGGCGGCTTTGCAAACGTATAACGTATTTGGTTTGTGGAATGGGTATTACACAAGATATTTTTGCCGGGTCGTTTTGAACGCAACAGGCAGTTCGCACACTCCCCCTCGATTCGCTGCGCTGATCAGCTTGATATTCACCTTTTTGGTCCTGGTGTTGCAAAATCAGTCATATCCAGGCCCACTGAACTGAATTTCATATTTTGCTGACGGAGTAATCTCCATTGTAAGAGGACTGAGGCTCCGAAACAGAAAAGAAATCCCCCCTCCCCCCTCCCTCCCTCCCCCCTCCCCCCCCCCCCCCCCCCCCCCCCCGTCCCCACAACTCCCCACTTCTCTAACCTCACACCTCCCAATACTGGCACTTGAAAACTGTAAACTTTTAACCTTTAGTGTCCACCCGTTGTGCGACTCATTTGCCTTTTCTTGTTGCGGGGGGGGGGGGGGGGGGGGGGGGGCGGCGGAGAGGAGCGGGGGGGGGGGGGGGTGGGCGAGGGAGACGGTGGGGGAAGGAGTACAGTGCGAAGGTTTCTGGGAGGGTGGGATAGGGCCAGGAAAAAGAGGATGGTATGGGTATCCACTATTCTGTCAGCGGCACGTCTCCAATGAGTTAACCCTTTCACCCATTCAGCCCTGACGCACTACAGCAGAAGATGGGTCGACCATGATAATTCAAAGGTAATGCCAGATTAGCTTGGCGCCTGTCGGCGCCAAGCTAATCTGGCACTACCCTTGAATTATCATGGTCGATCCATCTCCTGCAACAGGTGCATAGTCGTTAGCTGACGCCTCCAAAATCTGGGAAATACGTACGTCGGGCTGAATGAGTTAAATGCCAACTGACCCAGATTGTCTTTCTCAAATCCGAGTTGATTGCACGCCAAAGGGGCCTAGTCGTCCCAGGGACACGGACACAAAGTCAAAGCAGGAGGCATAGATCCTCGTGAGCCCCTGAAAATGCAGGGCTCACAGTGATCTATGTCTCTTGCGGCTGGATCACCTTTCCAAGGCTGTACTAAGGGATTAAACGTTTTATAGAAGAGTGTAAGGACTGGTGGAAGTAGGTAGGGTGAAAGTGATGGGGGGGGGGGGGGGGGGGGGGGGGGGGGGGAGAGTGAGAGAGAGAAGGGCAGAGGGAGGAGGGAGCCGAGTGTCTTTTCAAACGTCTCAGTATTTCGCTTATGCAAAACTGAGTGGTTTCTTCCCAGTGCGCAAAAGGCCATTGCGCCGACGTCGGCCGCCGTTGCCCTGACCGTGCGCACTGGTTTTGTGTTACTTTTCGGTCAAATTCCGCGCTGATCATGGCCGAAGTGCACTTATGTCTTAGGAAGGCACACGACAGTATGTCCATGTTCATGGAGAGTGAGATTTTCATTGTAATACAATGAAAATGTCCGTTTAACACTTTTAGCGCCATGGGCGCATTTCTCGAATTTGGGAAGTGTTACTTAACGACTATGTGCCACTTGCAGTAGGTGGATTGACCATGATAATTCAAGGGTAGTGTCAGCCGCCTATATACAGTAAACTTTGCTCAGTTATAACAAGGTCGACTGCAACAAAAGACGGCTATGCAAACACTCTTGCATGGGATGATCCCGACTACACTTGTTTTCACCGAGACATAGTTGGGTGACCGACAATTCGTCAAATGGCAAATCGAAAAACGACAGTTGAAAGACACGACAATTCGCCGAATAAGTAATAATTTCGTAGACGCGACTTCTAATAGAGCAGCGGACTCATATCCAATGCGCAAAAGGCCATGGGTCCGAGAACGGCCGCCGTTGGCCCGCGCACGGCCGTGCGCCGGCCAACGGCGGCCGACGTCGGTCCCATGGCCTTTGCGCATTGGGTAGAGTAGTTCGTCAATTTGTCGAAATTATAGTCGCAGACAGACAATTAGACAGACAATTCAGCAAATGCAGTCAGAAATAAAACAGAAAGTAACAAAATGTTGAAAGAACTTCATTCAAACTTAAAGCAACATATCTTTAGGTGTAAGTCTGCTCTGGTCCTGGCCGGGCTCATTTTCCTTGGTCGTCTTATGAACAGCGAAAGGTATTCGGATAGTCTTCTTTAGTAATCTCCCCCTTGTTTCTGGACAAGAGAGTCTTTATGTTGGTAGAATCTTTTTGACAATTTGTTCGACGAATTTGTTCATTCGACAAAGAGTCGCTGTGTATCAATACTCGTTTCATGATAATGTTGTAGCTATGAAAAATAAGTCGACGAAATGTCGTAGTCGACGATTTGTCCATACGACGATTTTTTTCCCCCCTACAAAATGTCCATTCTATTAACCCATTCAGCCCTGACGCACTACATCAGGAGATGGATCGACCATGATAATTCAAGGTAGTGCCAGATTAGCTTGGCGCCTCAGTGTCGGCGCCAAGCTAATCTGGCACTGCCCTAGAATTATCATGGTCGATCCATCTCCTACAACTGGTGCATAGTCAGATGACGCCTCCAAAATTTAGGAAATACGGCTGTCGGGCTGAATGAGTTAATGTCGTTCGATGAATCCTCATAGAACCACGTAGGTATGGATTTTACTTCGCTTTTTTTGTAACAAACTTTGGATATAACAAAACCTAACGCGGTATATTGTGTAGTAAAACCTTTCTGAAAGAACCGCCAAAACACATAAAGCAATTGAAAAGTTGAACGAGTGGCAGATATTTCGGAATGAGTAAATCTTGTTACGTTGATTTTCGTTTTGGAGTCCTCAATTACGTTTATTTTCGTTTTGGATTATCATCGTGTGTATGAAGAAATGCGCAATTTTTGTCATTGTTTTACGCCGATAGCCGCTTTTTGTTTGGGTTGTTATTAAGTTTTAGATACTCAGGTTGACCAAGCTTGGTGAACAAAGACTGCGCTTGTCGGACTTCCGGGTTACCATGCTTAGGTCAAATTACTCATGACACTGGGCTTTTGAGATTTCTGGGCCCAAAGCGGCCAACTCTCAGGTCCGAGTTAAGCAATACTTTCACCCAAGCATGTCCAGTCCCGGATCAGTTCTTAGCGGCACTCATGCAAATCACAAGCTAGTCAAGAGTATATACATGCGTCCCACTTCCCCTAAGGTTTTCATATCATGTCTGAAACCCAGCCGAAGACGGGAAAACAAAGTTTTAATCAAAGTACGTGTAGAGACGGAATAGGTTTACTGTCCGTGACCAATCAAACAACTCACATTATTGTGCTCTCTCAGTCTACATCATGTTTCGTTGGCCGGAAGCGAGAGAATTGGAGTATGGACGAAATCGAAGGCGTCCGTCGCGTAAGTGATAGATTCCCAACGCGCAAAGGCCATCGGGCCGACGTCGGCCCGATGGCCTTTGCACACTTGGTTATTACGGTCTCCGGGTGGACCTTCGTGCTTCCGGTACAAGCTCAATGTGAACTGAGCTTGTACCAAGCTTTTTTCGAGGATACTCTTAAAGAAATCGTAACATTGTCTTACATCAACCCGTTTATTGCCGAAAAGAATTTAAACCCGGGCCACCCAGCTGTAAGAGGTATAGATACTCATGAACCCCCGCAGTTGCGGGGGTTTCTGTAGATCTATACCTCTTGCTGAAACCACAACACAAACTGTGTCCACTTGCAGTGAGGGGTTAACAGGCACGCGCCTATGTCAGGGGATAAACATGCGTTGTCTGTCCTCCAACACACAGGCAATCTAAACAAAATGTTGTAAATACTTTTGGAAGGACAATTTTTTTTTTCTCAAATCAAAATAAGTTTCCTTGAGCGAAAGCATTTTTTTTTAAAAATGAGAAACAGTTTTAAGCATGCTTTTGATTATCAGTTTTGATTTTGTTTTTAAATCGATATGCATGTGAGTCATCCATCGGCCGTGCGCCTCTTAACTCTTAAACTCCAAGAAATAAATGACTTCCATTCTATAGAATAGCAGTCGTTTTGTTCTGGGAGTTTAAGAGTTAAACAGTACTTTCTGCACATACAGTGAAATCTTTCAGTACCACTATATCACAAATGACTGGTTTGAATTAGGCGTGATTCGTCCAGCATGATAACATAAATATCGTTAACCCACTCAGCCCTGACGCACTACAGCAGCAGATGGGTCGACCATGACAATTCAAGGGTAGTGCCAGATTAGCTTGGCGCCTTTTGGCGCCAAGCTAATATGGCACTGCCTTTGGATTATCATGGTCGATCCTTCTCCTGCAACAGGTGCATAGTCGTTAGACGACGCCTCCAAAATTTGGGAAATACGTGCGCCAGGCTGAGTGAGTTAAGGTCGATAAGGGCCAAAATCAAAGTAACTGATCCGCCCCTGTGACACCTCCCTTCCTCATCTTCATCACCCCCCCCCCCCACCCCCACACTTTGGTACCGGTTTCAGGTCACTTTACAAATTTCAAATACAAGCGATCAAAAATCTCTGTAACTTCAGTAGCTGAACTGGCCCTTCGTCTGTCCTGTACTGTGTTTGTCATAAATGGCGTAAATCCGTGTTTGTTACGTGAGTGTGCGTGTTGGGTTTCAGTTCGCGGCGCTTTGAGTCGATTCGCCCAAAATTGAGAAAAAGCGCCTATATAATAACGGTATTATTATTATTATTAGTTTAGTAGCCGAACAAGCCGGGCAATAATCTATAGGCCGTTTGACATCGGAGCGCTCAACGTTTTTGCCAAATGTCTCTACGAAGAAAAGAGTGAGACAGCACATTCCAGACACAAGTCAACAGGAGAGGAGTGTATAAAATTAACCCATTCAGCCCTGACACACTACAGCAGGAGATGGGTCGACCATGATAATTCAAGGGTAGTGCCAGATTACCTTGGCGCCTATCGGCGCCAAACTAATCTGGCACTGCCCTTGAATTATCATGGTCAATCCATCTTCTGCGACAGGTGCATAGTCGTTAGATGACGCCTCCACAATTTGGGAAATACGTGCGTCTGGCTGAATGAGTTTTTAAAAAATCTTGTTTTTCTCAAAAATGACAAATAACGGCAGCACTGTCCCAATGCGCGAATGGTCATCGGGCCGACGTCGGCCGCCGTTGGCCCGCGCACGGCTGTGCGCAGAGCAAACTGCGGACGATGTCGGCTCCATGGCCTTTAATTTTCGCATTTGGGGTAACCGTAGTTTATATTTATGTGAAGAAGGGCGAGGTGTGGGGGATGGGGGGGGGGGGGGGAGGTGCAGGGTAAGGGGGAACTATCAACACCAACAATCACATCAACAACACAAAGGTGTTTGTGATATTCTTGTGGCAATAGAAAGCCTGACCTGACCTGAAGGGGAATGTTGGTGCCTATGCATACATTGACTTATGAATCTGTTTACCTGCAGTTTATATCTGGTGTGTGTAATCTTATGTGTGCACTACCCTTGCATTATCATGGTCAACCCATCTCCTGCTGTAGTTCATCAGGGCTGAATGGGTTAAATGGGAAGTTTGCGTGCACTGCCCAGTTTCACACAGCTCTTCCTTTTCCGCCGAAGGCCGGAAACAACTACCTGTTTCTTTCTTCTGTGGTATTCCTTTCCCACATTAGTGTCAGTGTATTGTTTCTGCGTGTCACCACGATGAATGGCCATCTTCTGGTTGCAACTTGACCTTGTAGTTGGAGTCACAGCCTTGACAAGGACGACAGTCTCAGTACTCACTGTGTGGTAATGTGGCTTTTTGGCAAGGGTATTTGTACGAATAATGCTACCATACTAATAATGATAGTTATTGTATTGTTTTAGTTGTTAATAATAATAATAATATATATTGTTTTTGTTGTTGTTAATAATAATAATAATAATAATAATAATAACAGTAATAGTAATAATAATAATAATATTATTAATATGTTGTTTTTGTTGTTGTTAATGATAATGATAATAATAGTAATAATAATGATATATTTTTGTGTTGTTAATACTACTACTACTACTACTGCTAATATAATAATAATAATAATAATAATAATAATAATAATAATATAACAATAATAACTAGCTGGAATCATCACGACAACAAAAAAAGAAAACCGCCACCGACAGCCAAAGGCTTTCTTATTATTTTGAGGTTTTGTTTGCGCGAACGACTCGAAACAACGCACGAGAGCAAAATCACGGAGGGACAGCCAGCTTGTACCATAAGAATAGACAGCACTCCAAACATCTCCAAGAGGCATAGATCCTCATGAGCCCGAAGGGCGTGTTGTCTATGCTTCCGAGCTCATGAGGATCTATGCCTCTTGGAGATGTTTGGGGTGTTTATGCTTATAATGGAATCTGGTCATCTTTCGTGGTTTCTCTCTTGTTCGTTGTGTGGAGTCGTTCGTTTTAAACGAAACCTCATTAATAATAAACCCTTTGGCTGTCGGTGGCAGTTTTTTGTCGTTCGTAGCAAACGAGACCTTACTATTGAGTATATGTGCCCAGCGATGCAGAGCGTTCGTTTGTCAACAACGGCCACCAGTACTGAGGTACTTCACTTGTAGCTGCATGTACAGGTGGTGTTAGACTTATTGCAGGAGATGGATCAGTCAACGATAGTTCAAGGGCAGCGCCTGAGTAGTTTGACCCTAACTGGACACTACCCTTTAACTGTCATGATCGATAGTATTTGGTAGTTCGAAGGTAGTGCCTAGCTTGGTGCGCGCGCGTGTGTGTGTGCGCAGGGGCAGAACTAATGATCTGCCTCCCCCACCCCCCACCCCTCCCCGCTCGTTGTCACTTTTACGCTGCGAAATCAGATTTAATTCGTTCTGCTCCAGGACCAAAATCCGCAAATTTTGAAGTTGCCCCCTGAAGACTGTATTACACTTCTGGAAACAGATCGAGCGTGATAGTTCAAGGGTTGTGCCAGAATAGCTTGGCGCCTGTGGGCCGGGACAACCCTTGAACTATCACGCTCGATCCATGTCTTGCCGTGGCGTGTCGGAGTTGAATGAGGTAAGAACGGTATATGTGAGCACAAAACAACGTGTCTCAACTCAAATGAAAATGTGGCAACTTTTCATTTTGGGGGTGTCTCGTTCACAGGGTTGTAACTGAACGTACACGAAACTCAACCGAAAAGAACGGCAAATGCGCAAGCCGCATTCCGTTGGTGTAATCGCAGTTTCAAACACTTCAGGCGTTGGAGAAATATCATCTGCAAAACGTAGTAAAGTTTCTTTTGATGAGCAGTGTATATTCAAGATTCAAGATATTGTCACAGAGTGCCTGTTATGTATAGTATGAGTTAAATAACTGATTAGAGTTAAAAGTCAGGTCAAGAGCCGAGTACGGGATATTGACCGAAACGTGACCCGCAAGGCTTAAGCCAGTATAATAGGACAAAGGGTGGGAGATCATTCGACTCACAGCAGCCGAGGAGAACGGACCTCCGCTCCTCGCTAGCCAAACAGAGAAGAAAAGCAGCCTCAGGCCTCACGCTCCAACGGAGAACGGACACCGCTCCGCTGGGCAGCCAACCGAGAAGAAAAAAAACTTCGCCCCAAGCCACAGCACAGATGGCCTCCAAAAAAACCCAGCCGCCCGCCCTTGTTAGGGCGAACAGACGCCGAACAAACAAAGAACAGTGTGAGGATTATACCTCCAACCTCCCCCAGGCGCCGCCACAACAGATCAAGACCACAAAGGAGACAAGGAGCTATCGGCCCCCATTGTCCCCACCGATACAGCGACGTGAACAATCAACGGGGGGGCCTCTGCCCCCACAGCAAATGGTTCACTCACCACGGCCGGTGACAAATTACGGCCACCTACAAGACCTTGGAATGCCGATACCACCTAGGGGAATGTTCCCCAAACTGGACGAACTCCTGCGCAGCGGTTTTAGCCCGTTGAACTACGCCGCAGTTGAGCAAATACACCAAGAAGAAAGAACGGCACCCGCCAGCCCCCGGCCACCACCCCAACAAGAAGAAGGGCCCGAGGACTCGTCAGAGCCGTCGTCAGAGCCGGACCTCCCACCCTCCCCACCGCCGGTCGATTTCCCCGAATCACTCACTCGGGAGCGGCCGGCATCGACTGAGGAGGGGGAGACCCGGCTAAGAAGCATGGACTTTGAAGACCTCGTGCTGCTACTACAAGACGCAGTACCCGCCATCACAACGATCGGTGGCGACAACTACTACCGAGCACTGGTCACCGCCCGGTGGCTAGTGCACACAGGAGCCTTAAAAGATCTCCAGCCGCCCAAGGTAGAGAACACGGCCAGCCAGGCCACGCCCAACACAACGAACAGCGACTGTCAAACAACAGCCACCGCTCCAAAAACAGCCCACAAAAAGACCGGCACCACGCCCACCTACGTCAAGCACAAAGGGTGCGGAAACACCCCGCCCACGACACAGGAGACCGGCACAGAGACGGAAGCCACACCAACCCTGACCATCAAGACCACTGAGACCAAGAACACGGGTACAGACCCGGCCCCACAACAGCCTCCACCACCGCCAGCCAACGGGCCAACTACCATCCAACGGCAACACCGACGCCACAGACCACCCAAGCGCTTCCGAGAGCACCGACCCGCGCTACTCCCCACGCCACCACCACACCTCCGCCTGCCACCCCACCACCGCTACCCACCACGCGCATCCCAGCGCCCGACCCCCAGACCCAGAATCCACTGGCCACCACCACCCCCACCACATCTCCCACCGGCATCCCATACAAATAGTTGCAAATAGTTTTACGAGTCAGCAACGCGGCGATGTGAACTGTGAACCCATGAAAATTGTTGTAATTATGGATGCAGTGTTCCAACATATAATCACTCCATGGCCATCCATACTTGTCATCTGTACCTCTCACGCCAGTCACCCGTGCACCTCTCGGCATGCTGTCATGTACCAACACACAAACACACCACTATCACTCTCTCAAAACACTACTAATCTAAAACATAAGAAAACTGAACACAAGACTGTCGTTGGGGTGAATTCCACGCAAGGTGAACTTTTATTTGAAGGTTAGATTAGAACGTTTTGTTTAGATATCTTTCAATGACAACTTTTGTTGCCTTAACCTTATCCGGGTACTTTTAGGTCATCCAATTATTTTCTTAGATTATCCTTTTTTGGTGTTGATTAGGCCACGACGCAGAGATTGGTGACTGACACACATCGATACAGATCAGTCGTGAAAAGTATGTTTCTCGACTGAGGCTAAAACAAATAAGAATTTGAACCCAAAAACTAATTCAGTTTCCTGGGATCATGGGCCTTAGTTTGACATTCACACACACACACAAACACACACACACACACACACACACACACACACACACACAATCACACACACACACACACACACACACGGCATTGACACCCCCCCCCCCCACACACACACACACACACACACATATAGAGAGAGAGAGAAAAAAAAGAGAGAGAGAGAGAGAGAGGACCAAGCATGTCCTCGGCAATGAATCCTGCCTTTTTCAGACCGATCCATCCATTACACATGTCAGAATGGCTGTCATCTCGAACTCCCCTCCTGTTGACGTGTGCCCGGAATACGCTGTCTTACTCCCTTACCCATCAGACAATCCCTCAGCCCTCACCTGTCCATCTGCAAGGGGCAGAGATTCTCATGAGCCCCTGCCGAGGCAGGGAGTCATGAGAATCTATGCTTTTTGCCAGTAAGTCTGTATTAAAAAAACAACAACTACGAACTGAGTAATATGGGCCGGAATGAAAACTGTGAAACGGAAAACATTGTCTCTCCTCCACCGAACACAAATAAAAATTGCTGGTCATGTTGTCTCTTACCTAACTCTCTGAAGAGCGAACGCTTTCTCGCCCCTCAACAAGGAGTATCCGTTACCATACAGTTAATTAGCGGCAACAGTTTTACTACAAGTTAATTAGCTATTTTAATTATATGCTAATTAGGGTTTATCGTCAAGCAGGTGACTAAAGCCATCTCATATCATGCCGGTCGTCACCATGCGAAGTGTCAGACAACTCGTTCGTGCAGTAAGTGTCGGATTCATGGCACTAAGGCACGAAGCAAAATCACATTGGACTAGAGTTGTTCATTTTATCTCATAATTCCCCTGTGAAACG
>BTPG01000004.1:113274263-113299383 GCA_036245525.1 Semisulcospira habei
TCGTAGGACCGAAACGAAATGAAGTTGCTTGTACCAAGTCTCCCTATTACTGATGGATGTCCTTACTGTTAAGGGGCACAACCTGCCATCTTTTACGCAATTCTGATTTAGGAAAAACATTAAACATTTAGGGCACAACGTCTTTTGCCCACCACAAAGGTGATTTCAAAGACGGGGCACCGAAAAGAGGCCTGTACAAATTTTGACCCCAGCTTGATTCGAACCCACTACCTTTGGGACAAGAGTCAAACGCTCTGCCACCGAGCCACCCAGCTCCCCTCTGATTTAGGAACTCCTATTAACCCATTCAGCCCTGACGCACTACATCAGGAGATGGGTCAACCATGATAATTCAAGGGTAGTGCCAGATTAGCTTGGCATCAACAGGTGCCAAGCTAATCTGGCACTACCCTTAAATTATCATGGCCGATCCATCTCCTGTAACAGGTGCATAGTCGTTAGACGACGCCTCCAAAATTTGGGAAATACGTGCACCGGGCTGAATGAGTTAATGAGAGAAGGAACCATATAGTCCCACATCCAGCCCCTTAGCTCTGTGTAACACATTTAGACGTGGATTGTTTTGAACCAACATTTGCTGGGAATTATGCTTGCACGATGGAGTTAACCCTTTTAGCCCCAAGGTCCCATTTGTCAAATTTTGGAGGTGTTGCCTAATGACTATGTACCAGTTGCAGGAGATGGCTTGACCATGATAATTCAAGGGTAGTGCCAGATTAGCTTGGCGCCTTCAGGCGCCAAGCTAATCTGGCACTACCCTTGAATTATCATGGTCAATCCATCTCCTGCTGTAGGGACTCGGGGCTAAATGGGTTAACTTATGAGTGATATTGTAGGACAAGTGTACAAATAATAGATATTCAGAAATCAGAAGTTAGTCAAAATCTGCACACCTTTTGATGCAAACAGTGGATTAAAAGCCCAGACAAACATGCGATATCACATTTGCCCCAGATTTTAATCCAGTTTGCATCTAGAGATACCCAGTTTTTTACCTACTCGTGAAATTCTGTTGTTGCACTGATAATTGCATTTACTGTGTGTGTTTTGGAGTAAGCAAAATGATTTACATGATTTCATCTGAGCGTCATTTCTGAATGGGCGTTTGGCCCAACTGGTACGTGCAAATACTTAAGTGCTCATAAAGAATGTGTACAGCATCATATAAGCATTTTGACAGTGAAACAGATGTAACTTTTCGTTGCCATTTCACTATGTTTCAGATTTCCAAGGACAATCGGGACTCCATATTGTCTGAGATTGTGTCTGCAGTTCAGCTGTCAAGAAAAACTGATTGTAAGAAATAAAATCTGAATTTTGCTTGCTTATTCACATCACTTGCAGAGATATAACATGGCCAGTGCCATCATGGCCCAGTGTGCAAAAGGTCATTGGGCTGATGTGGCCATACTTAGCCAGCCAGCATCAGTCTGATGACCTTTTGCACATTGGGGTGGGAGGGTGAGCCTGATTAACCATAATAGTTAAAGGAAAGTGCCCGATTAATTTGGCACCTCTCCTCCCAGCTGCAAAAATGATTTGGCCATGAAAATTTAAGGGTAGTAACCGATGAGTCTCTCCAACAGGGGGGGATGAGGGGTGGGGTGGGGTGGGTTTTACAGCCCCCCCCCTCCTCCTCCCCCCGTCGCGGTAACTGATCCATCCCTGCATCAAGCTAATCAGATGTTGCCCATGAACCTCCGCTGCTGAGTTTAACCCTTTGGCTGTTGGTAGCACCGTTTTCTTGAGGTGGTTCATGCAGGAATCACCCAGAGAAAAAGCGCTACTGACAGCCAAAGGGTTATGGTGAGAGATGCATTGATAAGCTCAAACCCATAACCACAAACATGCCATCTCCTCAAACACTTTTATCACTCAAATCCATTTATTACTCCTCATACTCGCACAAAACTAATACACATAATGATTGAATTCTCCCTTTCTAACCACTTTACTATACATTAAACTTAACAATACGAAGCACATCTAGATAATTGTTTTTTTTCCATAGATTTGCTAACCTTACCATGGTACAAACATGTATTAAGAATATATGGTTTCAATGGGATTGGTCTAATTACAAAGTTATGAGAGATATCTAGTACAAACACTGATGACCACAAACTCAAAGTACGAGCATGTATCATAGTATTACAAGGAACAGTTTGTTTATATGGCTGAGCAACCTACAATGGAAAAAGAGATCGATGGTATTTACAGGTACACTTTAACCCCATTGCCACTTTTCCAAAATTTTGGAGGCATCATCTAACAACTATGTACCAGTTACAGGAGATGGGTTGACCATGATAATTCAAAGGTAGTGCCAGATTAACTTGGCACCATCAGATGCCAAGCTAATCTGACACTACCCTTGAATTATCATTGTCAATCCATCTCCTGCTGTAGTGCATTGGGGCTAAATATGTTAATACTTGGAGACTTTCACAAGTGCCCATCTGCCTTTTGCCCACATGGACAACGGGTCATAAATAAAATGACCCACCCACCTGCCCGACTAATATTCACACAAACAACCAGTCATAAAAACAACTTGCTGTGCATGTAAGTAAATGACGAATGGGTATTGCAAAAAATCTACCAGTCACTGCATTACAATAAAATTACCTTGAAATTACCAATATTATTATAATTGATGTGTACATGTATCTGTATTGCCAGGCTTGTTAACAACTTGCATGCTAAAGGGGTGTTGCTTCCATTGCAAAGTAACGTGAATACATGACCCATCTCAGCAAGGAAAATGCCACTGGGCCGACATCAGGCTGCAGTTGATACGCACACAGACAGCTGTGCACAGGCCGACTACAACTGAAAGAAAGTGACATCATCCCGATGTCATTTGTTTTCTCAAAACACATTACCGATGGTATTACACTTAGGAAATGGCTCTTAGCTGGCCTAATTTTAGCCAAATTTTGGTTGTGTCCGTATAAGGGGGTGTTGGCAGGAGTGGGGCGCCATAGACCATGCCAAACCCGAATAGCCTCCCCTTACTCACATCCGGTACAAGGTTACCCAGCATACCCCAGTTTTAGTTCTTAGCTGGCAGAAGTAGGTTGTGTCTGTTCGAGCTCCGCTTTGGTTCTTGGCCGGTCGTTCGACCTTGACTGTTCGTTGGGACTTGAACTGTGAAGATGGTGGCGTGACTGGGGGTGGTAGTGCTCACGCTGTGCCGCCTCGTCGACCTGTGTGTTCTACGGACCTACGGCTTGTGCCATGGAGACTGTGACTGGCGGCTTCCGGACGCTGCTTCGGCCTGCGCTCCGAACCGGTCGCGCGGTGTGGCGTGCTGTTACGTTATGGTGATACGTGGGTTTGCTCCTTTTTTTCCGCCATGGCCAGGTAATATCTCGGTGAATGCCCTCGACCGGCGCCCTTGGGTGGGAAGGAGCGCCGAGCGTCGGCACGCGCTGTACACTCGTTTGATTCGACTACATATTCAATTATGTCCGATTCGCCAGCGCGCGCGCGTCGTTATTGCGTGACCTTAGAGGCCACGCTCGCTCTTTCATCTTGTACCCTCTTGTTGCAGTAACTAGGTTCGGATCTGCACGATGTGTGGCGACTTTCAGGGCCCCTCGGACGAGCATGCGGAGGGCCTTCCCTGAGCAAGAGGCGAGTCGACCCGCACTGGTGAGGTGTCCGCCTCATGACTGGAAGAGCGATGGTTAACGCTTACCTCCGTTGGCGTCCTACTCTATCAGAGGTCGGCCGACAGTGATGTCCAAGCTAACAAGGAGGGACCCACGTCAGGAACAGAGACTTTGTTGTCCCGCACAGAGATAGGGACTTCGTTGTCCCGCAGAGAACGTACGCCGCCTCAAGGCAGGAACAGGGACTTCGTTGTCCCGCAGAGAACGTACGCCGCCTCAAGGCAGGAACAGGGACTTCGTTGTCCCGCAGAGAACGTACGACGCCTCAAGTCACAAACAGGGACTTCGTTGACCCGCACAGAGATAGGGACTTCGTTGTCCCGCAGAGAGCGTACGCCGCCTCAAGGCCGGAACAGGGACTTCGTGGTCACGCACAGAGATAGGGACTTAGTTGTCCCGCAAAGAGCGTACGCCGCCTCAGGTCAGGAACAGGGGCTTCGTTGTCCCGCACAGAGATAGGGACTTCGTTGTCCCGCAGAGAGCGTACGACGCCTATCCGAGATCGCCGGGCATTGATGTCCGAGTTTACAAGGTGCGACCCAAGTCCGCAGCAGGGACTTCGTTGTCCCGCAGAGAGCGTACGACGCCTATCAGAGACCGCCGGGCATTGATGTCCGAGATGAACAAGGTGGGTCCCAAGTCAGAGGCAGGGACTTCGTTGTCCCGCAGAGAGCGTACGTTGCCTATCAGAGATCGCCGGACACTGATATCAGAGTGTAACAAGGCGAAACCCTAGTCCGAAGCAGGGACTGCGTGGTCCCACAGAGAGCGTACCACGCCTATCAGATCGCCGGGCAGTGACACCTGGCAGGGACAAGCGGGGACCCAAGTCAGAGTGGTGGCTTTGTTTCCCCACAGAGAGCGTACCTCGCCTATCAGATACCGGGCAGAGACGCCTGACAGCCACAAGGTCGGACCCAGGGCACAAGCAGTGGCCTTGCTGTCCCACAGAGAGCGTGCTACGCCTATCGGAGATCGTGGCCACGGAAGCAGTGGCTTGGTTGTCTCTTCCCTCATATGAAAGTTATAAGTCGTGGCTGATTCTCTGTTTGTCTATTGACAAGGGGTAATTACCTAAATATTACTAAATTGCGTTGCTACCTTAGTGGCTTGGTTGCCCAGACCGGTTTACCATACACATTCGGCGTATTGAAGTACACTATTTTGCTTGGGGTACACATACATGTGCACGTTTTACACAAATACACATTTTGGAGAAACTGACAACTCACTGGCTTGTGAATAATACACATGTGAGTCCAAAGTACACTTTAGTCAGTTGGAAGTACACTGACTGCACCCAGGGGGTCACCAGGTCGGCAAGTGGTTACTCAGAGAGCGGTCGGCGTCTTTCAGAGCTCGCCTGTCAGAGACGCCCAAGAGTACAAAGGGGACCCCAATCAGAAGCAGTGCCTTGCTGTCCCACAGAGAGAGGATGTCGTCTGTCAGAGATCGCCGGACAGAGACGCCCAAGTGTTTTAGGGTGGGACCCAAGGTGGTCCCGGACCTGTAAAGCACAAGATACCTTGTTCTGGGCTCTGGTCAGCAGGAGAGGTAGCTGACAACCTCTACTTGCATGGCTAAACCAATGATTCTTCCACTGGCCCGGGACCCGGCCTCAAGAGTGAACCGCTCCACTGTCCTTCCGCAGGCCAGAGTAGACAAACAGCAGGTGGACTGAGCATCCAGGTGGGGCCCATGTCAACGGCAGTGACCTAGGCGCCCCGGCCCAGTAAGCTGGTAGTCACTGACTGCGGAGGGCTGGCGTCGGCTACCGTACCGACGATGCTTCCAGTCCCGGGCCAGACGACAAATCATAAACGGACATGCAGAAGCGACTGCTCGGCTTCTCAGGCGCTGGACAGTGTCTAGTGTCTGTGAGAGCATGTGGGCGCGGTAGCAAACACGTATGAGTATGTACGGTTATCGTGGTGCGCGACACAGGGGTTAAAAGGTTGCTTCCCAGCGGCTCAGCGGTTCGCCAGGCCGCTGGGGCGCGACACCGCTTATCCTTCCACGGTTAGGTTCCTGGAACCTCTAATCCGCTTTCTTTGCTTTGGGCAATAGAGATGAAAAAACAGAGGGGTATTCTGTCTCCCATATTTTAATCTAATTCAATAACTTGATTATCCCTTAAGGGCTATTACAATCAAATTGTGCTCATGCATTAAGCATTGATTAATTTAATTTTTCTTATTATTAGGTTGGGCGCCCTCGCCCGGGCTGCTCACCAGTTTTTTATGGCTTGTGGCGACCGCAAGGGCTACAGGACCACTGCACTTCGCACTGCAGGATCCCGGCTCGGTGATGTTGGACCACGCCTCGCGCCGACCATGCAGACGAGAGCCGCTCTAGATGCAGTGCAGAAGAGACGACCTCACGATGGGATCCGGGTTCCGGCGTTCGCTCATGATCTTCAGTTCCCCTTCAGAAGCAGGGACTCGCCTCACACAAGCCAGGGGTACGAGAGGAACAGGAGACGCCGTCCCAGTTCCATGGCTCGCTACGCAAGGGAAAGACAGGCTCTCCGAGTTTTCGCCACCGTTCGGGGGAGCGGCCCCCTGAGACTACGTTGTTCCTTCCAAGTGCGGGGTCCGCCTTCGTTGGCTCGCCGTCGGCCGGAGTTCCCCGGACTTCGGAGGGGTTGGACATCCCTTCGCCTGCGGGCGGAGCATACGGTTCCCGCTGGACGCCAGAGGACGTCATTCGCCGTGGCTGGACGAGGTTAGCTTCTCTACGTCGCTACGCTCGCGGTTCCGAGAGGTCTTGCGTTTGCCGTCTACTGCGAAGATTTACAGGAGAGTCTACTCGAGCCGGGGACTACGCAGGTCCCCTCATCGCGTCCAAGCATTCAAGTCCCTGCCCCTTCTGGTCGGCTTCTGTCTCCGCTTCAGGGCGCCGGGGGAGGCGCTGGTGGCTTCAGCTGGATCCTACTTCTTCCGCTGCCAACGGTTGCTGCGTCCGTCCTGATCGATTACGCGCGGCTGAGTGGAGAGTCGGCCACGCAGGGCACCGCGCAGTGGAGAACTTCTTGGCCCCCTGGGCAGACCGACAAGGAGGCTTGCAAGGCCTGTCACTCAGCTGATTCACGCTGCGGGCGCCGCCGGATGTAGCAGCCTTCTTAAAACACTGTGGACCGTCAGACAGGATTGGCAGGGACCACTCTTCCGCGGAGGCGCGGTTCGTCCGATGCACCGGATTGGGCGACTTACATCCGAGAGACGGAGGCGGCGACGGGACGCCAACGGCACTCTCCTGTGAACGTCAGGGACAGCATACTCCAGGCGCGCGAGGGATAGAGGTCAGCGCGGGTGGCGGACTGGTCCGACAGACTTCACTGCGGACGACGTCTTCTTCGGGGGTATGCGCACAGTTCAGATTAGCTCCGCCTGAGTTGACTTGCGGCTAGTCGCTTCATTTCCCCGACGGGATGCTACTCTTCGCTTGGGCCTGGCCGTAGTCAGCGGTGACCAGGCACGCTTGTCGCCTCCTTAGACGACAGCGTCGGGACCTAGCGGAAGCGTTCGCGTCCCTGGGTGGCGGCAACTTGGAGTTTCGGCAGGCTGCAGCGCCGGACCGGAGCGGATGGACTTACCCTCGGTAGCGCCTTCAGGGAGTTACCCATTCGGCGCTGTGGATCCTGCGGCCGGGGGCGCAAGTACAGGGAGTTAGACGGGACAACTTGGCAGGAATTAGTTCCTGAGAGGTCGTTGCGCTCGGGCCTGTGGCAGTAGGGTCGACGCAGCTCTTCCGCTAGACGGTAGATTGGAGCACGATCTTCGTCCTTCGACTCGACACAAGTGCCTCGTCATCTCGGCAGATACCAGACAAAGACCTGAGAGCAGCGGTGCGTCTCCAGGACCTGGGACAACTCGAGTTTCGAAGTCGTAACCAGTTGGCAAGCCGGGCGATAGGCTGAGATCATGCCCACTTCGCCGTCGACTAGAGGGCCGACGCTACGGGACAGGTACTACGTGTTTTCTTCGCCGGGATTCCGTCGAGGATGGAGTGCGTGGTCGTCATGTTCGAGTGGGACTCCCAGTTGGCGGGAGCAGGGCAGTGTAGGAGGGACTCTCAGTCCCTTCTTCAGCTCTCTTAGGACGGATGACTTACTAGGGGATCACCGTTCAACCTGCCACCTCCTCTGCTTGGAGAAGGAGGACGTAATTGGGAGTGGCTAGTGCGCTGGAGGCCTGCCGCGCGGGGAGGCGTCGCTGTGGCCAGATCTTCCAGCTCCACTGCTCGCCATCGAGATTGCATGCCGAAGTGTGCGCGTGGTTGTCCGCCATTACTTGTGTTGCAGCTTGGTGGATGTAGGTGCGCACCCGCAGATTGGGCAGCAAGCCCTCTTCCACAGAGGCTTCCTACGGCGGCCATAGGTGCTACCGAGACAACCCGCAGACCATCAACCAGTCGAGTTGCGAGGGTAGATGACGAGCGCTGTGTGACGGGAATGACAACCTTCTTCCTTCCGAACTGGACGAAGCCCCAGCTGGCAGGGTGCTTCCTCGGGGGTTTTCATCTCCTAAGGACGGCCCCTTTCACCGTTCAGGACTATCTCACCATGATCGCCGACTCCTACAGGCGATTTCGCTCATCAGACCCGGGTAGCGGCAAAACCTCACTTCAGAGGCTCCCTTCGCTTGGAATGCCCCGCTGTGCTGCGCAGGGACCAAGTTCTACCTTGGGGGCTTACGGGATCTCAACCTCGTCTGTTGGAACCCGGCACATGACGCGCCTGACGGATGTTTCAAGGAGGAGAGCTTCAGGGCAGTCCTTGACTCAACCTCCAGGCTCAGTACTATGCACGCTGTCCACACACCCGGGTGGCTGGCAGTGCCAGTCGACCGGTTCATGCTACAGCTACCTGACACATCTGCCTGGACTAGACGCGGCCTACATGACGGCGACAGTTGTTTCGCCCTGCGCGTGTTGGGTGCCACCCGGGAGAACAGACTTCAAAACCCGGTGACAGCCTTACCTCTTCCAGGGTCAGTATCCGTACGCGCTGTCGTCACACACACACAGATGGCTGGCTGGTACGGACGGACGGCGCCGTGCAACTACTACGGTACCAGCCTTCAGGGCCAAGTCGTGGTCGCCTTGGCTGCCCTACAGTCTATGTCTGTCTGCCCGTACGAGTGTCAGATTCCACTCAGTAGCCCAGACAATAGGAACCGGTGAGAGTCTTCCGTGTGTACCTGCGCCGGACCAAGCTGGCGCAGGGGGACGCACACACCTGTTTTCTCCCTCTGTCCACAGGTAGACGTGGTATCTCAGCCAGACCTGCTCCTCCTGGTTCCGGGGAGTTATCCGCCCGGCCTGCCAGGACGTTGACCTGTTGAGGCCACATGTTGCACAACGCGGCGCACGAGGTCAGAACCAGGGCCGCAAGTTCCGCTGCGACAGCACCGGTGCAGTCAAAGTCTTGTGGCGGCTATGAGATGGCGAGCGGAGTCCACCTTCGCCCGCTGCTACCTGAGGGACTTCTCCTCCTAGCGACAGATCCTCTCGCTGGTGGGAGACACCGCAGCAGCGCAACACTCCCTCCCGGCGCCCTAGGCGCCGCAGGTATCTTAGCTAAAATTATCGGGAGTGTGCTGCAGGAGGGCGAGTTTGTGGGCAATGTGGTTGGCAGTAGGGGCGCTATAGCGGCACCCACCTCCTCTTTGTGATTCTTCCTAAGTGTAATACCATCGGTAATGTGTTTTGAGAAAACAAATGAATTTTTCAATTAAAATGCATTTTTTTGAAAAATACTTACCGATGGTATTACTCGAAGGTCCCTCCCTCCGGCCCCGCTTGCCGCAGTTCGCTAAGAACTAAACTGGGGTATGCTGGGTAACCTTGTACCGGATGTGAGTAAGGGGAGGCTATTCGGGTTTGGCATGGTCTATGGCGCCCCACTCCTGCCAACACCCCCTTATACGGACACAACCAAAATTTGGCTAAAATTAGGCCAGCTAAGAGCCATTTCCTAAGTGTAATACCATCGGTAAGTATTTTTCAAAAAAATGCATTTTAATTGAAAAATTCATTTTGCTTCTTGAGAAACTGCATAACATTAAAATCAATCACAGGTGTGGTATTTGTCAATGCAAGTGTATTAAAAACATCTACTCTCAGCAACAGTAATAAAACTACATGCACATGAAAATATATTCCTGAATAGTAACATTACAATATACATTGCTTGAGAATAATGAACAGATGATTACTTGTCTGCAAAGTAAAGTAACAAAAACAGCTCTTTTCCCCAAAACAATGCATTCTATCCATTCTACTCTATTGCATGCAGTGGAACATCTTTGCATTCCAGCAAAAGGTAAGCAGCAACATTTCCTCTAGTGAATTTTAAATTTTAGCATTTCAGATCTTAAAAAAGACCCATTACATCCTGAGGCTGATTTTGTCAATGTGCTTATTGTCCTACAAAGGTTACATTACAGATTAGGAGATGGATCAACTGTTTTAGTTCAAGGGTGGTACCAGAACAGCTTGGCACCTCAGGTGAGACGCTAAGCTATTCTGGCACCACCCTTGAACTATCAGTCAAATTTATTTCAAGCAAAGGGGGCATCAGGATGGAATAGGTTCATAGAAGATTTCATTCAAACATAAATATATAAGTACATGCACACTGCATTCTTTGGTCAGCAGACACCCACCCACCTCCCTCCCATGAGCACCAAACCCCTCCTAGAGGTTGGTGTTCATATACAAGGATGGGAGAAGGAAGGTTCATTGGCAAAGTCAGCATAGATGGGTGTACTGAGGTGAAGGATTAAATGGTCAGACCAAATATTAAACTGGTCCCATAAAATTCGCTGTAAGAATCGCATGCACAAGAAAAACAAATCTACTTGGAAAAATTGTCTGGTTTGATCACAAAATCAAGAGCAAAATGCTTGTGGGTAATGATATCTGGCACTCGTGAAGCATCGAAGAGGCGAAAACGTGCAGGGTAAAAGTTCCTAGAGACTTTCACACACTACATTTGTTTTTTAAAAACAGTAGATTTATAGATTGTTTCATGCAAGGAGTGTCTCCCCTGGATATTATACCAAGGGGGGTCACTCACTGCGTTAAATGATTAGGTCCTTCATGACAAGCAAGGGGTAAGGGGATCTAATTGTGTTTGTCACTGGATAAAATAAAAAAAAACCTGCTTTCAAAAACTGCTGCCTACCAAAGATACAAATTAACCCAGTAACAAGTGCACACAGACTTGTGCCCTAAAATCATACTTTGGAATTGTTTTTCAAGAGTACTGCAACTCTCTGTGGTTTTTATCCATGTTTTTATCTAATAATTTGCAAACAGTGAATAACTTCACAATAAATACATCATGTTCTGGATCTGATCAGAGACAAACTGATGAGAAATGAGACAAAGTGACATTAGGGCTAAATTTTCCATATGATAAAAATGAATTCTTTGTGTTTATCCAAGAAACAAAAACACGTTAAGATGCATGAAACAAAACATGGTAACCCCCTTTGTGCATGCCGTCGCTGGTACTGTCTACAATATCAGTGGCGGCATGCACAATAAAGTTACATTATTATCAAAGACACAAAATTATAATAACGGATAAAATCCACACTTGTGAGCCTTGTTCCTTTCATTGTACAAATAGTTATTGACAACAATGTGTCAGTCAGGTAGTGTCGCAGAGTATTTCATTCATTCAGTCAAAATAGTTTACACACTCTCCCCTCACCTTTACAAATCACACATGCTACTTTAACTTCCAGTACCAAACTGTGTGAGTTACTGATCAATTGTGATAACACAAAGCTGTACATCAGCTTGGGGTCTCTCCAGGTACCAGGCTAATAAGGCACTACTGATAGGGATCAGGAGACAAACTCTCCTCCCAAAGAAAATGCCTGATTAGCCTGGGGTTCAAAAATGAATTGACTGATACATCTAGGGTAGTGCCTGATAAGTTTGGCACCTGTTAAAGGTAGCGCTTAATAAGCTTGGCACCCATCAAGGGTAGTGACTGATAAGCTTGGCACCCATCAAGGTTAGTGCCTGATAAACTTGGCGCATGTCAAGGCTAGTGCCTGATAAGCTTGGCGCCTGTCCAGGCACTACCCTTGGCATATCAATCAAGCCATCTCCCAAAATTTGTTGGTCAGTATGTGATTCTAAAAAAATAAATCAGTTTGCACTGGAAGCAAAATGGAAATAAACCAGTAAGCAAAGGGTCATTGGGTTAACGTCGGCTGCAGTTGGCCTGCAAACATTTGTGCACAGACCAACTGCAGCTGCCATGGGCTCGAGGACCTTACGCCTACTAGGAAGTCAGGAATTGACTTATTGCTGCCCAGCAACAATTTGGCATCTAGAACAACCCGAATAGAGGACTTGCATAGGCCATTGGCTTCATTTGCGGGTGGGGCTGAAAATAAAAAGCAAAGAGAGAAGTATTACTAAATGAAGTAAACTTCATTTTTTAGAACAATAGGTGTTTAACCCCCTGTTGCGTGCAGACATCTGTAATCTAAACAAAAATGGCAAAGCCCTTATGACTCATGTGTATGACCGATCCACATTAGTCTGACCTTTGTGCCACCATAGATGGCCTTAGTCGCCTGCTCGGCGTTAAACCCAAATAACTAACTAACTGACCTTTGTGACCATCATCTTTCACACTGACATCAACAAGTGCTCAGGTCAAACTAACATAAGTAAAAGGTTGGCCTTTCTACCGGTGAAGTCCATGTGCAATAACTGAGGTGAATTTCATGTTCTGATTCAAACAGAATTCGAATTTAAACCTGAAAATGGCTTCAATTTTCAAAGAACTTGCTCAATTATTGCATGAGCTGCTTTGAACCACTGACCCCAAAGGTTGAGATCCCCAAATCTGATAGCTGTATGATTCCATACATTACAGTACATTTCAGGTGACTGAACAATCATGCAAGTTAAGGATGGTGCCAGATTAGATTGGCGCCCACAGGTGCCAAGTATCTGGCTGATCAGTATCTCAAAGTGTCAAGGCTTTGTCTCAACAAGTTACAACAGAAATAATACTTAAGCTAAATGAAACAAGATGAGGATTTCATCCCAAAGTCTACTGTATTGTTTGGAGCTCACATGCGTTTTTCTTTTAGGAACATTCAGAGTTGTTCATATTTTTCAGCTTATCCTTCTGATCCATCTCCCTCCTCTCTAAGCCAACCTCTGATTAACACACACACCGGCGTACACAAATAAAAACGGACACACAGCGCTTCCTGCCATTAGTACGCTCTGTGGGCTCGTGTAGCGACAGGAATTCTGAAGAAGAAGAATAGCACGAGCCGCAAAATGACGTCACAATAAGCTTCACGTCATGGCATCGCTGGTCTCGCACTGCTGTGTACGCAGTGATGAATTTGATGTTTGCCGTCACTCACCCAAAAGGCACAGAACCTTTTCCGTGTCTGGTGCTTTGCCTCAGTTCAGCAACAATGTATAACACTGATGTGTCTAGTGCTTTTATGTCACGTCACGGTCTGAAGTCAAGAATTTGTTTTGACATTTCATTCTGCGATTAATTTTTTTTTCACGAAAACACTGAATATGTACAAAGCTGGTTAACAAATTCATTCAATATCTTTCTCGAAGCTAGCTATATTCAAAATTTCAAATGAATATAACACAAATTACGGACTCAAATGCGGGTCAACTGACTTTCTATAAACAGCAATTTTTCTTTTTAATGAGTAATCCAATTTAAATATGCTGAAAAGTACTCCGAAATACATCTTGAAGGAAGCATTTCCTACAGTTTCAGACCTGTACGTACAAAAACACAGGAGAAACTCGTGCCTACATACATACACACACACGGCGTTTCCCGCCAAAGGTATGTTCAACAGCGCGGTTAGCGTAGCTAGGCATGACGTAATTTTTATCGTGTTACTTCACGGTCAGAGTCTGATGTGTGCCCGCCTATGTTCGTCATTTGAATGCTACAGAACGTGCTCCAACCAGCCCCATTTTAAAGTCTACCGTATTTTCAATACGCTGGACAAAAAGTACTTACCACAGCATCGTATGAGGTGAATTCTGGCTTCAAGTCTGTACCACCACGCAGAGTGATGAAAGCACCCTTGTTGCCCATAGTATCACTGAGGACAGACCCAATATGTAAAGTGAATACATCACATTCTAACCCTCACGCTGGGACCATATGGCGTTGAGGCGCATCCCCTGGGTGGTGGATAGGGTTCCCTCGCGAGAGGGGTGCACCGAACGAAATGAGGTGCCATGAACCAACATGGTCTAAAGGAAGGAGACCCCGACAGAAAGTCCTTGGTCCTCCTAGTAAGGGGGTTGGGCGTGGGGGTAGCTTCACCACACTGCAAATAAGGAAATAGCTACAAAACCGCCGACGAATAGACAAACAGCAATTCCTTTCCTGGAGGAGGAAAGTTCTTCTACCAGAAGATTTATGATGTCGTGTGGTGAAAGCCGGAAGTCTTCGGAAGCCACAGGACCGAGCCGCCTCTCTCTATCCAGGGACACAATCATGGACACATGGACCATGTACCAGAGCGGCAAGGCCGCCCAGACAGCAGCGGAAATGCAAAAGTACAACCTTTCCCTGCTAGGTATCAGTGAAGCCAGATGGACGCAGTCTGGCCAGAAAAGGCTGTTAAGTGGGGAGATGATTCTGTATTCAGGTCATGAAGAGGAGAATGCCCCCCATACAGAAGGTTAGCATTCATGCTGTTAACAGTGGCACAGAGGGTGCTGATGGGCTGGGAACCTCTGGGTTATCACAGCAGCCTTTAGAACCAGGAAAAAGATTAAACTCAACGTCATCCAGTGTTATGCACCCACTAATGACAGTGACGAGGAAGAGAAACAAGAGTTCTATGACCGACTCCAGAGTGCTGTAGACAAATGTACAGAGAGACATCAAAATCGTCATGGGCGATTTTAATGCCTAAATTGGGGAGGACAACACCGGATATGAAGAGGTGATGGGGAGACAGGGACTAGGGGAGATGAGTGAAAATGGGGAGAGGTTTGTAGACTTTTGTCATTGGAGGCAGCATCTTCCCACACAGAAGAATACACAAAGCAACTTTGGTCTCACCTGACCATACTACAGAGAACCAAATAGACCATATCTGCATTAGCAAGAAATTTAGAAGATCCCTTCTAGATGTTCGAGTGAGGAGGGGAGCAGATGTCGCCTCAGACCACCATCTGCTTACCTTAAGAATAAAGCCCAAGTTAAAGAAAAGCTGCACAGAGACAACAAGAAGACAGCGCTATAATGTAGGCCTCCTGAGAGAGACTGGAGTGAGAGAAGAGTTCAAACTGGTGCTGTCCAACCGGTTTCAAGCGTTGCAGGAGCTAGTAAACGAAGAGGAGGCGGTCACCACAGAGCAGCAGTGCAAGGCAGTTAGAGAGGCGCTGAACTCAACCTGCAAAGACTGTAGGGTTCAGGAAACACCATCACAAGGACTGGCTTTCGGCACAGACGTTGAAGAAGATAGAAGTGAGGAAGCAGAAGAAAGCAGTTGTTAACAACAGTTGCACAAGAGCAGCCAAAGCAAGGGCACAGGAGGAATACTCGGAAGCCAACCGCAAGGTGAAGAGGAGTATCAGGGTAGACAAGAGGGCCTACACAGACAGCCTGGCAGCAGAGGCAGAAAATGATTGATTGATTGATTGTACATTGCTTAACGTCCCGACAGCAACAAGGCTTTCTCAGGACGTGCCTGCACTGCTTGTGAAAAAACACACAAAAAAACAGAAAATTGAATGTATGTCGCCAGCCGGTCAAATACGTTAAATAAACCTACAACATGGGGCCTAACTAAAGCTAAGACCATTTAGCAACACACATCCAATATCAAGAGCTACGGGCAGTGCAGACAGTAGGGAGAGTTTTAAAAAGGCAAAAACAGGTGAATGGACAAAGGGTAGACAGAAACACATGCCCCAGAATAGAGAGAAAAACCCACCCTGTGGGGCTGACCAGGGTGACCCTGGGAACTAAAAAATACCTAACCCCACCCAAGTCCCCCAGGGCAGACCCGGGTGGGGTCAGAGGCAGAAAAGGCAGCGGCAACATGAAACAGCTCTACGACATTACCAGAAGATTGTCAGGCAAGGATGGCCATACAGAAAGACCAGTAAAAGACAAAGAAGGCAAGCCTATTGCAGACAGAGCAGACCAACTCGACAGATGGGCCGAGTATTTTGAAGAGTTACTGAACAGACCCAGCCCACCCGACCCCCCATACATCCAGCCAGCAGAGACTGACCTACCCATCAGCTGTGACAGACCCAGCCGGGAAGAGATCAGAAGAGCAGTGGCATTTTTGAAGAACGGCAAAGCAGCAGGGCCAGATGGCATCCCAGCGGAGGCTATGAAAGCAGACCTAGAGACAACAGTAGAGCTGCTGTATCCACTGTTTGGAAAGATCTGGGAAGAGGAGGTGATGCCGGCTGACTGGAAGGAGGGGTACCTAATCAAGTGTTCCAACTACAGAGGAATCACCTTGCTGTCAGTACCAGGAAAGGTCTTCAACAGGATCATCCTGGAGAAAATGAAGAGCTCTGTCGACCCCCAGCTGAGAGACCAGCAAGCAGGTTTCAGAAAAAAACGTTCATGTACAGATCAGATTGCCACTCTCCGCATCATCGTGGAACAGTCTCTGGAGTGGAGCTCCCCGCTGTACGTCAACTTTGTGGATTACGAGAAAGCATTTGACAGCGTGGACCGAGAGACTTTGTGGAAACTCTTACGACACTACGGTGTACCCACAAAGCTCGTCTGCCTGATCAAGAGCAGCTACGATGGCATGACATGTCGCGTGATCCACAAAGGGCAGTTCCCCAGGGAGCTCCAGGTCAGAACCGGCATCAGGCAGGGGTGTCTGCTGTCTCCGTTCCTCTTCCTACTGGCCATAGACTGGGTCATGAAGAGGACCACTGAGCAGAGAAGAAGCGGGAATACGGTGGACACTGTGGACACAGCTTGACGACCTCGATTTTGCAGACGATTTGGCTTTACTGTCCCACACTCATCAACAAATGCAGGACAAGACCACGAGGCTTGCTGACATCTCGTCCCAAGTGGGCCTAATCATCCGCAAATAGAAAACAAAGCCAATAAGGCTGAACGCAACCAGGGAACAACCAGTCTTGCTTGATGGCACCCCGTTGGAGGAGGTAGAGTCCTTCACCTATCTTGGGAGCATCATCGACAAAAAAGGCGGCACTGATGCAGATGTCAGAGCACGAATCAGTAAAGCGAGAGCAGCCTTTCTTCAGTTGAAAAAAGTGTGGAGTTCCAGAGAGCTGTCACAACACACCAAAGTCCGGATTTTCAACGTAAAAGCAGTTCTCCTACATGGAGCAGAGACTTGGAGGTTGACAAAAACAACAGTCAACAGAGTACAGAGCTTCATAAACAGTTGCCTTAGAAGAATCTTAAAAATCCACTGGCCAGAGAAGCTCAGCAACGTCAGACTCTGGGAGAGAACAGAGCAGATAACAGCAGAGAATGAAATTGGGCGAAGAAGATGGGGATGGATTGGTCACACTCTGAGAAAGCCAGTTTCCAGTATCACTAGGTAGGCATTGTCATGGAACCCCCAGGGAAAGAGGCAGGCCTAGAAACACCTGGTGTCGAGACCTCCAAGCAGACATCAAGTGACTGGGAACAACCTGGAGTAAAATCGAAGCAGAAGCACAGGATAGGAGTTGCTGGAGGTCTCTCGTCGACGGCCTATACCCTGGGAGGGGTGACAGGCGTAAGTAAGTAATCACATTCTAACTAATCAACTAATCAATTCAAATTATTGTAAAGCAATGTGATTATGAGCAAATAAGAAGTGGTCCTGCTCTTAACTCATTCGCAGCCAGCCACATCCGGATGCATGGCATAAGCCGCGCATCTGGATCTGGTTGGCCGCGAATGAGTTAACCTTTTGGCCATCCGTAGCGTTTATTGTCACTTTGATTTATGCAGAAGTTATTACAACAAAAATCACTACCAATAGCCAAAGGATTAACGTTTTTAGCACAAAAGCACTATGCCAGTTTCATGAAACATTAATTTTTCTCTAAAATGTATTTTTTCGAAAAATACTTACCGATGACACGACTGTCAGGAAATAGTCTACTTGCTTACCAATTTTAGCCTAAGACCCGAAGGGTCCCCCCAGGAGGCTCTTGGGGATCCCTAACAGGGACAAGAGTAGCCTCCCATGCCCATCCGGTCACGTGCCACGTGGTGCAACCTTCAACCAGTTATCTACGGAGCTACCAGCGGCAAGCGGGGAGGAGGGAGGGACCTCAGAGTCATGTCATCGGTAAGTATTTTTCGAAAAAATACATTTTAGAGAAAAATTAATTTGTTTCCTCAAAAACATTACCGATGACATGACTGTCAGGAAGAATGTCAAAAAGGAGGAGGGTGCCGCACAATCCCTTTAGAAACCTGTCCAGGGACGAAAACGGCCCGTCACTCCTGATCACACACTCCCGACAATTTTAGCGAAGTGCATACCTAAGGCGCCCAGGGCGCCTGGAGGGAGTGTTGTGCCGCAGAGATGTCGCCCACCAGTGCGAGGTTGCCGCGCTGGACTGTCAGGTCCCGGAGGTAAAAGCGGGCGAAGGTAGACTCGGCCCGCCACCCCACTGCAGCCACAATGTCCTTGACAGCACAGTTGCAGTCAAAGGCGAGACTTGCGGCCATAGTGCGAACTTCATGCGCGCGGATCCTGAGTGTCTCAGCTCCCTGTGGGGAGAGGTCGCGATAGGCGGACCGTATGACCCAGCGGAGCCAGGAGAGAGATAAGAGATTGGACACTTGATGGGCACCTAATCAATAATCTATCATTTTATTTAATCCTCTCGGTAATTATACAAGCCCATGCCAACCAAGACAGTCAATGCTTTATCTGCCTAGCCATTTTAGTTCCACTCCTGAAATCATTTAAAGCTACGTTTTTTGATCAGCTGACAACCCGCGATTATTAAGGCAGATACCCCACCCCACCTAAATAATTAATGCTGCCATTGACTTCTTTAAACAAAATTATTATATTACATTATAAAATGAATCAAGACGAATTGCTACTTTTAAATGATATCTGTGCTGTAGAGAACAAAGACTTAGACTCTAAAAAACAACGCCTTCTCTCTGTTGTTGTTTCTGGAAAATCAAAAGCTTTTCTTGGTAAACAATACATGACAGAAGACATAGAATCTCTCACCGCTGACGAGCTAATCAAACTACATTCAAAATATGAAAATCACATTAGTTCACTAATGACACGTGATTTGAGTCGATCTCTTGTCTGCCTGTACACAAAAGCTGTGAGTCACTTCCTACCTGTTGATAGTGACAGCCTTTCACATGATCTAGAAAGCAACCCCATAGTTTCAAGTTCAATAGGCAAATTAGCATGCCTTATGTTTTACAAGTTTGGGAATTACCTTGCACCTGTGGTAACCTTACTTGTTACTAGTAGTCATATTGATTTTTCTAAAATAAATTTTAAATTAGAAGAAAATGGACGAGATTGATTGATTGTACATTGCTTAACGTCCCGACAGCAACAAGGCTTTCTCAGGACGTGCCTGCACTGCTTGTGAAAAAACACTAAACAGAACATTGAATGTATGTCGCCAGCCGGTCAAATACGTTAAATAAACCTAACACATGGGGCCTAAATAAAGCTCAGACCATTTAGCAACACACATCCAATATCAAGAGCTACAGGCAGTGCAGACAATAGGGAGATTTTTAAAAAGGCAAATACAGGTGAATGACCTCGGGTAGACAGAAACACATGCCCCAGAATAGAGAGAAAAACTCACCCTGTGGGGCTGACCAGGGTGACCCTGGGAACTAAAAAGTACCTAACCCCACCAAAGTCCCCTAGGGCAGACCCGGGTGGGGAGAAAATGGACGAGACCCAGACGACTCCACATCAGAGTCCTGTCTTGACACAAGTTCAAACGGTGACTAAGGTTAAAAGTCCAGGTCGAATAGAGGCTGGGAAAAGATTAGCTGAATATAGCAGACAAAAAAAAAATTACAGCTTCAAGCATTAACAGAAAAGACTGACACACCATCAACAGCGCCAGTGTTACTACCATCAGGACCAACACACCCCCCAAAAAGTGAGAGACAAACAACTGACTCTAAACCTGAAACAACAAAATATATAGTTGCTGGATTTGTTCTCGGATTTGGTTACGCAGGTTACCAATTATACAAAAAATACAAACCAAACACTCGAACAGTGTCCAAAAAATCAAACACTCCAAAAACAAAAGAAGAAGTCTCCACATTACCAGCAACACCCAAAGCCGTGGACCCATTTTACATGCAGTAAATAAATTTATTATTTTAATTTTGTGGAATAAGAAAATAAGCGACACAAAGAACATAATGAACCTCGTCTATCACTCTGCAGTAATAAGCGGGCTAACAGTTGCTTATTCTATGCTGGGGAAAAGTCTTCTCAAAATGAAATCGGCAGACTTGAGTAGATTAGACTTCGAAGACAGTGCTAAGCTAGTAGTAGTTGTCACAGCATCGATTGCCACAAGACTTTCTAGTCAAGCAAGGAATTACTCCAGAAAATGTTTTTAAGTAAATAAAAACTATGGCAACAATAGCTATTATGATTGGTGGGGCCGTTGTTAATGCATTGGCATTTAGTGGATCAAACTACCTCTTTTCAAAAATGGGTAGAGAGGAATCTGCAGAAGAAATGAAGCGTCACAATGAGGCGTCTGAAAAACTGGCACAAGCTCAACAAGATTATGAGAAGCAAAGAATTGAGAAACTTGATTTCATCAATGAAAAACTCAGGCTTGAGGGTCACGCACAGCATACATTTTCAAATGTCGACGACGCGATCAAAGAATATTTTCTTGTAACTGGCGAAGACATGACCATCCCACGACCAAAACTTAGCGACTACTACCAACCAAGCCCAGAACAAAAAAAATGGAGAAATAATATTTGTTCTAGTAGGAATGACATTAGTATATTTTACAGGAGTTTTTATTGCTAGAAGAAATGACAGACGTCGGAGCTAAACTAACAAAAATATATTACTCCCCTATTGGCTACTGGAAAGAGAAAACTGCAATAGAAAAATTACATGCGGCTGTGGGTGGTGATGTCGCACTCGACCAAATAAAACAGTGGCTCAAAAAACAGGCTATTTGGCAAATATATCTTCCTGCTCCAAGAAAAATAACAAGACCTCATTTTGTAAACACTATTCCTAATGACACCCATCAAATGGATCTCCTGTTCCTACCACACGATACAATAAGAAAGAAACGATACAAGTATGCATTAACTGTTGTCGACATAGCTTCAAGGTATAAGGATGCCGAACCCATAACTGACAAGAATGTTAGTACAGTGGCCACTGTGTTAACAAAGATATATAGTCGTGGTCCTTTAAAATTTCCTAGGCTTGTGCAAGTCGATGACAGATCTGAATTTAAAGGCGCTGTTAATCAGTTATTTGCAAAGCATGGAGTGCTAGTGCGGCGAGGCATACCGGGCGTGCACAGATCACAGGCTATTGTTGAAAACTTTAGCAAGCAATTATCAAAGAGACTTTTCAGCTATCAGTATTCTAAGGAACTCATGCATGACGCACGTAACACTGAGTGGGTTAAGAGATTACCGTCTGTGATGAAAGCAATGGATAATGAAGGTCACCCTAAACCTGCGGATGCTATTAAATTAAAAACAATACCGTCAGGGTCAGAAATAAAAACAAAAGCGCCAGACACAAACTTGTTTACAAAACAGGTGAGATATTTGTATCAACCTGGTGAGGCTGAGAATGACGTCAGACGTAGGGCAACTGATCCAATATGGTCTACGTCTGTCTACAATATAAAAAAAATATTCCCTGGCACTAATGCATCGATTTATTATCTGTATGAGCCTGCGCCTGAGAGGGCATTTGTCAGAGAAGAATTACAAATTATTCCTTCAGACACTGTTAAGCATTTTTAACCATTTCATCAACTAATTCATTGATTAGTTCATCAACCAGTTCATCAGCTATTTCTTCAGATAACTTAAGCGCATAATGCCCAGGTGCATAAGCCTTTTCCTTAGTGTGAAACACTCGTTTTGTGTCTCCAACTGCTAGAGACTTTTTATGTGTTTGGATCATTTCAATATTGTGTCTATTTGATCTCAGTGTCTTGTTTGGATAATCAGGCATTAGTTCTCCATCTAATACTTGCTTGTAATGTTCATGTCGAATGTCTTTATTTTTTATCGCTGTTTTCTTGATCCCTTTGGCTTTGGACTGACTGCCTTTTTGGTGTAAAATAGAATACATTTTTGATCTCAGTCCAACGTACTCAACTATAGGCACTCCATTGAGTTCATCTTTAAATTTCCCAGGCACTTTCTTGTTTTGTGTGCTAAACAGCGGGTGATCCTTAGGGTAGTCAGACGTGTCTTCATAAAAGTCTTCAGTAGGCACATCAATGATCATAGAGTCAGTGTCAGTGTATAGCAGACGACACTCAGGATATTTTGGTTTAAAGTAATCATAATAAAATTCAAGCATCAACAGTTTTGTTAACTCAAATATTGCCATACCAATGAATACTGGCTTGTCCAGTTTAACAATCTTTTTTTTGAGTGACACTGCATACAATGATGAATGAAACTCTTTGTACCCTGTGTACTGTGGCTTGCCTGTAAGTTTAATTGCACCTGATTCAGTTGTGACAAGTCTCACATCTTTGCGGTGATGAGGATTTTCCATTGTCTTTCCAAAACAGGCATTGTTCATAAGCTTAAAAAAGTCTTTGTCAAATGCAGTGTTGCCATCTCTTGCACGCAATGTTGTGTTCTTCATTATGTAATCTTTCATGAAAGCACTTTGGTCAAATTGAATACCTCTGTGAACTTTCTTTAGTACTAACCCATGTCTTATATAAAACTGCAGCAATCGATAGTGACAAACGTAATTGAATTTGTCATTTAAATTTGGCACAAGTTTGGTGTCTTCTTTTTTCCCCGTCAAACTCATTTTCTCAACAGCTAATGGATAATCATTGTGGTAATCATGTAGATGGTGTGGGTACTCTAGGTCTACTTCAAAGATCCAACCCTTTGCATCATTCCGGTCATAAGTCATAATATAGTTTGTTAACTGTGTTATGTCATACTGTGACAAATCATACAGACAAAAGTTTTCAAGGGCAATAACTCACACATTGCGAATCCGTAAAGGTTATTAGCGTCAAGGTACGTAATGAATGACCTTGACCTTGAGAGGTCAAACCCAAGGTCGTCCAGATATTTGTTGTTGGCTCTGGCATAGTTGTTTGCGGCTATACTAATGCCTCCCCTCAAACCACGTTCCACCATTTCACCCATCATACGATCAGACAAGAGGTCTATAGATATCTTGCTGGATTTCAAAAATGCATCCCATGTCATGCCAGGACTAGTTATGTAACAGGCAGGGTCAAGTCTGTAGTGTAACAAACCCTTTTCACGGTAACTTTCAAATACGTCTGCTAGCAAACAAACGTCAGCCTTTAAGTACTGGTCATGGTAGTCACCAATCGTTTCACACCCTAGTTTTTCCCATGCATCAAGGGCATGCTTGTAATCAGAGTCAGAAATACCTTTACCATACAAAATTTAGTGTAGAATAAAATTTCTCTTTTGGTGGCAGTCTCCTTTCTTCAAACACAACCCAGTCACTGATGTACTCGTACGGATACACACCTTTCTTAATCAAGTCTGGCTCAAAATATTTACTTGTTATTGGATACTCAGTCAGTCCATCTGCCAGACTAGCAAGACCTAATGACAAATGTTGCATAGAGTCATAAAATGCTAATTTATCCAACCTAAAAGTCAAGTATTTTTCAGTTGTCTGGGCAATGCAACTAATTTTTTTGTAAGACTCATCCACAGCCTGCATGATAATATGTGAATCATACCCCTTGAGATTGTGGAAAAAGATAGGCAACTTATATGCCTTGGGATCAATTTTTAGTTTCAAGTTGCAATCACCATGTGCAGCACCTCTGTAACGTCCAGTTATGTGGTCATGGTCGCAAACTTTATCACCCTTCAGAAGTTGATCACAACCTCCTAAAGGTTGTTCACAAATCCAACACATCACTGCTGCATCAAAATTTAGTTTGTCTTCTTCTGTCATCAACAAAGGCATCTGACAGTTTTCCAAATACTGTACTACCTGACTATACAGTTGTCTCATTTCTATTAAAAACGCAGCTGCTGCATTTTCACCCCTATAGATAACAGGTTTTTCGTGCACACCGTCTGACCTAACAAGAATATATCCGAAAGAACACACCACTTGGTCACTCGGTTTTATAGTCTTTGGTAATGATTCTGGAACAGGACCCTCATATGGTACAACCAGTGATTCAAAATCAGCATACACTACAAATGGCAGCTTTTGCTGATTTCCATAGTTCTTAAAATATACTTTGCTACCAGGATCTGGATACCTCAGTATTGTTTGAATGTCATCAGCTGACCTGCAGTGCTGGACGTGTTTGTGTGCTACTTTAATGGAAGAAACCTCTGTAAACATTTTTTACAAAATTCCTGTTTACCATCATGTTTTGTTGTATGATGAATTAGTCTTGACATACTTCTGATAATTGTGTAGTGAAAGTTATTAACAGAACTTATTAGTAACATGTCAACATGCTTATCTTCTGACTGTCCATAGGTTGGGGCAATTGGTGATACTCTAATTGGTTGTAACTTGTTCTCAGACTCATTATCCCATACATACACATTTATAGATATACCAGGATTTAGTTTTTCAAACAAATCTATGTCCTCCACCTTAACAGGAAAATCTATGCTACTGAAGTTAAGTTTATTTACAAATTTGGTATAGTTAGATACGCGATCAGGTCTTGTTTTTACAAAGTGTAGTTTAGCAAGCACACACCACATAAAACATAAATTATCATTGTTTTGAATATTAACAACAGCCTTTTTGTTTAAAACCTCTTTTGGCAGTGGTATCCATGATTTGCCTAATATAGGATGGTATCTTGTCTGCTTCAGTTGCAGTTCATGTACACGACCTTCATGCCAACCAGACCCCTGCATTTTTGCCCTGTCGATTGCTTCTTTCTCTAAACACTTTTTCCAATTCTCTTCTCGAATTAACTGTGTGTTGTCTTGTTGAGATAAACGATATAATCACTTCACTATCTACCCTGGTAAATTATATTTTAGCAACAATCTGAATCTTTACACTACCAGAAAGAAGATTATTTTGTATGACAGAAAAAGACCTTTCTATCGATTCATAGACACTGTAAGTGTTGGATATAGGCAAGTCTGTTGTGTGAAACACGTTTCTTAAGCCGGACGAGCTTTGGGC
>BTPG01000004.1:113299883-113460907 GCA_036245525.1 Semisulcospira habei
CAGGGCCACAAGGCTTTTCGGGAAGGAAAGTATATCGAGCAAGCTCATGAATAATTAATTTGCTTGTTACACAATATATCAGTACATGTGTCAAAGAAGGGAAAAAAATATGGAGTGGGTACAAGAACCAATATCAATAATACCTGGCTAACAAGATTTCTTTAAAAAAAAAGGTTAGCACAACAGAATGAGGTCTGTAATGGTTTATGGCATGCAGGTGAAGAAAGGAATGGTTTTCAGACACATTTTCCAGGGTAACTCATGTTATTTGCTGCCAGTAGTGAATCAGTTGAACTTCTTCTTGGTAGCTGTGAACCGCTCCATATACTGAAATATATGTAGAAGAAAACACACCACGAGAAAGAATGCAATTATGAAATTACAGGGAAGCAAACCAGAGTCTTGAGTCTACCTGAGCACTACGTGTATTGTATTTCTTTCCTCAAAACACATTACCGATGACATTACTGTAAGGAATAGTGTCTTAGCTAGCTTAATTTTAGCCAAAATTGGTTGTGTACCTATATGGCAGGGGAGGCAACAAGGGACGTCATAAGCCTAGCCAGTATCCCGAGTAGCCTCCCTTTCATCCCCATCCAGGCAACCGCTCACTGGAATCCCGCCAGTCTGTTTCTTAGCTTAGCCGTGGAAGGTTGTGTACCTCTGCTTCTGCATCTTGGATGTGTACGGTGTGACCGGTCGCCTTGTGGCTTGGACTCTGCCGTGTTTAAGAAGAGTGATAGAGCTGTGCTCGCCTGGGATTACTGATGCAGCTGTGCTAGCATGGAGTTTACCTTCGTCGGTTTGAGAGTGACCTTACACTGGTCTTGTGGTGTTGGGGACTTGGATTACTTCCTGTGGTCCGCACGAGCCTTGGATTACTGTGTTCACGGTGCTTCTTGGAGCTAACTTTGGGATGCGGCTCTTCCGTTGGTGGTGTGAGCCTTCGCTTCGGCGGCAAGGTTGATCCCTTCGGTCCTTGGTTGGCCTTTCGCCTTCCCGACATGGTAAGGTAAAACCTCGATGGGTGCCCACGACCGGCGCTAAAGGGGAGACAAAGTGCCGGGCGTCGGCACTAGTCGTGGCGTAACATCGCTTCGATTCTCGGCTTTGCGCGCGTACGCATCGGATGCATGACCTTGGGGAGCCACGCTCGCTTGCCTGTCACTCTTGATTATGTTTTGCAGTTGCAAGTCCACAACTGCACGCGTTGTGGGGACTTCCAATGGCAGAGTGACGTGCATGCTGTATGCCTAAAGTGTTCCGGCTGTGCCTCCACTCACCCGTGCGTCATCTGCGCCCCCTGTCTGGAGGAGCAGTGGTCTCAGCTTTGGAGATTCTGTCGCTATGAACAACCGACACAAGTCCGAGTGCAGGCGCCTGCCACCGACCCGACCACCGTTAGGTAGGGAACAGCTCGGACACTCGCAACTTGGGACGCATGGGCGGCTTCAGACCTTATCGAGCCGAGGACTTCAGCTGATGGTTCGTCAGCTTGCTGGGGAAACGAGACACCAAGCTTGGCTAACACAGGACTTCAGCAAGAATGTTTGTCAGCTCGCTGGGTAAACGATACACCGAGCTTGGCCAACATAGGCTTCAGCAAGAAAGTTCATCGGCTCGCTGGGAAAACATACACCGAGCTGGACAACATAGGCCTTCAGCAAGAATGTTCGTCAGCTCGCTGGGTAACGGATCATCGAGCCTGGCCAACATAGGATGTCAACAGGTTTGTTCGTCAGCTCGCTGAGTAATCTAAGAGTCTGGCCAACAACGTACTTTTACGAACCGCCACACGCCCAGACCCTTGAGACAAGTCCAGCACAGGTGTATGGCGTCCCGTGCAAAGGTCAGTAACAAGGTGAGGTACCCTAGCATGGATGAGAATGCTGGACAAGTGCTTATCTGCTCGTCAGACGGGCCCATAGCGACATAGTTCGCATTTACGAAACTAACGTTCGGACAGTTGCAGGGGGGAAGAACTTCGCCACCTCCCTGGTAGAATCACCGAGCTTGGCCTACTATGTGCATACATGACCAGACCTTGGAACAAGTCCAGCACAGGTGTACAGCGTCCTGCTCTGAGGTCAGTGACAAAGACAAGTGAAGTGCCCTCAGCCGGACGAAAAGGCTGGACCAGTGAGGGCCCTCTCGTCAGGTGAGATAGAGATGAGTTTGGGCCACGGCGACATCGCTCGCACAGGCAGAAGGCAGCGGGATTTAGAAAGTAAGCGATGAGATTACACGAAGCTTCGACATCCCGCTCCAAGGTCAGTACATTTATTATTTATTTATTTATTGGGGTTTGGCGCCGACCATGTGACTAAGGCCATCTCAAAGCGGTAGGGCAGTGACAGGTGTTCACGACCAGACAATTCTGCTGGACTTACGTGCGCCCGTTCGTCGAATAAAAGTAAAGGGACGAGCCGGGTTTACTTCGATATTGCACGCCCCATCTACCCTTAGAACGGGTGGATGGGACACTGGGTGTTAGAAGAACCGAGTGGACTCCTGTACCTCGTCGGCAGCCACACTCGCGGGACAGGCCGCCGCTACTGCAGACTGCTTCCCGCGATTTGGATGCCACCCGTCACCCTAGGCCTGCCGCCAAGACTAGAGTACAACCCTGCCACATTCCAACAGAAGTGTTCCGCCTCAAGCTCAGTATAAGTACCTTCGCCCCGGGCGAAACTAAGGGATCAGTGTGCGGCAACTCGCCTGACACTCACGGGATGGGCTGACTCGGGCTGAATGGGTTACACTGCACGCATTCCGGCCCAGCACAGATGTATGGTGTCCAGCCCAGGGACGGATGCCTTTCTCTGGACAGGATGAGACTTGGGGCCTTTTGGATGCCTGCGTGGCTCTTAAGAGTACTACGAGCGCAGCCACAGCATCGGCTCACCACGCCGCCTCCCCTCCTGGTCAGCTTCCGGCTTCCTCGCAGCCACTAGTATGGTTTTGGTGTACACATCACGGGTTTTAATCGTGGGTACTCATTGTAAAGCGCTTACAGCTGGAAGGTAAGTTAAGGGTTGTAGGTTAATGATCAGTTTTATTCTTGTAGTAGCTTCGGCGGACGACACAATATTCCCGCCGGCACCCTAGGGCGGTAGGACGATGTATCTATGGTCCTGGGACGTTGCACGTCGGCCTGCGGAGACGACGCTAGACTGAGCCTTTATCGGACTTCGGTCCGTGCATTGAGGATCGGAGACTCCCTCCACTCGCCGCGGTTAGGAGCTTCCTGGCTTGCCAGTCACCACCTACCACGCTGCGTATCACTCCTCGGTCGACGCCTTGCCGGCTACCACTTCGTGTAAACTGGTGCTTCAGGATGACTCCTTTGCGGCAGCCTCGACCTTCAGACCGGTGGTAAGTGGCTACGACAGTCGATGCGTGCACCACGCTGTACAAGTTCGTTGCCGCCCCGTCCTTCGGCGTGGAGACCGCCCGAGCCTTCGCGCCGCAGTACAGACTTTGGACTGGGCCTTCAGCCTGGACTCGTCGACATTCCTAGACGATCTTGCGGAGCCGGTCGGAGACCTCCTTGGACAAGTTTGCATTCTGCTCGCCCCCGGACACCCCGTCTCTCATCCGTTACCTCCGCCTCGCCTTCGGCAGCGTGGTCTAACAGTGTCGCGCACTTCCCTTCGGCTCTACCGCAGCCACCGGGTGTTCTACCACATCTGGACACTGTAGTAGACGAGGCCGGTCGGACGTCTTCGTGCGGCCACGTTGACATCCCTAGACGATCGTTGCTTGCGGAACTGGTCGGAGATATTCTTGGAGAAGGATGTGTTCTGCTCGTCCCCAGACTCCATCTCCAGCCATTTCCTCCACTTTGCCTTCGACGGCGTGATCTACCAGGGTCACGCGCTCCCTTCAGTGTCTATCGCAACCTCTGGGGGTTCTACCGTAGCTGTACTTCGTAGCAGACAAGACCAGACGGAAGTCTTCGTGCTCCACATCGACATCCCTAGACGATCTTCTCTTGCGGAACTGGTTGGAGTCCTCCTTGGAGAAGGATCGAGATGCACTTCGGGATCTCCTCGGCAGGCTTGGCTTCCTGGTCTACGTGGGCAAGTCCGACCTCACGCCGTAGCGCCGCTTGTCTACCTGGGGATAGAACCATGCATCAACCTCATGCAGGGCAGCTTCCGGAGCGGCGAATGCAGCACTTGGCAAACCCAGCGCGGCGGTTGTCTCAAGAGCAGGCGTCCTCCGCCAGACGGTGACTTCGGCGTTGGGGACTGGTAAGTACCGCAGCGGACTTACTTCCCGAATGATGTCTCTACTGGCCCCCGCTTCAGCTGCTCCTGCTTCTCCCTGGATGACCCTTGACAGGCGACCTCGAGTCTCAGGTTCGGGTGCGGCCGTTGCTACCCTCTTCTTCTTCGTGGGGCGGATCCCGACTGGCTTGCTACGGGAGTTCTCTCTTCTCGCCTCCTCCCAAGATGTCCCTTGCGTTGACGCAAGTCTCGCCACCGGGGGCGCTCTCCTGTTACCGAGATTCTACTCTGCCTCTGGCAGAGGGCCTCCAGACCTCATGGCCCAGTCTGCGACGTCAGGAGCCTCTCGTCCTCTCTGACAGCGCCACAGTAGTCGACTTCTTACAGAAGCAGTGCGGGACGTGGTTACTCTCCCTGTACTTCCTCCTCTGCCAGGGGCTCCGTTGGTGCGAAGAGCGAGATATTGCCAGCTTCTCCGCACAGAGTGGATGTTCCGTCCGGACATCGTTCGGGTGATCTGCACAGCGGAGAGTCCACCATGATCGCGCTGAGGTGAATCGCCAGCTTCCCCACTTCGTCTCCTCTGTTCCAGTTCTGCTAGCCTGAGCGGTCGGCGCTCTCTACCTCTCTGGGGACGCCCTCGACGCCTCACTGAACCACTATGGTGCTAGTCACAAGCTCCTGCCCAAGCTCAAGGTTGCAACGCGCTTCGGGTCCTGATGGATACTTGCTGCGGGACATGCTCGTGGACCTCTGGCCTCCTGAACCTCGCCGTGAGCCCCCTCTGCAGATCACCACCCCACGCACAACGCTTTGCAGCCCCGAGAACTCTTTCCTCCACGCTTGGATGTTGTGCGGCAAGCCCTCACCGCTAGAGGCTTCTCCAGTGCAGCTGTGGGAGCTATCGCTACAGTCCGTAGACACTTGACCAAACGAGTTTACAAGGGAAGGAGTGAGTCCTGGGTGACGCAGGTGACGAGCGCCTCTTCCCCATATGCCGGACGGTCCTCAGCGGGTGGAGTGCTTCCTCTGGCTCTTCACCGACCAACTTGGCGCTCTCACCTTTAGGGGCTACCTGACCATGATCGCTGACATGGACCCACTTAGACCGGCCAACCCTGGTGCCTGTACATACCTCGCCGGCATTCTGACGCCCTTCGGTCTACACGTCTTGGACCATTTCGACCTGCTCTAGTTGGTGCGGACAGCCGATGTGCCACGGAAGGCCTACTCCCGACTGACCTTCGCCACGGCTGCCAGGATCAGCGAACTGCACGCTCTTCAGCGCGCCCTCAGACTTGCAGTTTGGATGATTGGCTGACCCGGCTTCCTAGCCACGACCCAGTTCCTTGGTTCGCCCAGTTAGTCAACATTCGGCCCTTGGGGGGTTCAGGCCCTGCCCAGGAAACAGACAGCAGGATCCAGTGAGAGCCTTATGTGGACACCTGCGCCGGACCAAGCCGATACGCAGGGGACGCACCCGCCTTCCAGGTGGGGATGACATCTCACCCAGTCGGTATACCTCCTGGCGCCATTGCGTACTTCGCACCGCCTACCAGGACCTCTACCCTGATGCAGCCAAAGGGATGAACATCAGGGCGTTCAAGATCAAAGCCACGGCCGCATCCTTGCTTTCGACCGCTACTGAGCCGTCAAAGACTCTGCGGCGGCCGTGCACTGGTGAGTGGAGTCAACTTCGCCTGATTCTACCTGAGGGATCTCTCCGACAGCGTGAGATCCTCTCGGGTCCTCCCAGGCCAGCAGGAAACATGGGTGGGAAACATCCCCAGAGCGCAACACTCCCTCTCGGCGCCCTCGGTGCTGTCGGCTATTCTTAGCTAAAATTATCGGGAGGTTGCTCCTGGGAGGGCGGGCCTAATTGGCAGTTGGGGGTTAGGCGCGTTATAAGCGGCACCCACCTCCTCTTCGTAATTCTTCCTTACAGTAATGTCATCGGTAATGTGTTTTGAGGAAAGAAATGAATTTTTCTCTAAAATATTAATTTTTCTCTAAAATGTATTTTTTCGAAAAATACTTACCGATGCTATTACTACAATGGAACAACCTATAGCTTATGTAATTTTAGCCCAAAACTTACGTGTGCCTTTAGGGCCAGGGGAGGCCACCTAGGGGTGCCGCGACCTAGCACCCGGGGTAGCCTCCACCCCACCCCGTACGGGTAACTGTGAGAGCAGCCAAACCAGTTTTCTTCGTTTAGTCGCCAGCGGCGAGCGGGGCAGGTGGGAGGGCCGTCCGAGTAATGGCATCGGTAAGTATTTTTCGAAAAAATACATTTTAGAGAAAAATTCATTTGTTTCCTCAAAAACATTACCGATGCCATTACTACAATGGAAGAATTGCGAAAAGGAGGCGGGCGCCGCGTAACCCAGTAACCGACCGAGCTAGCACGACCCATCCTCCCCGGCGCAAGCTCCCGGTAATTTTAGCTAAAGGATTACCTACGGCGCCAAAAGCGCCGGGAGGGAGAGTTGCGCCGCCGCGATGTCCCCCACCAGGGCCAGATTATCTTGCTGGCCAGCCAGATTTCGGAGGTAGAACCGGGTGAAGGTCAACTTGGTCCACCAGCCTATGGCAGCCACAATGTCTCGAACAGCACAGTTGCGGTAGAAGGCGACGCTGGCAGCCATGGCTCTGACCTCGTGGGCCCTGATGTGAAGTCGCTTGGCAGCGTCGGGGCAGAGGTTGTGGTAGGCGGAACGTATCACCCATCTTAGCCAGGAAGAGATCGTCTGGGCTGAGATGTCTTGTCTACCTGGGGACAGAGGGAGAAAGAGGTGGGTGCATCCCCAGTGGAGCGGCATGGTTCGGCGTAGGTACACGCGTAAGGCTCTTACTGAGTCCTGCTGTCTAACTTCCCTGTTGAGGCTGCCCGTCTTCAGCGGTCGCACAGTGATCACCTGGGTGGCTTTCAATGGAGACTGTGTCTTGGCCAAGCAGGCCGGGTCCATCAGTAGCTGCACGAAGCCATCCGTCCTGAACTGCGGGCAGGTGGGGTGCGCAGAGAGCGCGTGCAGCTCACTCACTCTGGAGGCTGTGGCAAGGGCAAGGAGAAAGCAGGTCTTTCGCGTCACATCAGCCAGGCTTGCTAGGGGAAGCGGCTCGAAACGCTTGGAGTTCAGCCAGGTGAGTACCCAGGGCAGATCCCAGCGTGGGATCAGGGAGCAGAGGGCAGGCCGTTGTATTCCGAAGTGGGCCATAAGGTCAGCAAGATCTTTACACTTGCCGGGGTCCGCTCGGCCCAAGTGACGGTAAGTGTCCGCTATCATGGCGAGGTAGCCCCTGATGGTGATCGGTGCCAAGTGCTGTTCGGCGAAAAGGCAGAGGAAGAACTCGGCAAGTTGGGGGGAAGTCAGATCGGTAGGGGAGAGGTGACGGAGGTTGCACCAGGCTCGAAGCACTTTCCATTTTCCCTCGTAGACTTGCAGGGTCGAGGGTCTGCGGCCTGCAGTGATAGCTGCCACTGCCTCACTCGAGAAGCCTCTAGCGGCGAGGGCGCGCCGCACAATCTCCAAGCATGGAGAAGGAGTCGCTCGGGGCACGGATGGTAAAGTGCCTGGCATGGTGGTGAGGTTGAGGAGGTCGGTGGTCCAAGACTTGGTCCAGCAGAACGGCGCCACTAGCAACAGGGTCGCGTTGCATCCCTTGAGTTTGAGAAGGACCTTGGGGACCAGCACTGTGGGAGGGTAGGCATAAGCGCAGAGGCCGTCCCAGGGGATGGAGAGCGCGTCGACTGCCCAGGCTAGGGGGTCCGGAATGGGCGAGATGAAGAGGGGAAGTTGTTGGTTCCACCTCATTGCAAAGAGGTCGATAAGTGGGGTCTCCCATGTGGCGCAGATCATCCGAAAGATGTCTGGGCGAAGCGCCCATTCGGTATGGAGGAGCTGACCGCGTCTTGAGAGGGAGTCCGCGAGGATGTTCAGGTGGCCCAGGATATATCTCGCTTGGAGGGAGATGCCATGATCCTTGCACCAACGGAAGAGCTGGTAAAGAAGAATGCAGAGGGGAGTCCCGCCCTGCTTCTGTACACTACCGTGGAGTTGTTGGAAAGGATGAGCAGCTCCTGGCGTCAGAGAGTCGTTTCCCACGCGAGTAGGGCTTGCCAAACCGCCTGTAGCTCCAACCAGTTGATATGTCTGACCGCGAAGTCCGGTGGCCAGCTGCCAGAAGCCGTAGTGAAGGTCGGAAGCAGGTGCGTGCCCCAGCCGGAGCGGCTGGCGTCGACGCAAAGGGATAACCGGGGGGGCGGAGAAAGTAGTGGGACTCCGGTCACGAGCCAGACGGGGTCCGCCCAGTGGCGGAGGTGCGGAAGGAGCAAAGGAAGGACCGGAACGGGAGCCTCGATGTCGCCAATCGAGGGTCGCCAGTGAAGAAGCAGGTCGAGCTGAAGCAGGCGTGAGTGGAGACAGCCAAGGGGAAGGAGATCCGCAGCCGCACTCATCAGGCTCAGGAGCTGTAACCAGACTCTGGCGGGGACTGCCTCCTCCTGCGACACTAGACGAGCCAGGTTCGCCAACTTCTGAATTCGCGCTTCCGGGAGTAGCACCAGGTTGAGGTTGGTAAGGAACTCCATGCCAAGGTGGACAAAGCGGCGGGACGGGGCGAGATCCGACTTGCCCAAGTTGACGATGAAGCCGAGGCTGTCGAGGAGGACCAGTAACGCGTCTCGGTCCTTCGCCAGGGCAGGCGCCGACGGGTTGCGCAGGAGCAGGTCGGCGAGGTAATTCGAAGTGGGGCTCGACGAGGTCTGCCGGGCCTTGGCGATGATGCCGTCCATGAGGCGGGTAAAAACCCAGGGGCTGAGATTGAGGCCGAAGGGGAGAGCGCGGAACTGGTAGACTACGCCGTCGAAGGCGAAGTGCAAGTAGCGACTGGAGGCTGGGTGCACAGGGACGTGAAGGTCAGCGTCCGCTAGATCCAGGCTGACGGCGAAGTCCATGGGTTGAACCGCAGCGTGAAGGGCTCTGGCGGTCTCCATATGGAAGGACGGCGCGGTGATGAACTTGTTCAGCGCCGAGAGGTCGATGATCGGACGCCACGTGCCGCCGGGCTTGGGGACGAGGAAGAGGCGACTGTAGAAGGCGGGCGAGTCGTGACGCGACACCACCTCCGTGGCGTTCTTCCACAGCAGGGCAGAGATCTCCTCTCGGAGCGCAGCTGCTTTGACGCGATCTGAAGGGGCGGACGTCCAGATGGGGCTGCGCCGCAGGGGCGGCGGGGTCCGAAAGGAGAGCAGGAGGCCCTTGGAAACGCTGGATAGGATCCACGGGTCGTCCGGGAGCAGCGACCGCCATACGTCGCTGCAGAGGGCAAGCCTCCCGCCGACCGAAAACCCGAGAGCAGTCGGCGGGGGCGCAGGGGGGAGGAAGTCACCGGGCCCTACCCCGCGCCGCGCGGCGGGTGAGCCTGGGCCAGGCGGGGGCAGAGGTGGGGATGGGGTTGGAGAGCGGGCGGGCGCGATGGGAGGCCGGGGCGCGAGGCGGCCACGCCGAGAGGGCGGGTGTGGGGCGGGTCTAACGGTCCGCAGGGCGCGACCCAGGGCCTTGCGGGCGGCTTGAAACCGGGAGGAGGTGGCGCGGGAAGGCCAGAGGTCCTTATTCGCGTCCTTCACCGTAGGATCGAAGAGGAGTGGATCGCCCAGCGGGGCCTGTCGCAGCTGTCGTCGTAAATCCTGCGAAAGGTCGGGGTAGACGGAGAGAACAGCATCCCGGCGGAGCAGGTCGCAGTTCGCGGCAGCAGCCATGGTGTTGACTGACACGTGGTAAGCCGCCCAGTTGGAGGTCACGGCCAGGGCAAGGACGTCCCCTAACAGTAGCGAGACCAACACCTGCCAATTCTGCTCCAGAAGGGAGATGACAGCTTGCGAGGCCAAGTCGAGGAACCCAGTGCAGGCGAGGGCATTGCAGACGAGAATCGCTGTCCGTTCCAGGCCGGGGGGGATGCAATGGCGTGCGGCGCGAAGTCCACCAGCTTGCTGCTGCGTGGCCGGGTTCACTGCTGGGAGGGCGGTAGCGAAGCTCTGGGAGTGTCCGGCGTACCAACTGTGCTGAAAGGCGATATCCAAGGCCGCCGGCCAGCGGGTGTTGGAGAAGAAGAAGGCCATGTCGGAGCTCGAACCCTGCATAAGGAGAGTGGAGAAAGCGTCGCGAAGGCCCTGGAATCCCGGAGGTTGAGGCAGGGAGCGAAACCGCCTGGTCGGACAATCCGCGTCCACGAAGGCCGAGAGCTTCCACTTGGGGGGTGGCGACGGGGGTCAGGCGTCTGGGGGAAGACACGACACAATCAGGTGAGCTGCCTCGTCGAGGGAGGCAAGGGTCTCCGCCCTAGTCGTACGCAGTGTAGGCGAAGAGGGCGCCGACAGAGAGTGGGCGTGTGAAGAGGCCGAAAGGCTGAAGAGGGCCGAAGCGGAATCCTCTGGGGCGATGCTGAGAGTGTCGACATCCACGGGAGGGGCAGGAGGGCGACGTACCAGGTGCCGGAGTGGAGGCCACCACCGCCAGGAAGAGCGAGTACGAGGCGAGCAGCTGCGATGGCGCGAACGGGAGCGGCGAGGGCGAGCATCCACGCGAAGAAGAGCCGCGCGCGTGAGATCGGCGGCGCGAAGGGGAGGGGGAGCGGGGATGGCGGGGGGAGGGCTGCCTGGGAGGGGGTGGGGAAAACAGCCGCGAACCGGCGCAGAAAGGAGGAAGGAAGAGGCCACTGACCGGGAGGAGCGATGACAAGACGAGGGATCCTCTGAAGCCTGCGGAGAAGACCGACGAAGAGGGCAAGGAGTCCGTGAGGCTGAAGCAGATGGAGACGCATGGCGCGACGAGCGAGCAGAGACCGAAGAGCGGGGCGGGCGACAAGGCGACGCGCCGTGGGGCCATAGGCGGGGGTCCGCGGTCCGAGGTGGCGTACGAGGGTGGGGGCTGTGTCGCGCGCGGGCTGTGTCCACACAATCGCAAACCCGAGCTCGCATGTCAGGGGCCGCATGACGATGCCGAGGATCCGGCGTCGGTGAGGCGTGGCGTCCACTGCCGTCTCTTGTCTTCTTTCTTCCGGGCTTGTGAGGCTTGGTTTCCGCAAGGCGGGGCGAGTGAACTCGCTGTGGACCAGGCTCAAGCGAGCTGGTGCGCAAGAGGGGAGATAACCGTCCCCCAACGTCAAGGACTGGCGGCCGAATGTTTTCTGTAAAGCGGGGCGAGCGGACTCGCTGCGGACCTGACTCGAGAGAGTGGGTGCGCAAGGGGGGATCCCTAGTAAGCTGTCCCCCAACAGTGGAGCGGGTGTGCGTCCTGGAGGATCCGGGCCGATGCAGGCGCGTGGCTGCGTGAGAGCGGCGATCCTCGTTCACGCCGATAAAAACTCCACAGCTGGGCCCACTGCTCCTCCACCCAGGGTGCACAGACGTCACAGGTGTGGCCGGAGGCACAACCGGAGCAGGAGAGGCAAACACATGCGTGTCACTTGGCCACTGGAAATCGCCACAACGGGTGCAGGTACGAACTTGATAACTGCATCATAGAGGTGAAAATACAAGGCGACCGGTCGTAGCTGAAGGCCACGAGACGAAATAACCGCGCCCCAATCCCCGCTATTTCCATCGACCCTGAGTTCAGCGTTTCATTAAAACGAAAGGTAAAAAGTGTAGCCTTAGCCGCCGCATGGCGCTGAAGGCGCTGGGAACTGGCAAACACCGAGACCTTACCTGGCCATCTCGCAGAGGGCAGAGGGGGAAGAACCTGAGTCGAAGAAAAAAGAGGTCTCACGTGGCTGAGGGTCACTCACGACCGGGAAGAGGCCGGGTCAATGAAGAAGTCTCCGCAGTCCAACCGGCAAAAGCGTCCGGGGCCACCGAAGAAGAAGCACACCGTACGCCAGAAGACGGTTCCGAGCCAGGCACAGCACATGGTGCAAAAGTTTCTAAGTGCCGGAACACGTGGTGTAGCAAAGTGCCCCACAAGGAGCTAAGGACCCAGCTCCAAGGCCAGGCTCATCCGGAAACCAAGTCTCACTCCGTCGAAGGCAGGCATTCGAAGCGCACAGTCACTAGTAAGGTACACAAGGAAAACAGTCCAAGTTCCAAGGCAAGGCAAAAGCACAGCCGGGAACAAAGTCGAAGTCGCAGCAACCACAAGGTTAGGACCATACACAGCCGTTGGCAAAAAACACACTGCAGGGCTAAGCACTCTAGACGCTGCAAGCTAAAGGAGAAAACTGGTTTGGCTGCTCTCGCCATTACCCGTATGGGGTGGGAGGGGAGGCTACCCCGGGTGCTAGGTCGCGGCACCCCTAGGTGGCCTCCCCTGGCCCTAAAGGTACACGCTGTAAGTTTTGGGCTAAAATTACGTAAGCTATAGGTTGTTCCATTGTAGTAATGGCATCGGTAATGTTTTTGAGGAAACAAGTATTTTTTAGAAAAATACTTACCGATGACATTACTCGAATAACCCTCCCACCTGTCCCGCTTGCTGCTCGTCAGCTAAGTAAACAGACCGGCGGGATTCTGGTGAGCAGTTGCCCGGATGGGGATGGAAGGGAGGTTACTCGGGATACTGGCTAGGCTTAAGACGCCCCTTGTTGCCTCCCCTGCCATATAGGTACACAACCAATATTAGCTAAAATTAGGATAGCTAAGACACTATTCCTTACAGTAATGTCATCGGTAAGTATTTTTCGAAAAAATACATTTTTGAGAAAAATTCATATTTCAAGAATTTGTTTTACTTCTCATGCAATCTTTATATGAAATTTCTACTTTTGATAATTATCAGAAAAACTTCAGTAAGAAGCATTCGCTTTTAAATTTTGATACAAATTTTTTAATTTGTACATTTCCATTGGTCAACTTTCACCCATGCACCTATGGATATTTATATATTTACCTTTTGCCTGTCCATATCATTTTTTTTTGTCAAGGTGATTCCTTCAAGAATTACCTTGATAAAAAGAACCACAGACAGCCAAAGGATTAATACTAAGAAATGATAATAAAGAAGATTTATGAGGCACCTATACATGGTAAAATGTTCTTAATGAGGCAATTTGGTCCCTCTCCTACAATACATTTTCCTAAAGCCTGCGCGGTGGAGCTTTTTGGTGGAGTGCAGTGTGCGCAGTACTGGCCCCACCCTTTAAACCCTTGGTTCATCTGCCATGGCCTAGCAAGCTGGGACGATGGCATCGAGGTCCTCGGGTCGTAGGTTTTATATCAGACTGTCCTTGTCCTAGTCTCTGGCTCAAAAGCCTTCCCCGGAGACACGGGGGCTTTGATGTCAGGGGTTTCCTCCCTTAGCCTTTCCGCAGCCAAGCGGCCAGGCCTGCAAGGCAGCAGGCAACTCATGGAGGGCGGGGTTGTCTATGTCCCGTGCAGATGTGAACATCTGCCCACTGCCTACAATACATACCCATTCAATAAATACTGCAAACGTAGTGCAAGGACTGTTGCCCATGTGCCTTGTTTTCCTAACTTGTTTAGGAGTATCACACTCAAAATATGTTACATGTGAGAGTATAACCAAACAATGAAGACATACTCACAGCATCATATCCATCTACGTTGTGGAATGCTTTCATGTCAAAGACATTGCCCTCCACATCAAACAGAGAGATCTGTGACTCTCTCATGACACGTGGACCAAAGGAGTTCACAGACAAGCAGTTCTCCTGCAACCGCAGCACTTTCAGACGCGGACAGGCTGCAATACTCTCTGGTAATGTCGACAACTTAAAAGAACAGATCAGAGAAGCACACATGAAAAGTGTATTCAACAACAGCATTTATAATGAACAGTCACTGCCCATGGCTGCAGACTGTGCTTTTGTAATCATTGCAAGTTGAACGTCACGTGGAGTTCAATGTTTCCGAGGAGGTATGAGTCAAGACCTTGATTATAAGTTTATGCTTATATTTGGTAGACTTGAAAAAGACCTACAAGGCACAGATCCTTCTGAGCCCCCCGCTTGCATTAGACAGTGTTTACTGTGGGCTGGTGGAACAGGTAATTGAGATATGTTGCTCAACTCCTTATGCCGTGAGGATGGAATTGTTACATTTTTGTAGATATATATATATATCCTCTGAGGTCTATATGACAGTTCTAGGGACAGATCGACCATGATATTTCAAGGTTGGTGTGAGAATAGCTTGGCGCCTATAGGCGCCAAGCTATTCCGACACCAACTTTGAAATATCATGGTCGATACACATCCTGTCGTAGTCTTTCAGGGCTTTATGGGTTAAAAGTGACAGGCTGGAAACAAAGTCTTACTTTATGTGCAAACTTCCATCCTGCATGTAGTCCATATGAATCTTAAGCAATTCAGTCTATGAATACATATCAATATGAACTACATGCATCATTCTCTTTATTTTTGACACAAGCCGGCCTAACCTCTAACATTTAAAGCAAGATAAACAGATTAGACTATACAGTATACTGTAGACTGTTTCATGTCTAAAGAGTATGTGCACATTTACCTGGTTTTGGTTTAGAACCAGTTCCACAGCTTGCAGATCACCCATATCCTCTGGTAGCTTGGTGATGGCATTGCCTGCCAGGTTGATGAATTCCAAGTTGCGCAGTTGACACACCTCCCGGGGAAACTCTTTAAGTCTGTTTCCACTGACATTGAGTGTCTTTAAGCTAGAAAGGCACCCAATGGATGGCGGTAGTCGCATCAGAAGGTTTTGTTCCAAACTCAGTACCTCCAGCTTCTTCAGACTGCCAATCTCCTCAGGCAGTGATGCTTGAATGGCAAGAGTCCATTGGGTTGCACAAAAATACATTCATTGTAATAATTGTATCCAGACACTGAAGAACTGGACATTAACTCTTATCATTCGGAATACACCACTGTGTGAAATAAGTTTGACTAAAATAGTTCAAGGGTAGTGCCAGAAGCTATTCTGGCATCACCCTAGAACTAAAGCCATTGGTCTATATCCTTATCTGTAAGTACTATAATGTAGCTTGGGAGATATTAATTTTTCTCTAAAATGTATTTTTTCGAAAAATACTTACCGATGACATGACTGTCAGGAAATAGTCTTCTTGCTTACCAATTTTAGCCTAAGACCCAAAGGGTCCCCCCAGGAGGCTCTCGGGGATCCCTAACAGGGACGAGAGTAGCCTCCCCTGCCCATCCGGTCACATGCCGGGTGGTGTCTCCTTTAGCCAGTTGTCTACGGAGTTACCAGCGGCAAGCGGGGAGGAGGGAGGGACCTCCGAGTCATGTCATCGGTAAGTATTTTTCGAAAAAATACATTTTAGAGAAAAATTAATTTGTTTCCTCAAAACACATTACCGATGACATGACTGTCAGGAAGAATGACAAAAAGGAGGAGGGTGCCGCACAATCCCTTCAGAAACCTCGTTCGGGACAAACCGGCCCGTCACTCCTAATCGCACACTCCAGACAATTTTAGCGAAGTGCAACCTAAGGCGCCGAGGGCGCCTGGAGGGAGTGTTGCGCCGCAGAAAAGTCGCCCACCAGCGTAAGGTTGTCGCGCTGGACTGTCAGGGCGCGGAAGTAGAAGCGGGCGAAGGTAGATTCGTCCCGCCACCCCACTGCAGCCACAATGTCCATAACCGCACAGGCGCGGGCGAAGGCGAGACTTGCGGCCCTAGCGCGCACTTCATGGGCGCGGATCCTCAGTGCCTCGGCTCCCTGTGGGGAGAGATAGCGATAGGCAGACCGTAATACCCAGCGGAGCGAGGAGGAGAACGTTTGGGGTGAGGTGTCGGTTCTGCCGGCGGTCAGCGGCAAAAAGAGACGAGTCCGTCCCCTCCGCACGGACTTGGGGCAACGCAGGTAGATATGAAGTGCACGCACCAGATCTTGCTGCAGGGTCTCCCGAGGAAGTCGGGCCCTGACGCGGCCGGATAGCGATGACCTGAGGCGCCGTCAAGGGAGACGTAGTCTGAGCGAGAAGGATCCGGGAGTAGCAGAACGGAGCCATCCACTCGGAACTGCAGGCAGGAGGGGCGATACGAGCGCGTGGAGCTCGCTAACGCGGGGCGCCGTGGCAAGGGCCATCAGGAAGCAGGTCTCCGAGTCACGTCCGTGAAGCGGGCCAGATGGAGCGGTACAACGGTCCGAAGTCAGTCAGGGGAGAACCCAGGGAGGTCCCAGCGCGGAACAAGGGAGCGGGAGACCGGACGCTGCATGCCGAACGCGCCATAAGGTCGGGCAGGTCCTTGCAAGCACTGGGTCGGGACGGCCGAGGTGACGGTAGGCGTCGGCAATCAAGAGGGGTAGCTGCGGAACCAGAGGGGAGCCAAACCTTGGTCTTGGACGAGCCCGAGAAGAAGTCCGCGAGCTGAGGAGTCGTCGGGCCGACGGAGGAGAGGCGGCGGTTAGAGCACCAGGCACGAAGCACCCGCCACTTTCCCTCGTAGACACGTCTGGTAGAAGGTCTGCGGGCTGACGCGATAGCGTCCGCTGCCGCACTCGAGAAGCCTCCAGCAGAGAGGGCTTGCCACACAATCGCCAGGCGTGTAGAAGCAGTCGCTCGGGGCAGGGGTGGAAGAGCGGCTGGCGGTGCTGCTTGAGCATCGTGCGCGGGGTGGGAAGAAGGAGGGCGAGTCCGTGGCGAGACTGAGAAGGTCGGTAGTCCACAATCCGGTCCTGGAGAACGGGCCCCCAGGAGAAGGACTGTGTTGCATTCCCGGAGCTGGAGCAGGACTTGGGGACCAGGACTGTCGGAGGGTAGGTGTAAGCGACCAGTCCGTCCCAAGGGATCGAGGCGCATCGACTGCCCAGGCCAGAGGGTCGGGAATCGGGGAGACGAAGAGGGGAAGCAGGAGGTTCCACCTCGTGGCGAAGAGATCGATAAGGGGAGTCTCACAACGAGCGCAGATCCGGCGAAGGATGTCCAGGCGTAGGGTCCAATCCGTGTGAAGAAGCTGACCCCGTAGCGAGCGGTAGTCCGCCAGGACGTTCAGGAGACCTGGACTGTGACGGGCCCGGAGGGAGATGTCGCGGTCCTCGCACCAGCGAAGGAGTCGATAGAGGAGGATGCAGAGGTCGGGAGAGCGGGTTCCTCCCTGTTTCTGTAGGTAAGCCACGACTGTGGAGTGTCGGAGAGGACGAGGGGGTCCTGTGTCCGAAGATCGGATTCCCACGCGCAGAAGGCCTGCCAAACTGCATACAGTCCCAGCGGGCTGACGCGCCGCGAAGTCAGGTTAGCGGGGCAGTGGCCAGCCGTCGAGCGAAACTCAGAAGAAGGTGAGCGCCCCAACCGTCGAGACTGGCATCGACGCAGAGAGAGAGACGGGCAGTGGCGAGGTCAGGGGGATCCCGGAGCCGAGCCAAGAATGTCCGTCCAGCGAAGCAGATGGGCCGCCGCACAGGAGAGATCAGCACCAGGGCAGAGAGATCGCCGGAGGACGGTCTCCAGTAGAGGAGAAGATGCAGTTGGAGAGAACGGGAGTACAGAAGACCGAGGGGAAGAAGATCAGCCGCCGCACTCATCAGGACGAGGAGCTGGAGCCACAGACAGGCGGGGACTGCCCCATCCTCAGCTACCCACGGGCTAGATCGGCAAGTTCTGGATCCGAGGCTCGGGAAGACGCAACAAGTTGCGGTCGGTCACAAACTCCATCCCCAGGTGAATGAGTGGCGAGAGGGCGAGAGGTCGGACTGTTGGCGTTGACCAGGGCGACCAGGCGGGAAAACAGGAGGAGAAGAGCATCCCTGCCCTACGAAGAGAGACCACCGACTGATTCCGCAGAAGCAGGTCGTCTAAGGAGGAGATCTGCTGGAGGAAGACCGAAGGGCACGGGCAACCACGGCATCCACGATCCGCGCAAGGACCCAGGGCTGAGGGAGAGACCGCACAGGAGAGGCCGAAACTGGAACGGTCCCTGTCAACGGCAAGCGAAGGCAACGGTGGGGGCGGGAGGCCTGGGGACGCGTAGAAGCATCGGGCAGATCCAGGCTGGCGGCGACGACCATGGGCTGAAGGCGACGCGAAGGGTCTGAGGCGGGGGTGACGTGCCGAGGGACAAGCACCATCGCAACTTCCCGAAGAAGAGCGGAGACCTGCGCGCGAAGGGCGAGGGCCTTGGTCCGAACGGGCGGGAACTCAGTCCACAAGGGTGGCGCTGTGCCCACGGGCCTAGAAGGGTTCCTTCAGAGACTGCCAGGCAGGGCCGAAGGGCACGGGTACCCACAGGAGCACGGTACAGCTGCGACGTCGCATCAGGGGGGAAGGCCAGGGAAGGGAGCCAGTCCACCACGAACGAAGGAAGGCTAGGGGGCGGAGGGTCCGAAGCCCCGCGGAGGATCCGCTTGAGCTGGGAAGAGTTGCCGCAAGTACGAGCGCTGGTGGGACCAATGGAAGCAGCGGGCACGAAGGGGAGCGTGTGGCCAGCGAACCAGGGAGCCGAAGGCGAAGACGACACCAGCAGGCCAGCGCCGAATGGAAGGACCGTGTCAGCGGCGGAACTCGTTGGAGGGACAGAAGAGCGTCTACAAGGCAGCAGCATCCTCTGAGCGGTGGCAAAGTGCGAAGAGACGGGCCTCGTCGCTCTAAGGCGTGTAGAGCCCGCCACGAGGAGGGACAGGGCAGCAGGACACCGAGTCATCCACCGGAGAGGGTCGGGGAGACGCTGGAGGCGAAGGGTGCTGAGAGCGGGGAAGACGGATGTCCCGAGGAGAACGACAGCGCCGAGCACAAGGCGAAGGTCGACAGGGACACAGGAGGGAGTCGAGCGGGAGGGCGACGAACGCCGGGCGCCGCAACTATTCAGGCGACGAGGCTAAGACGTCGATCCCCTCTGCACTGGGTGTACCCAAAGGGCACCCATCCAAGTGCTAACCGAGCGCGACGTTGCTTAACTTCGGTGAACAGACGAGAACCGGTGAAAACAATGTGGAAAGGCCGTAGGGAAGCAGATGGGCCGCAGCACAGGCGCCAGGGGAAACGGCCCGAAGTCCCGAGGAATATGAAAGACGATCCAGACGCAGTGCCCGAGGCTCAAGGAGGGGGCACGTAGCTGGCTGGGCGACTCGACGAAGGAGTCAGCGGGTTGGAAGGAGGGCCATAAGGCCGACTAGGGTACTAACAGGCGATAAGGGTCGCAGTGCCCGGGGCTCAAGGAGGAGGGCACAAAGCGGCTTGGCGACTCGCCGTAGGAGTCAGCGGGCCCAGAGACTGAGGCCGAAGCGCCGAAGTGAGAACGAAAGGCGACAAGGTCGCGATGCCCGGCTCAAGGAGGGGGGGCACATAGACGGCTTGACGACTCGCCGTAGGAGTCAGCGGACGTAACAGCTGGGGCCGAAGGCTGACGCGTGAACTAATAGGCGACAAAGATCGCGGTGCCCGGCTCAAGGAGGGGGGCACAAAGTCGGCTTGACGACTCGCCGTAGGAGTCAGCGGACTTAACAGCTGGGGCCGAAGGCCGACGCGTGAACTAATTGGCGACAAAGGTCGCGGTGCCCAGGGCTCAAGGCGGGGGCACGTAGCGGCTCGGGGACTCGCCGGAGGAGTCAGCAGGCTTAGGAGGGGCCGCGAGGCCAACGCATCTACAAATAGGCGACAAGGTCGCAGTGCCCGGGGCTCAAGGAGGGGGGCACAGAGCCGGCTTGGCGACTCGCCGGAGAAGTCAGCGGGCTTAGAAGGTCCGAAGGCCGACGTGTAAACTAATTAGCGACAAAGTCGCGGTGCCCGAGGCTCAAGGAGGGGGGCACGTAGCCGGCTTGGCGACTCGCTGGAGGAGTCAGCGGGCTTAGAAGTAGGGCCGAAGGCCGACGCGTAAACTAATTAGCGACAAAGGTCGCGGTGCCCGGGGCTCAAGGAGGGGGGCACGTAGCCGGCTTGGCGACTCGCTGGAGGAGTCAGCGGGCTTAGGAGGGGCCGCTAGGCCAAAGCGTCAACTTTTTTTTTTTGTTGTTTTTTTTTGTATGTAACAGGCGACAAGGTCGCGGTGCCCGGGGCTCAAGGAGGGGGGCACGAAGCCAGCTAGGCGACTCGCCGGAGGAGTCAGCGGGCTAGAAGTTGGGCCGAAAGGCCGACGCAGGAACTAATGGTGACAAGGTCGCGGTGCCCGGGGCTCAAAGGAGGGGGGCACGTAGCCGGCTTGGCGACTCGCCGGAGGAGTCAGTGGGCTTAACGCATCTACGAACAGGCTACAAACTTACCAGGGATGCGAGGTGTGGGCTATCCCAAGTCCGAGGGGAGCTTGAACAATCCCACCATGCCGCGGGAGGTCCCAAGGAAGGCGGCCAGTCGCGGGTCGCTCGCCAGTAGAAACACCAGAGTAGAGACCAAGAACCTCCGGTCAAGAGGCGTAGCCAGCGCAGCCGATGACAGAGGAGCAGCCGGCACCCGGTCGACACACTGTGTGGCGGACACCAGGCCACTGGAAGTCGCCGTCCTGGACAGGGGCACACTTGGTAACTGCAACACATACCCATACATGAAAGGCGACGGGCGGCGGGTAACTAACCCCGCCAGTTAAAGCTCCAAAGTAAGTAACGAGCGAAACTCACCGTGAAATGCAGAGAGAAAACAAACAGAAGTCCGAGCCAAGCACGACGTCCGACCCAGCAGGGCGAGACGTAGGAAGTGGCCGAGACTTTACCTGTCCATGGCGGAACGGCCGAGTGACGAAGCACAAAGCACCGGACACTAGGTCACTGGAAGTCGCCGTAATGGGGAGAGGCGCACTTGGTAACTGCAACCCATACGCACACATGAAAAGCGACCGGCGGCGGGTAACAAACCCCGCCATTTAAAGCTTCGAAATTTAAGAAACACGCGAAACTCACAGTGAAATGCAGAGAGAAAACAACAGTAGCTCGAGCGAAGCCCGACGTCCGGCCCAGCCGGGCGAGACGTAGGAAGCGGCCGAGACTTTACCTGTCCATGGCGGAATGGCAGGGAGACGAAGCACAAACCACCGCGCGACGGAAGCCTAGAAGGTTCCCGGTCCAGCAAACTGCACGAGGGACAGAAGCGGCCAGGCAGAGAAGGAGGCCACACAAGGAAGCGGAAGACGAAAGGCAAGGAGAAGACAAGCCGGTGAGGAACGGTCGCACCGTACACAGTCTCCGTAAGGTCGGGTCCGTAGGCTCTAGAAAACGCGTGCGTACGCTAACAGCGAAGTAGACAACTGGCTAAAGGAGACACCACCCGGCACGTGACCGGATGGGCAGGGGAGGCTACTCTCGTCCCTGTTAGGGATCCCCGAGAGCCTCCTGGGGGGACCCTTTGGGTCTTAGGCTAAAATTGGTAAGCAAGTAGACTATTTCCTGACAGTCATGTCATCGGTAATGTGTTTTGAGGAAACAAATGGCAGTGTACAAATTTGAAGCTTTTAGCCTCTGTATGATATGGGTTAATGTTTAACACAAGAATGCCAAAGCTCTTATGGCTCATGTGTATGATTGATCCTCATAATAAGTTGGATCTTTGTGACCATGACCTGACTGTTCACTGAAATGAAGGTGTTCAAGTGTCAACACAAAGGTTGGATTTTGTACCAGCACAATCCACGTTTTCTTAAAATTTATGCATATTTCACACATTCATCAGCCCCTTATAAGCCTTGACCTTTGCAAGGGGTCAACTAAATTAGTATGCACAGGAGGGTCTTGTTATCAGTTATCTTTGTGCCAACTCTGACTGAAAAGTTTGCAAAAACATTTATTAAAACTAAATTTCTATTTTTTTTTCTTCACAAATTTGCCAACTTCTTGTAACCCTTGACCTTTCCAACACATCATCCAAATTATGTGCAGAGAAAAAAAAAGTCTTACCATATCAGGTATCTTTGTACCAAGTTTGGCTTTGAAGTTGGAAATAGTATTTGAACATTTTTTTTACAAATCTAAATAAGGCTTTTTTTTTTTCTTTTTTTTTTTTTTTACCTATTTTTTAACACCTGTGACTTTGACCTTTGACAAAAATTAGTATAGTTAGAAAGGTCTTGTCGTAAAATATTCTTGGGCCAAGTGAGCCAACAAGAAACCTGAGCCAACAAGAAACTTGGCTAAGGTCACAATTTTCAGTGCTGGAAGTTGCCTTCTTAGTCTAGCAGCTGCCCTTCATAGACGATCAGCCGTTTACGAGATAGTGATTTTCTAGAGAGTAACAAAGGTTTGGGTATATCAAAATGAAGTCTAGTATGAATAAAAGCAGTGCGCACTCGTTTTAAACCGCCGGAGGATGGAGACATTTTTCTGTAGCACATTTTGTTTCCAGTATGGCTGCAGACGAAACCAGGACCTTCGCGGCCATGTTTACAGGGATCAGTAGTTTACACGGGTCTCATTGTTCCTGTATTCAGTGGTAGTATGCACTATATGTCACTTAAAAGGATTTCATTTTTTAAAGTAATATTTTCACACTTAGATATATTAAGAGAAGAAACAAATACGAAAACGCTTGCCTTGAACGCAAAATTAATATCGTTTTGCAACAATAAGGTATCCCAAAATCACGTGATCAAAACATCACGTGACGCCACGACCTCTGCGGACGTGAATTTCTGTGTGCCGACGGGTTCTTTTTTATTTGTTCTACATAAGCTTGTTTGTTTAAAAAAAAAAAAAGCAAACGTGTCAAGTTGCTGTGTGCATTTTTACGGCTTGATAAAGGTTTGTCACGTTTATTTCCATTCACTTTACCATCGCTTTGCCCGTTTCATTTCGACAACACAGCACCAAAACAAAACGTAACCCACAACACAAACGCTATCTTCAAAACCTATGCTGCATTCTGTAAAAGAAAAAGAGTGCCACACCACTTGGTTTTAACTGTCATGGCTGAGCAAAGTTTCGGAACTTGATTAATTATTTTATGCAGCAGTAACATTTATTTTAATCAGTTGCACTGACAAGCTATGTTGTGATGTGCGATCACTGCCAGTGCCAATTTTGCAGTCTCAGTGATCACTGATGGTACAGTACACTTCACACTGAAAAAAAAAAATACACAGTACAATGTGAACACGCTTGGAAGTTCATGCAATGCTTTGTTTAAAATTGAACCCTATCTTGCTAGCAGTAGCCTACTGCACAAAAGAGGAACTTATTTTGCTGCTGTGTTATTTGCAGTTTGTCTGCATATAGACATTTGCAGTTTGCTGCAAGGATTCTTAGCAGCTGACATATTGGGATTAAAACGACAAAGAAAACGGAGAAAGGTGACACAGAGATGATTTAATAAATCAGTCAAGCGATCAAATGAATGAGATATCTATGTTTTATGATAAACAGCTAGTTATGGGAGGGGGGGGGGGGGGAAGGAGGCACATACTTTATAATGTACACGTACTATTTCTTTCAGTGTTTCCATCACCCATTCATAACACCATTAGACTCGATGAGTTGTCATGTTTTGAGTGGTTTACAAAATACATGTACTTGTTGCTGTTACATTATCTTCTTACTGGTTTTGACATTTCGCTGTAAGATTTACAGTCACATACTTTAAGCGTGTTCCCCCTAACGCACACAGAGGTTGACTGTATCATTGATATGTGTGTGTAGGTAGCGTTTGGTTTTGTTTGAGGTGGCAGTTTTGGCCTCACCTTTAAGTTTGGTGCCGCTGTGCATGTGGCCACCAGTACTATTTACAGAACTGATGACTGCATGTGCAGGCTAGTTCACGGTATCAAAATGTGAACTGGGCAGCCTATTGTTTGAAGTGATCAGTGGTAGCAACATCCATGATGTATGTGTGCATTTGGCCACTGGTACTGTTTACAAAGGTGCTGTTTACAGAACTAGTGGCTGAGTAGGCATATTATTATTAGTACTGTTATTGTTATCAGGTGTGGCAGGGGAATCTGCGCATGCGCAAGATGGCTGCTGATTTGTGAAACGAGAAAAGTTCTGGTGTATATTATGTTTTACAGCAGCACTTAAAAGCAAAAATTGTGTTAGAAAGGCTGGATTGAGCCATTGTGTCCTGGGGAACAATATTCCACAGGAATAATTGGTCTAGTTTTGCTAGTAGTCATCGTCCACCTGATTTTTGGGGATCGCTCACACCTCCCATTGGCTGCACAGTGTTTTGTCGTCTGTCAGGACGAACCGAGTTCTTGCACCCGTTTTCACTTACATAACACTGACTAACAACAACCTCGAAGGTAAGGTAACCATATTTTGTATTCCTTTGTTGGTGCTTACCTAATTCATACCTCAGCCACACTCTTCACGATGTCACAGCATGAAAGAAAAGGCTCGTCAAGCGGCAATAGCAAAAAGCAAAAAAGCATGCAGGCGCCCTGGTTGTGTCTGTCATGTGAAAATGCGATTGACGACAGTCAAGGAGATGCTAGCATCCAGTGCTTTTTGTGCAAAGAATTCTGCCACAAGTCGTGCTGTGGTCTGACCACAGCACAGTTCAATGCTTGCAGGGGTTCAAAGCTACTGCAGTGGACTTGTGAACCTTGTGGGGACAAAGAGGTAATAGTCAAATCTCAAATTGAGGCCAAGCTGGATGGCATCTTCCAGCTGCTAAGAACTATGACTGACAGGCTGGAATATTTGGAAAGTGTGCATAAGAAAGAAAACATTGACAAAAGGATTGATGAGACCATTGAACAAAAAGTTAAGGAATATATGCAGGAAGCTGAAGAGAGAGGAAAGAGGAAATTGAACATAATTGTGGCGAATCTGAGTGAGAGTGATGGGGAGACAGCAGAAGAAAGGATGAAAGATGACAGAAATAGAGTACGCGGTGGACGTAGGTGAGATAGATAGCCCAGTCAGGTTGGGGTCCTTTAAAATAGGACAAAACGTCAGACCAAGACTGTTGAGACTGGTGGTGAAGACTGAGGAAACCAAGAAAAAGATGTTGAAGGGGATTTTTGACCTGAATAAAAACAAACCCCCAAACATGCACATTTACATCAACAATGACAGTACCCCTAAGGAAAGAGAAAAAATTAAAGAACTAAGGGAGGAGATGAGAGAGAGGGTGCAGGGAGGGGAGGAAAATTTGATGATAGACTACAGAGCACTAAAGATCGTCACCAGAAAAACCAGACCTGTTGGCGCTAACGCAGCACAACAGGATGCTTCTGCCACGCAAACAGGGGCAGGCAATTGACAGTATGACAGCCCACACAAAAAATCTTCATTTGTAAATAAGTGTACATATACTGAAAAAGACACTAGACATTCAACTTCAGAAACTTCAGATTCCTCTTTGTCTTGTCATCCTTCTTCTTGTTCATCATCTTGTCTTTTGTTTTCAAGTGATTCTAAATTTTGTACCGTCATCTATAGTAATATCGATTACCTGTTAAATAAAAAGAGTGAACTTTTAAAAAGGATTGATGATATAAAGCCTGACATCATTGGTCTTACCGAAGTAAAAGCTAAAAACCAGATCTATACTCCATTGGATTCAGAATACTCATTACCGAATTATGATATGTTTCTTAACACAAACCCTAAAAGAGGAGTTGCCCTTTATTTTAATAAAAAGTTAAATGCTCAAGAATGTGAAACACTGAACAATAGTAAGTTTGAAGAGAGCTTATGGTACTATTTTGTGAGTGCTTCTGGTGAAAAAATTCTTGTTGGTTGTGTGTATAGAAGCCCCAACTCCACAGCTGAAAACACAGATTTACTATTACAACTTTTACGATCCGAGGAGATACAAGCATATGACAAAATTTGCATTTTCGGAGATTTTAATTTCCCTTGTGCAGGATGGGATGGCTCCTGGACAGGGGAAAAAAATAATCAAATTGTTGAGTGCATAAGAGACGCCTTCCTGATTCAAATGGTGAAAAACCCAACAAGACATAGGCAAGGTCAGAGGTCGACATTAGATGACCTAATCTTAGTAAATGACGAGTTGCTAACGTCAGATATTCAACACTTGGATCCCATTGGCAAGAGTGACCATGATGTTTTACTCTTCCAGCTGTATGTACCTAAGGTTAAGGTGATGCAGAGTATTAAATACTCCCTTAACCTTGGGAAGGGAGACTATGATAGTCTGAGAGCATATATGGCAAATATTGACTTTACAACTATTAAACCTGAAAATTGCGGAGTGGAAAAATTCTGGGCATTAATTAAGTCCTCGATTCTGAAAGGTATGGAGTTGCACATCCCAAAAGTGAAGAGCAAATCACATAAAAGAACCACACCATCTTGGATGAATAAGGGTACTTTAAGAATGATTAAAAAGAAATACAAGTTATACAAAAGATATCTTGAAACTCAAGAAGGTAGAGATTACCAAAGATATATTACCCTAAGAAATGACTGTAACAAATTAATAAAGCGTAACAAAAAATTGCATGAAAGAAATATTGCAGATAAATGTAAAATGAACCCCAAAGTGTTTTGGAAGTATGTACAGGAACAAACTAAATATAATTCTGGAATAAATGCACTTAAAAAAGAAGATGGCACACTTGCTGTAGGAGATCATGAAAAGGCAGCAACATTGAATAAATTCTTCTCAAGTGTATTTGTGGAAGAAAACTTGAGTAATGTTCCGTTGCTTGGTAGAGGCTCAAAATCGAATGGGTGCACCATAACAGATATCGTAATAACTCCTGATATTGTCAAGAAAAAACTAAAGGAGTTGAATCCTTCCAAAGCTCAAGGTCCAGACTGCATCCCTCCCAGAGTTTTACAAGAGTTGTGTAATGAGTTGGCAGAGCCACTTTGCACATTGTTTACTTTTTCCCTTGAGTCAGGTATTGTACCGCAAGACTGGCGAACCGCAGAGGTAAGTGCGATTTTTAAAAAGGGATCTAGGTCAGATGCAGGAAACTACAGGCCAGTAAGCTTAACGTGTATAGTATGTAAAGTTTTAGAGTCTATAGTCCGAGATGAGATCGTTAACCATTTCACGGTGAATAATATGTACACTGAATGCCAACATGGTTTTAGAAGAAAACGATCATGTGTTACTCAGCTATTACAGGTTATGGATGATATAACCTCCTTACTGGACAACAAAAAAACGGTTGACATCATATACTTAGACTTTAGAAAAGCATTCGACACTGTTCCTCATGAACGGCTTCTTCAGAAACTAGAGGCCTATGGTGTATGTGGAAACATTTCCAACTGGATAAGAAGTTTTTTACATGCAAGAGAACAAATGGTAAAGGTTGGAGAAGTAAAATCAGACAAAACAAAGGTACTGAGCGGCATACCTCAAGGTAGCATCTTAGGACCTATATTATTTACGATATTTATAAATGACTTGCCAGATTGTGTTAATAGCATGTGTAAAATTTTCGCAGATGATACTAAAATCTATAATGAATCGAGCAATAAAGACGTGTTGCAGCACGATTTGGATCACTTGCAGGAGTGGTCCGACACATGGGACTTACATTTTAACGTAGAAAAATGCAAGGTCTTACATGCTGGAAGAAACAATCCTGAACACGAGTACTTGATGAAAGTGAACAGCAACATTAAAAAGGTAGTATCTTGCGAGGAGGAAAGAGATTTAGGTGTGGTCTTCGACAAAGTTCTATCTTTTGACCCCCATATTCAGAACTGCATCAATAAGGCCAACAAAATGGTTGGAGTAATTAAGAGAGCTTTCAATTATTTGGACAAGGACATTTTTAGTAAACTGTATAAATCACTAGTCAGACCACATTTAGAATATGCAAACACTGTATGGTACCCAGGTTTAAAGAGACAATCAGCTGCACTCGAAAGGGTACAGAGACGAGCAACAAAGCTGGTCAAAGAATGTAGAAATATGACTTATTCAGACAGACTCAGATACTTTGGATTACACTCCTTACGCGGACGTAGAATACGTGGAGACTTAATCCAAGTTTTTAAAATTTATAATGGCATCGACGACCTAAAATGGAACGACTTTTTTGCAACACCATTCTATGACAGAACCCGAAATTCTGAAGGGAAAATCTTTGTACAGCACTGTAACACTAACCTGCGGAAGTTTTGTTTTACTAACAGAGTTGCCATTGTTTGGAATGACTTACCAGTTTCATTAAAAAAAGCATCTAATATAAATTCTTTTAAAAACCAGCTGGACGAATTACCAAAATTTAAAGAGATTTTTTATTCCTATGATGAATGATTTTATAGGAAAATTGCATACATAGCAGACCCATAAAGGAACTAAAGAAAGAAAGGACATTTATAAAGGCCTCACGGTCTATTTTGTCCTCACAATACTACTACTACTACTACTACTTATCTCTAAGTTTTGGTGCCCCTGTGCATGAGGCCAACAGTACTTTTCACAGAACTGATGGCTGCATGTGCAGTGTGGTTAACTGGACACATGAAATTTGTAGGTGGGCAGCTAAAATACAGGCAGTCAATACAAGCCACTTGCTTAACCTGAAGTCTTTTACAGTCCACTAATGCCCATCAGTATACAATTGTGCATGTCTTTTGTGGGTGTTCTGTGGTTTTGTATGTGGGCTGGGGTTGAAAGTGGGGCGGTATGGCACCTATTACCGTGTATGTACAAAACCTTCATTACAAACAAACATAAATTAATAATTTTAATAAATAGTTATTTGGGTTTAACGCCGCGCGGTAGACTACGGCCATCTCATGGCAGTTAAATAAATAAGATAAAGTAAGTCAAAGATACCTGGGACATAAGAATGCTAAGTATAGATTATGATCATGCACAGATGTACATTGGTGGATGTTCTGCGGTTTTGTGTGTGTAACTGGATTGGGGTTGGGAGCGAGTGATACCATGTACGTGTATAAGACATATGACATTTATTCACCAAGTAAAACGTTACAAGGATTTTTGTGTGGCATGGCGACAGTAAAATATGTCCTCACTTGTAGGGCATTCATCATGTCATACACTTAGTTGGCGATCATCCTATATACAGCACTAAAAGATAGATAAACACAATATTAAACACAAATCAGTCATATGTCACAAATCATGGAATCACGTTGTTCCATGCATGGTGATGTATTGAGGACAGCTTCTGGAAAAAAAATTGCATCTGAATCGAGAGGTTCTGGCTTTAAAAGCACGAAACCGCCGGCCAGAGGGCAGAAGCTCGAAGAGATGATTGGCTGGGTGTGACAGATCTGACAGAATAGTACTGGTGGCCACATGCACAGGGGCACCATGGTGTATGTTCTTGAGCTGTATGCTGATGTGTATGTACAAAACTTACATTACAAACAAACAAAACAAAACAAACAAACAAAATAAATAAATAATTTAAATAAATAAGATAAAGTAAGTCTAGGTACCTGGGACATATGCATGCTAGGTAAAGGATAGATTAAAAATTATGAACATACACAGATGTGTATGTCCTTCTTTTGGTAGGTGTTCTGCGGTGTTATGTGTGTATTTAGGTAAGGGTTGGGAGCAGGCAGTATGGCACCTATTACCATCTATATATGTGTATATTTTCTTGTTTGCTGATGCCCCCACCCGGGTCTGCCCTGGGGGACTTGGGTGGGGTTAGGTACTTTTTAGTTCCCAGGGTCACCCTGGTCAGCCCCACAGGGTGGGTTTCCTTTCTATTCTGGGGCATGTGTTTCTGTCTACCCTTGGTCCATTCACCTGTATTTGTCTTTTTAAAACTCTCCCAACTGTCTGCACTGCCTGTAGCTCTTGATGTTGGATGTGTGTTGCTAGACAGTCTTAGCTTTATTTAGGCCCCATGTTGTAGGTTTATTTAACGTATTTGACCGGCTGGCGACATACATTCAATTTTCTGTTTAGTTTTTTTTTTCACAAGCAGTGCAGGCACATCCTGAGAAAGCCTTGTTGCTGTCGGGACGTTAAGCAATGTACAATCAATCATTCACTGTTTGCTGATGTGTATGTACAAAACCTTCATTACAAGCAAACAAAATAAATAAATAATTTAAATATATACTTATTTGGGTTTAATGTCGAGCAGGCGAACAATGCCATCTCATGGCGGTTAAATAAAAAAGATAAAGTAAGTCAAGATACCTGGGACATATGAATGCTCAGTAAAGGATAGATTATGAACATGCACAGATGTAATTTTCGTTTGGTGGGTGTTCTCTGGTTATGGAGTGGGGTTGGGAGTGGGCAGTATTACCATATATGTGTATGTGAACATCAGCATACGAACTAAACCTACTTTTCAAACAAATAAAAATAAATAATAAATTTAAATAACTAGGACATATGAATACCAAGTAAAGGATATATTATGAACATGCACAGATGTTTGTTCTGTGGTTTTGTATGTGGGGTGGGGAGCGGGTGGTATGCACCTATTACCATATGTGTACATGTTATGTTCACATCATATATGTGTATTATATGTACTATGTTCTCATCTTGTATGCTGATGTCCCCCACCCAGGTCTACCCTGGGGGACTTGGGCGGGGTTAACTACTTTTTAGTTCCCAGGGTGACCCTGGTCAGCCCCACAGGGTGGGTTTTCCCCTCTATTCATGGGTGTGTTTTTCTGTCTACCCTTGGTACATTCACCAGTATTTACCTTTTTTAAACTCTTCCTACTGTCTGCACTGCTTGTAGCTCTTGATATTGGATGTGTGTTGCTAAAGGGTCTAGTTAGGTTTATTTAGTGTATTAGACCAGCTGGCGACATACATTCAATATTCTGTTTAGTTTGGGTTTTTTCACAAGCAGTGCAGGCACGTCCTGAGAAAGTCTTGTTGCTGTCGGGACGTTAAACAATGTACAATCAATCATTTTATGCTGATGTGTATGTGCAAACATACATCACAAACAAACAAACAAACAAAAAAATAATAAATTAATAAAATAAGTTGGGGATACCTGGGACCTATAAATATGCATGTTAAGTAAAGGATAGATTATGAATATGCACAGATGTATGCATATTGAAAACAAATTTCCTCTCCTTGGTGACCACTACCATACCACTATAGTGATCATGTGCATCAAGGAATTCCTTCCATCCATAATTAAAAGGATAAATAATAAATAAATATGTAAGTGAATACATACATGAATCAATAAAAAATAAATAAATAAAACATGTAATATAATAGAGAGGGCTACTATCTGTATTGTGTCTCATGCAGTCCTGATAAAGCTTAATCATAAGAGTCCTTGTGAGTACTTGAGTGCGGATTGGTTGAATTGGTTGCAAAAACTAAAATTTTATATTTAGGTGTTTAGCTGAATATGGTGATTTTGATGGAAACGGTTCGGAGATGGATTTCACTCTGCCTGGCTTGTGCTTAAGACCAGTCGGATACGAGTGTGCTTGACCAGTTAAAAATCCCATCTCCACTAATAAAATAAATAAAAAAAGAGCAGACCTGCACTTAGAGCCGTTAGGCTGAAAAACAGACGAACAACATGCATGTTGTATCCGGCCAAAGAATGTTGAAGATGGTCGGCAGACACATTGCACAACATGCACAAAGGGAGTTTACTTTCGATATGCTTTCCTCTCACAAAAGACCGAGTTCTATGGAAAAGGCTGTTTTCAAGACCAGGAAAAATAACGTATTTGACGTTGATAAGATGTTCAAATCGATAATAATCTCTGTTTCAATTCAGGAGCAAAGTAAAGCTTCATCAACCGTGCGCGTCTGATTGACTTCTTTAGAAGGCTTCTCGCTGACCGCCATTTTGAAACTAGCGACGCGACTATGCTTACCGCATTAAAAATAATACTTTTAAACTTATTTTATCGTATATGTATGCATGTTTACTTGCTGATGATTTTAATTTACTCACTGGAATAAACTTGTAACTTGTATGCTTGAAATTTTCAATGTTATGCACAAAAAATGTCTTGCACCTTATCCGGGCGGTGTACGAGGACTGGTTCCCTCACATCGAAAAATAGCTTTCAAAAAACACTTCTACAAAAATGTCTCCATCCTAAGGACAAATATTGTTGCCATGCATAAACTATATGGCATTAGTACTTTCGTTTCGTACCTGCAAACCATTGTTACTCTTTTGACGAACTACTTAGTCTGCAGAAATTGCGAAAAGCTGCTGGACTATCTATACATTTACAGTTCAGCAGAAAGCTGACCGATTCATCATGCTTGTTAGAGAGTGGTATCCAAATTGCTTACCCAATACCTACAAATGCCAATTAAAGCTCTATCCAGACCAAAAAGGTGACTGCCAAGCGTGTAATATGCAAAGAAGTACCCAACGGAGAAGAAACACGCTTAGAAAAGACGGGTACAACACAATTTATTAATATTTCGGGTAAATACCCTTTGTCAAAATAGACAAACAAACAAACAGAGATTAGCCGCTACTTATCTTCATTGGCAGAAGGAATGTGGCAACTGAAGGAGGTGACGTCACCTCCTTCAGTTGCCACATTCCTTCTGCCAATGAAGATAAGTAGCGGCTAATCTCTGTTTGTTTGTCTATTTTGACAAAGGGTATTTACCCGAAATATTAATAAATTGTGTTGTACCCATCTTTTCTAAGCGTGTTTCTTCTCCGTTGGGTACTTCTTTGCAATTAACTCTTACCAGTTCGCTCTATTTGAGGCCAGTGAACAAAATGACTTTTACCCTCACACATGACCAAGCAAAAATGCTGCTGAAAGCTCTTCTAGTGGTCAAAAGTTGGCTTATTATACATCATATTAAAGTGCATTGAGTCAGCTTTCAGTCAGGATAAGTAAAAAGTCTGTACTTAATGTAGTTTAGAAGTTGTTGTTTATTTAGCGACGAAGAAAAAATGGTGTCCGGTTTCCAAAAACAGTTTTCACGAAAGTCACTAAGAAGAAAATTTTTTTGTTTCTTGCCCCTTTGTTTAAAATGTGAATCCAGTGTGTGGACAAATCATTTCTACACATTTTTGTGAAGTTTCAAGAAAATATGTTTGAATTTCTAAGAGTTACGCAACATAATCTACACCGGTCAAGGGCAGGAAAAAGTGGGCGTGTCAACACCTGGCATGACTGAGACAACAAACATGTGCTTCTCTGAAAATCTCTGACTTGCTGAAAATATCACTGAGGCAATACACAGCAAGTAATAAAACTTGTTTATGTACTTCATAAAGTTTCACGATTCTGAACCAGACAATAGGTAAACAAAGACTCACATGGATAGCACATGGTCAAACCAAAATAGAAAGTGTCACAATGACCTGCGATGGTTTTCTTTCGTTTTTTCCACATCGCTGGTGCTGGAATCATGTTCAGTGGCCTGGTTGCTGGAAGATTCCCCTTCAGTGAGATACTCTTCACTTTCGGACTCAGATGAACTCATTTTGACGGAATATTCGCAGAGAGAAATCGCAAGCAGTGAAAATAACGCAGTAGGGAAAGCAAGATGGTGGACGTAGTGACTCGATCGATAACAAAGGTCACGAACAAACTCAAAATTAATATTTTTTTCATTCTATCATATGAAAGTGACTTTCTAATGTCAATAAGTTATTACAATAATACTGAGAGTAAAAATTAATTGGTTTTAATTCAGTAAACACGATGGAATTTTCCATGGGCGTGGCTTCGTATGTATACATACGATGGCCAAGGGAGCGAACTGGTAAGAGTTAAAGCTCTGGCACGAGCCTTGAACTGTCAAACTTCTAATTAACAACCTGAATGGGACCAAACCTTGCTACTTACATAATTTGTTATTTGCCAGTATGAGACCTTTCAGTACAGCGAACTGAACAATCCACGGTGGCAAATCTGGCAGTTTGTTTGAAGACAAATCAAGTGTACGCAGATTTTTCTTTAGACTCTGAAGATCTTCTGGAACCTGCAAAAATTACACAAACAGAACATAAAGGGCTATAATAAAATAAAAACATCTGTAAGACTAAATTAGTAAATATAAGGGCCAACAACACCCACTAGTCTGCCTTCCGTGAGACATGACTTTCCTGCTTGGTTAGGTTGCTCGACATTTTGCCACCGCTGAACTATCTGAACATCAAACTAAAGTTGACAATTTAAAAAAAAAAAAAGTTAATCTGTTCTACTGTACTCAGCTCTGCAAAACAAATCAGCAACATAATCGACACGCTATTCATACGAAGATAAATAATGTTCCTCTTTTGCTGTTTTAGAGTTATACTCATTGTTATCGTTCTTTTAACAGAGCAGTTTCACTATGGCAAAAGTACGAAATCGCTATATGTTCAAGAAGAATATGACCTCTTTCAGACCAAGCTTGCACAATTGACAGGCACCGGTCTTTTGGGCCGTTTCAACATGCTGTTTGATGTTTGAATTGCCCATGACGAGGCGATTTATGTTCCTTCCACAGTCTCTAGACTGTTTCAGCCATTATCTACCGGAAATCACTCTCACAGACACAGAGTGCCGTCCCGTAGAAAGAATATTGGATCAAACATTGGAATCATATTGCTTTCTCTTACTTTCCTACCATTTATTTTTTTTGTAAAACTGAAATTTGGTTGGATCCATCTACTTTTAGAAATAGATACATATGTCATAAATTTGAAGTATTCGTATGGATATTACGCATTATTGCATTGTACTTTTACTCACAAAATTATATTCCAGTCAACAAAAATTGTCCTTGCTATCAAAGCTGTCTGCTAGACAATCTGGTGGAACAACCGGTGTTGCTTTATCGCCACAGTTTGACATGGCTACAAGCGCTCCAGCTCGACTCATCCTCTTAACAGGACCCCCAGGTTACCAGGGCTTACAGAAACATTTTCTAGATACATTTTATACCACATTCATTCGATACACACTTGAGGACAAAATAAAGTACTTTGAACGTAGTAGCAGACGACAAGAAGTTCGATCACATCAATCGCTGTACATTTCCAAACCAAGCAGTTAACACAGATGGACGACAAATACTGAAAGTAAAGTAGGCTGTTTACTTAAATTGTAAAAATCAAAACAGTTTTCAAGTTTAAAATATTAATTTGTACTGATTCAGCCTTTTTGTCATTATTTTTGTAAAGCATTTCATGTGAAAATAGAGACAATGGAGAAAACTTGTACTTAAACATATATTTAAAGTTGTTTTTTCTTAGTTTCATCATCAGAGGATCAGAGGAATCTGGTGAATATGCCAGAAAAGAAAGTTCAATATGAAATTTATTTGGTGCATGACAGTGAACATATATGATAAAGCAGAAATACTTATTTTATTTTTGGCATATATATATGTGCAACTTTTGTGAGGAAATATGTGTGTGTATATATATATATAATATATGTCGCCTTTCCTCCAGAACTGTGCACACGTTCCAGGTATGTACAACAAAAAATAACATATTTACATTGCGGTTGCTCCTGAATTCTAATGCTTTCCCCGACTGTTTTAGGTGTTGGTAAGACAACACTAGTCCAGAAAGCTTGCGCAGCCTTGAAGGAGGTGAACATTCCACTGCAGGGGTTTTACACAGAAGAAGTACGAAGTGCAGGGAGGAGGACTGGCTTTGATGTAGTCACCTTGACTGGCACGAGGGGTCCTCTTGCAAGAGTTGGGTGAGGATTTTGTTTTCAGGCAGTAATTACATACTGAGCAAAAGGTGCTCGAGCTGATGTCATCTGCAGCTGGCACGCACACAGTTGTGGCTGACATCTGTCCGAGTACGCATACTGTGAGGGATTGACCTTGTTGGTACAAGTGTGCTGCCAAACATGTCATTTTACTGATAACTACTGGCAATCTAGATTTCTTTGCATGCTGTCAAGCAGTGAGTGAGAGATGAATGATTAATTCATCTCTCACTCACTTCCTGACAGCAGGCAAAGAAACCATGACAGTTCAAGGGTAATGCCAGATTAGTGATGGTGTGAGGCTAATCTGGCATTATCTTTTAACTATCTAGTGCCAACTGCCACAACTGATACACAGTATTTATGGGCACAAAGTTGCTAAAGTCATTAGATGTAAATGAGCAAAGGATCAGGGGCCAGGTGCATTAGTGAGCCTATTCTTGGTCCAACCAGTAACAGGGTGCGCCTTGCTGTAGCAGAGCACCTTGCTTATAGTGGCTTGTGCAGGACTAAGCTCACTCATGCAACTGACCCATGCAGGGTTTAGTCTACAAAGGCATATAGAGTTACCATAACTTTTGGTCGGGGCAAATATCTGTTAAACCTGGTGAGAAAACCTGGTGAGAAAGGGGAGGGGGTTGGGGGGTATTTATAGGAGTTCATGAGCATGTTACTGAAAGCTTTAGCGCACATGATTAGATACAGCAAGTTTCACCTACCGGTATGCCACATCAGATGACTATGTTGTGGTTCAGCCACTTGACAGTAACAAGATGTGATGAACCATAACCCACAGTGTCCCTTCTATATGAGAGCTGTTGTCGCTGTCAAGGGTCTCAACCTTTTGTCTTTGACTTGATTCTGATGTTGAAATATCTCCTTTTGAAAAAGCCTCACAGATGTGCCAATGCGTCATAGTGAACTCTATACGGGACATGCGCAGTGCATACGCGTCATTGGTTTGTCAAATGTCATTTGTCATGACGTTTTTTGTTTTTTTTAACGTAATTTTAGATTTAATGTGATATGAGTTCGCTTTCACTTCAAGACTTGGGAAAATGGTGACAAAACTAGAATTTCACGGTACAATTTCAGTCTTGTTACAATTTGTGTGAAATCAGGCTGACTTTACCTAGCTACATGCTATACTAAGTACACCTGCAAGCCCTTCTGAAAGCATGTCGATGTGTGTGTATGCCTGTGCATGTGCGTGCATGCATGTGCACACTCCAAACATCCTCAAGAGGCATAGATGTTCATACGCCCTCCAGGCACATGAGGATCTATGCCTCTTGGAGATGCACGCATATGTGAGAGGGAGAGAGCGAGCTAGAGAAAGAATTGTGTCATATTTAGAGTATGTCTGCATGGTGATGGAGTTGCTTCTCTTACGTCACCGCCACTGTCTGACTTTCTCCAGATGTCAAGGTCTTTTACTGTTTTAATTTTTTTCTGAAAAGAATTAACTTTTACTGAAGAAGTTGAAAGCTGGCTAACGAACTCATCCAATGTCTTTCTCCAAACTATAGCTATATCGGGTCACCTGAATGCTCTTCTGAAATTGTGATGGTGTGTATGTGTGTGTGTGCGTGTTAGTGCATGCATGCGTGACGTGCACTCCAAACATCTCCAAGAGACATAGATCCTCATGCGCTCACTGGGCATGTCTATGAGAGAAAGAGAGAGAGCAGCGCACACTAGAGAGAATTACATCATATTTAGAGTATTTTGTCAATGTCTGCTTGGTGACGGGAGTTGCCTCTTTTACGTCATCACCACTGTCTGACTTTCTCTAAAAGTCAAGTTTTTTTACTGTTTTAATTCTTTTCTGAAAAAAAATTAATTTTTACTAAGGAAGTAGAAAGGATACAAAGCTGGCTAACGAACTCATCCATTGTCTTTATCCAAACTAGCTATATCCAAAATTTCAAGTAAATATGACAAAAATTACGGACTCTAATCTGGGTCAACCAACTTCCATTGTTTATGTGTTCAATGAGACATTCAATTAAAATATGCTCGTAGGCTCTCTTAGCCATCCCTTTAAGAAAGTATTTTGCCAAGTTTCAAGCTTGTGTGTACAGAAATTTTGGAGATTCTCTTGTTTACATACATACGCACACACACACACATATACATACATACATACATACATACATACATACATACATACATACATACATACGGCGCTTTGCGCTCAATGTACGTTCAGCAGCGAGGTTAGCGTAACTAGACATGACGTAATTTTTATCTTGTTTCTTCAATTGTGAGAGGATTAGGCCTGCCCACTTTTGACATCATGGACATGCTATTAAATTCGCCCCACAAAGACCCATCCTAAAAAGTCTCTTCTATAAATAGAAGGGACTTAAAAAAAGGGTGGAGATGGACGCTTTGTTTTCTCAAAAACATTACCGATGCCATTACTACAATGGAACAACCTATAGCTAGCGTAATTTTAGTCCCAAAACTTACGATGTGTACCTTTAGGGCCTGGGGAGGCCACCAGGGGTGCCGTGACCTGGTACCCGGGTAGCCTTCCTTCCCACTCCATAAGGGTAACTGCCCGAGCAGCCAAGCCAAACCAGTTCTTTCCTTTAGCTTGCAGCGTATAGACGTGTTCGCTTAGCCCTCTGCTGTGATGGCTGTGTATCGTTCAGGCTGTACTTGAATATTTTCGGCAGTGGTCTTCGTTCCCGGCCTGTGCTTTTGCCTTGCTTTGGAACTTTCCCTGCCCTTGTGTGTTCCTACGGCTGTGTATGGTTCAAGAAGTACTTGGACTTTCATCAGTGGATTTCGTTCCCGGCCTGTGCTTCGCCTTGCCTTGAACTTTTCTGCCCTTGTGTGTACCTACGGCTGTGTTGGTTCAAGAAGTACTTGGACTTTCGACAGTGGAATTCGTTCCCGGTCTGTGCTTCGCCTTGCCTTGGAACTTTTCTGCCCTTGTTGTAGTGTAGGGTCGTTTTCTTAGACCTCTACTGTGCTACCTATGGCTGTGTATGGTTCATGGAGCCCTTGGACTTTTTGATAGCGTGACTTCGTTCCTGGCCTGCGCTTGGCCTTCTGTGACTTTTAGGAAGTGAGTGTCACTGGTGCTTCTGTGCCTCGTTTGCCGGAAGATAGGTCCCCGGGCCGTGGGGCCAGCCTTCGCCCCTCATGGGAGCGCTGTCCTGCACCGGTTCTGGCGTTGAGAGACTTTTACGGCTTGTGCGATGCCTCTCGGAGCTTCGACCTGGCGTCCGGTGTGCTCCTGCTTCGGTCTCTCCGGTCAAGTTCGCCGGTTGGACGGCCGGGACCTTCGTCGAGGACCCAGCCTTCCTCAACCTGGATGCTTCTGGGCCTCTGCCACGTGGGCGCTTCTTCGTCTTCTTCTTCGGCTACAGGTGCTACCTTCCCCTGCCCCTTGCGAGATGTCCAGGTAAGGTCTCGATGTTTTGCCAGCGCCGCGCCTCTGACGGCATGCGCCGGCATCTTTTGCTATATCGTTGCTTGTTATTAAGAAAGCGATATTACTTGGCACAGGATAGTGGGGACAGGTGAGGAGTGGTGCGCAGTTTTCGTCTAAAGAAACGTGGCCTTCTGCTATGACCAGTCGCTTCGTTGTTTCACTCTATGTTGCAGTGGTCAAGTCCGCATCTGCACACGATGTGGCGACTTCCAGTGGCCGAGTGACAAGCATGCGGTCTGCCTCCCCTGCGCTGGTTGTGCTTTGGGCCACACCTGTGATGTCTGCGCTCTCTGGGTGGAGGACCATTGGGAAGACCCAGCTGCGGAGCCTTTTGGCGTGACAGAATCGCCGCCCGCCCGCAGCCACAAGCATGCTTCGGCCCCGGATCCAGCAGAAACGCACCTACGCTGCCGTTGGGGGACAGCATACAAAGGCTCCCCCCTTGCACACCCACTCTCTCGAGTCAGGTCCGCAGCGAGTCCGCTCGCCCCGCTCTGCGGAAAACAAACCCCAACTCTCTACGTTGGGGGACGCCTTTCTCCCCCCTTGCGCACCAGCTTGCTCGAGCCAGGTCCGCAGCGAGCGAGCGAGCCCCGCCTTGCGGAACCCAAACCTCACAAGACCACTGACAGAACTGGACGCCGCTTCTTCCCGATGCCGGACCCTCAGCTTCTGCGTATGACCCTCGACATGCGGCCCCGGGTTCGCGACCGCCTGGACTCAGCTCCTCGCCCCTCGCCCGCATACGCCCCTTCGGACTTCGGCGTCCTACACCGGACTCGCAGCCCTGTGTCTTCGGTCCTCGCCTCCCGCCGCAAGCACTCTTCGTTCTCTGCTCGCTCTTCACGCCCGGCTTCGCTCGCTGCTTCAGCCTCGTGGACGTCTTGCCCTCCTCGTCGGTCTTCCCCTCGGGCATCGCTGGTTTCCTCTTCCAGTCGCCGCCCTTCCCGGTCGGTGTCCTCCTGGGTCGTCCGTGCTGCTCGTCTTTCCCGGCCTTGTCTTCCCCCCTCTCCTTCCCCGGCACCCTTTCCCCGCCTTCCCCGCTCCCCTCCCTCCCCGCTCCCCGTCCCTTCGCGCCGTCGACCACGTGCTCACCGCCCTCCTTCGCGCGGACGATCCACTCGTCGGTCTCGCCGCCCGTGCCTTCTCAGCCGCTCGCCCTGGTCTCGCTCCGTCTGGCGGCGGCACCCGCCTCTCCAGCTCCTGGTGTGTCGGCCTCCTGCGCCGCCCGTCGATCTGGATAGAAGCCCTCAGCATCGCTCCGGAGGATTCCGCCTCGGCTCCCTCCTACCGTTCGACCTCCGCACGCGCTCTTCTCGCCCTTGACCCTCCACTCGTCGGTCTCGCCGCCCGCGCCTTCTCAGCCACTCGCCTTATTCTCGCTCCGTCTGGCGGTGGCACCCGCCTCTCCAGCTCTTGGTGCGTCGGCCTCCTGCGCCGCCCGTCGATCTGGATAGAAGCCCTCAGCATCGCTCCAGAGGATTCCGCCTTGGCTCCCTCCTACCGTTCGACCTCCGCGCGTGCTCTTCTCGCCCTTGACCCTACGTCCAGGACGACCAGGGTGGAGACCCTTCCCTCGCTCGACGGGCCACGCTTCTGCTGTCTCGTGTCTTCCCCAAGCCCGGACGCCTGTCCCCGTCGCCCGCTTGGACGCTGTTCTCCCTCCTAGAGGTTTCGTCCCTGCCACGGCCCGAGGTTTCACGGGTTCGTGTCGCCTTCTTCGCTCCTGCAGCAGGGTTCAGGCTCCAACGTGGTTCTCTTCTTCACCGTCGTTCGCTGGCCAGCGGATTTGGACATCACCTTTCAGCACAGCTGGTATGCCCGACACTCACAGGCCTTGCTTCTGCCCTCTCCGCAGTGGATCCTGCCGCTCAGCAGCAGCTGGTGGACTTCGTGCCTCCCGCCGTTGCATCCCCCCCGGCCTGGAACGGACGGCGATCCGCATCCACAACGCTCTTGCCTGTGCTGGATTCCTCGACTTGGCCAAGCAAGCGCTCATCTACCTTCTGGAGCTGGCTCTTCTCCTTCTCGCCGCTGTTAGGGCACCTCCTCGCTCTGGCTGTGGGGATGAAGTACCGCCTTCCGAGCGGCATGTCAACGCTTGTCCTCGCTTCGCCGCTGCCGCACTCTGCAGCCTGCTCGCCGGAATGCTGTGCTCACCGTCTGCCCCTACCTCCCGCAGGACCTACGGAGACAGCTGTGACAGGCTCCGCTCGGCGATCTCTCCTCTTCGGTCCAAAGACCTGGCAGTCGGTGAAAGACGCGATGAGGAACCTTGCCCTGCCTGCGTCATCTCCTCCCGCTTCCGGGCCACCCGCAAGGCCCTGGGTCGCCCCCTGCGGACCGCCGGACCCACCCAGCACCCGCCCTCCCGGCGTCGCCGCCTTCCCCCGCACGTCCCCGCCGCCCGCTGCACCCGCCCGCCCCCCCCCCCCCCCCCTGACGCCGCCTCCTCCCCCGCCTGGCCTTGGCCGGCCACAGGTGGCGTCTGATCATCGACCTTCAGCGCGGCACAAGTTCTTCGCAGCGCCTTCCTTCCCTTGGGGACCGCCAGAGCCCTTCGCGCCGGGGTTCATCCCATGGGCTTCGCTGTCCGCCTGGATCTAGCGGACGCCTATGTTCACGTCCCCGTGCAACCGGCTTCCAGATGCTTTCTGCGCTTCGCTTCGACAGCGTCGTTACCGATTCCGCGCCTTTCCCCTCGCCCGCAACCCAGCCCTGGGTGTTCGCCCGTCTCTTGGACGGCATCTTCGCTACGGTCAGGCGTGCTTCGTCGAGCCCCTCCTCGAGCTACGTCGACGATCTGCTCCGGCGCCACCGGTCGGCACCCTTCCGGGAGCAGCAAAGAGACGCCTTACTGGCCTCCTCGACAGCCGCGGCTTTATAGTCAACTTCGGCAAGTCGGATCTCGCCCCGTCCTGCCGCTTCGCGCACCGTGGTATGGAGTTCCTTATGGAACTCATCTGGTGTGACTCCCGGACCCGAGGATCCAGAGGTTGGCGAACCTGGCTCGTCTTGGTGCACAGGAGGAGACGGTCCCCGCCAGAGTCTGGTTGCAGCTCTTAGGCCTGATGAGCGCGGCTGCAGATCTCCTTCCCTTGGTCGGCTCTACTCGCGCCCGCTTCAACTTCATCTACTCCTTCCTGGCGCCCTCGACCAGAGACATAGAGGCTCCCGTTCCGGTTCCTCCCTTGCTCGTTCCACTCCTCCCGGCTGGGCAGACCCTGCCTGGCCTGCGTCTGGAGTCCCTCTCCTTCGCCTCCCCCCCCCCCCCCCCCCCCAGTTGTCCCTTGCGTCGACGCCAGCCGCTCTGGCTGGGGTGCACACCTGCTGCCGACATGCCACGGCATCCGGCAGCTGGCCACTGGTCCTTGCGGTCAAGCATTTCAACTGGTTGGAGTTACAGGCGATATGGCAAGCTCTCCTCACTTGGGAACCGACTCTCGGACATCAGGACCTGATCGTCCTTCCGACGACTCCGCTGTCATGTCCTACAAACAGAAGCAGGACGGGACCCGCTCCCCTTCCTCTGCTTTCTTCTTACCAGCGCCTCCGTGGGTGTGAGGATCTCCGCGTCTCTCTCCGAGCGAGATACTTCCCCGGTCACCTGTATGTCCTCGCGGACTCCCTCTCCCGGCGCGGTCAGCTTCTCCACACCAAGTGGGCGCTTCGCCCGGACTTCTTCCGGATGATCTGCACCACGTGGGAGACCCCCCTTCTCGTTCTTCGCGACAGGGTGGTACCGCCAGCTCCCCCTCATCTCGCCCGTCCCGGACCCCCCTAGCCTGGGCGGTCGATGCGCTCCCCCTTCCCTGGGACGGCCCATGCACTTCCGCTTACCCTCCCTCAGTCCTTGTCCCCAGGGTGCTCCTCTAGCGCAAGGGATGCAACGCGATCCTGTTGCTGGTGGTGCCGTTCTGCTGGACCAGATCCTGCACCACCGACCTCCTGAACCTTGCCACAGGCCCTTCACTGCGGCTTCCCACTCCTCGCATGATGCTCAAGCTACCGCGCCAGGCGCTCTACCATCCGTGCTCTGAGAGACTCCTGCTACACGCTTGGAGATTGGGCGGCAAGCCCTCGACGCTAGAGTTTTCTCGAGTGAGGCAGTGGCAGCTATCGCTTCAGGCCACGGACCCTCAACCCTGCGTGTCTACGAGGGAGAGTGGAGAGTACTGGGAGCCTGGTGCGACCTCCGTCGCCTCTCCCCTACCGATCTGACTTCCTTACTACTGGCCGAGTTCTTCCTCTAGTTCTTCGCCGAACAGCATTTGGCACCAACCACCTTCAGGGGCTACCTCGCTATGATCGCCGACGCTTACCGGCACCTGGGCCGAGCGGACCCCGGCAAGTGTAAGGACCTCGCTGACCTTATGGCCCGCTTAGGCATACAGCGACCTGCCCTCCACTCCCTGATCCCACGCTGGGACTTACCCTGGGTACTCACCTGGCTGAACGCTAGCATTTCGAGCCGCTTCCTCTAGCAAGCCTGGCCGACGCTACGCGAAGACTCGCTTCTGCTCGCCGTAGCCACAGCCTCCAGAGTGAGTGAACTGCCTGCGCTCTCCGCGCGCCCGCCTGCCTGTAGTGCAGGTCGGATGGCTCCGTGCAGCTACTAACGGACCCGGCCTTCTTGGCCAAGAAGCAGTCCCCGTTGGCAGCCCCCCAGGTGATCACTGTACGATCGCTGAAGCCGATCGACCCCAACAAGGAAGTCAGACAACAGGACCCGGTGAGAGCCTTACGTGCGTACCTACGCCGAACCAAGCCGCTCCGCCAGGGACGCACCCGCCTCTTTTGCTCTCTGTCCCCAGGTAGACAAGACATCTCAGCCCAGATGATCTCTTCCTGGCTAAGATGGGTGATACGCTCCGCCTACCAGGACCTCTGCCCCGACGCTGCCAACTGACTACACTGCCGGGCCCACGAGGTCAGAGCCATGGCTGCTAGCGTCGCATCCGACCGCAACTGCGCTGTCCGAGACAGTCTGGCTGCCGTAGGCAGGCGGACTGAGTCGACCTTCACCCGCTTCTACCTCCGTAACCTGGTTGGCCAGCAAGACAACCTGGCCCTGGTGGGGGACATCGCGGCGGCGCAACACTCCCTCCCGGTACCTTCGGTGCCGTTTGTAATCCTTTAGCTAAAATTACCGGGAGCTTGCGCCGGGGAGGACGGGGCTTGCTAGCTCAGTCAGTCACTGGGTTACGCGGCACCCTCCTCCTCTTCGCTATTCTCCATTGTAGTAATGTTTTTGAGGAAACAAATTAATTTTTCTCTAAAATGTATTTTTTCGAAAAATACTTACCGATGCCATGGATGGCCCTCCCACCTGCCCCGCTTGCCGCTCGCCAGCTAAACGAAAGAACTGGTTTGGCTTGGCTGCTCGGGCAGTTACCCTTATGGGGTGGGAAGGGAGGCTACCCGGGTACCAGGTCACGGCACCCCTGGTGGCCTCCCCTGGCCCTAAAGGTACACATCGTAAGTTTTGGGGCTAAAATTACGCTAGCTATAGGTTGTTCCATTGTAGTAATGGCATCGGTAAGTATTTTTCGAAAAATACATTTGAGAGAAAAATTAATTTTGTAAACATTGACCCTTTCTGACAGCAGTAGTTGACATCATTTTGAGTTGACATCATTTTGAGTTTAACATCACTGAAGGTCTTGAATCCAAGAGAGTTGTCACCATAAATTGGAACCCCAACCCCCTGCCCTCCTCCTCCCTCCTCCCCCCCCCCCCAAAAAAAAAAAAAAAAAAAGAAAAAAAAAAGAAAAAAAAAAGACAAAAAAGATAAAAAAATGATGTCAGTTTAAGATTGTTTTGTTGGGAATCAAACACAAACATGTTGGACTCCCTTCTGTGAGCATACATGAGAACTGGGACACAGACTGGAAGTGAAATTTGAGGTAATTGCATTGTATTCATTGCATACAATTAAATTATGACAGACTTCTTATTAAGCAGTGTGAATCACAGGTGCTTAGTTTAACAGAATAAATGCTCATTTTTCAAGCATTTTATTTTTTTGCCTGAGCACTCGTGATTTATATTCCAAAATAAGAATTCTGTCATAATTTAATCTCTATTTAGCACAGTGCAAGCAAGGCTTTGGAACATACTGCTGTGACTCTTTCTTATTTCAATATACTAGAAAACATTCTCTTTATTTTTTTTGCTGACAGAGATGGAGGGGGTGATATCCCAGGAAGCGGACATCGGGAACCCAAGGTCGGCCAGTACAGCGTCAAGTTACAAGCCTTTGAACAGGCTGCTCTCCCTGTGTTACGTTTACCTGTAAGTTCATATTTTAAATCATTACATGATTCAGTTTACTGTCAGTCCATATTTAATATAGTCATATACTGATCAACAAAAGAAACGCGAAATTCGAGTGTATGTTGTATTTGTATGATAAATCCATGAAAATACAAGTTACACTATTTTGGATAGCCAGTGTACGAGCAACAACATGTAAGCATGCAGTCACCGTACTGCAGTAACCGTGTTACCTTCCCTGTGCACATGGCACCCGTATTGGTTAGGACGCACGGCGTATGCTTTCCCCGCACGTGCTTACACTGCAGAGTGATGTTGGGTCATGAACTGTGTTCAGCAATGCAAGGCAATAAAAATCAGCAGTGTTACGCCTTCTGTCATTTTTGCCGTTGCCACATCAACCATGCCAAGACTTAGTGCTCTCCAACGAGAACGAGCTCTTGGGCATTTGGAAGCCGGAGAAGATCCACAAGCTGTGGCAGTGGCCTTTAGATGTCACATTTCGACCAGTTACAGGCTGCAGCAATGCTATCATGCCAACGGGTCTTCTGCTGATGCTCCCCGAAGCGGACAACCACATGTGACAACTCCACGGCAAGACCGCCACATTTTCCGGGCTCACGTGCGAAATCGCTTTCAGATCGCTTTCAGCCAGCTGAGGAAACAGCAAGAGAAGTTATCGGCAACCACCAGGCACCCATCAGTGGCCAGTGCGACGACGGCTAGAGGAGCATAATCTGCACAACCACCATCCAGCCTGTGGACCTGTTCTTTCTGACCGTCATCGCCGTGCATGTCTACAGTGGTCACAGGCTCATGACGACTGGACCTGGTGACAGTGGCAGAACGTCCTGTTCACGGATGAGAGCCGCTACTGCACCAGCCATGCAGATGGGTGCATAAGAGTGTGGCGGAGAAGGGGTGAATGCTATGCTGATGGCTGTGTGCTGGAGAACAATGGCTGGGGCGGTCCAAGCATGATGATTTGGGGTGGGATTACCTTGAACCAGACAATTGGACCTGTGTTCTTCCGTGGACTCATACCAGGTCACGGAAATGGCGTCACAGCGCAGCGCTACATTGACCAAGTACTACACCCATATGTCCTGCCATTTTCTCAGGGATGCAGAAACTTCATCTTGCAGCAAGATAATGCATGTACACACACTGCACGTGTCACCCAGCACTTCTTGCAGCAGCACAACATCCCAGTCATGCCCTGGCCTGCCCTCAGCCCGGACCTCAATCCCATCGAACATCTCTGGGACCAACTGCAAAGGGAGGTCAACACTGTATGCCCCAGACCAATGACAGCCGCAGAACTGGAGAATACCATTGTCAAGGCCCGGAACAAAATCCCCAGGGCAGCTGTCAACTGCCTGATGCACTCTATGCGTTGACGCTGCCAAGCCGTCATCAACGCCAATGGAGGTCACACACCATATTGACTTTGTGCTGTGCCATGCTTGCTCCAAATACAGAATAAACTTCCACACTGATTACGCTGGTGTCCATGATTTCATTCCTAAAATGTCGATAACATGCGTTGTATGGTTTGTCCTAATCGACTTTCAAATGTTGGATTAAATGTGATTTGAAGGGGCTATTTCGCATTTCTTTTGTTGATCAGTATATAATACTATGAATTGTTGTCATGTAAAAATGCAATAAAGAAGAAAGCCATATTTTTGTTTTTCCTATTTGTGTGAAAAATGAATATGATCCAACTGCAAGAGACATAGATCCTCATAAGCCCCCGCAGTAGCAGGGACTGATGAGGGTCTATGCCTCTTGCTGATAATACTTGGTATCCATGTTCCTTGGACAGCTGGGTTCTTAAAGCTTTGAATTAACAACTTCAAAAACATACGGTAGGCTGCGTCTACTGCCAGTAAAGTGGTTATAAAAAGTGGTTATAAGTCTGAACGTTTTCCTCTGTCTGCAGACTTCATGTGACAGTACTGTCAGTAAAGTGGTTATAAGTCAGAACGTTTTCCTCTGCAGACTTCATGTGACAGTGTGCCCGTGGTGGTGATTGACGAGGTTGGCAAGATGGAGATGTTCAGCAATGTGTTCGTTCAGGCAGTTCAAGCCCTGGTCAGCCGACCTGACACTACTGTCCTGGCTACTATCCCCATTCCCAAGGGTCGACCCATAGCCTTAATTGAAGAGCTCAGATCAAGCAAACATGCTCAGGTGTTTACAGTGAGTAATAGAAGTTATCCCTGAATATAAAGTAAGTTTTTAAAAAAAGCATGCTTCAAATATTCCATAGCTATATCATGCTTCTTGCTGGCAAAGAGATGACTGATTGACAACCAGTTTGAGATATTCTCCATTATTAACAATAGGACTGTTATGAGGGCACATGCCACAGTGATCAGGGCAATCCAGCAAAATGGTCCCCTTATTAGGGAGACTTAGAAGACAAACAAAATGTGTTTTGTTAGCCTGTTTCGTTAGTGACATCACCAGGCTGTGTGTACTGCTTTATGAACGCATATGACTTTGGTCGGAAATCTTCTCAAATTGCCAGTTCACTTCTATTGAATATGCAAAGGTACACGTAACTTGATTGTTTAATATTTTGCGTCAGTCGGCAGAAATTGATAGAGACATCCGATGTAGCGATACCATTACAAGTAGAGTGCATGCCTGTGAAGAGTTACCTTTCTTGTACCAAAGAAGCGTCTTTCGTTAGACATCTAAGCCGCATCAGCAGTTCGTATAGCCGATTCAAGGATGCCTGCTCTCTCCTGTCCTTTTCAACATATTCCTGGAGAAGATCATGCAGGAAACCCTCCACGACCACCATACTTCAATCTCTATTGGTGGCAGATCCCTGTGCAATCTTCGATTCGCAGACGACATTGACCTCATGGCAGGCAGCAATAGTGAGCTCCAAAACCTGACAGACAAACTTTCAAGTAGCGCAGGGTCTTATGGCATGGAGATCAGTACGGATAAAAGCAAAGTGATGATCAACACCACAAGCGACAGCAGCAGCAACATTCACATGAATGGCCAAAAGCTAGAAGAGGTCAATAGCTTCAAGTACTTGGGAGCCACCCTGTCCAAAGACGGTAGTTGCATAGCAGAGATCCGTATCAGGATAGGTACAGCAACATCTGCAATGGCCAGGCTGGACAGGATATGGCGAAGTAACTCCATCAGCTTCACCATCAAGTACAGGCTTTACAAGTCCCTCATAGTGTCTATTCTACTCTACGGCTGTGAGACTTGGACACTGCTTGCAGACTCAGAAAAGAAAATCCAGGCCTTTGAGAACAAGTGCCTGAGGAAGTTGCTCCGCATCTCGTACCGCGAGCACAAGACCAACGAATATGTACGGAGCATCGTCACTTCCCTGGTGGGCCCACATGAACCCCTTCTGGCAACCGTGAAACGGCGCAAGCTTGCTTGGTTTGGCCACGTGACCCGACACAACACCTTGTCCAAGACTATCCTCCAAGGCACTCTCGAAGGAAGTCGTCGGCGAGGTCGTCAGAGAAAGAGTTGGGTCGCAAACATAAAAGAATGGACCGAACTCGAGATGTCAGACTTGCTTGCCACCGCCCAAAATAGAACTCAGTGGAGAGCACTGTCTGTTGCTGCTGCCTTTCAGTCCCCCCAACGCCCAGTTCAGGCAAGGGACTGATGATGATGATGATGATGATAGCCGATTTCGTAGGACCGAAACGAAATGAAGTTGCTTGTACCAAGTCTCCCTATTACTGATGGATGTCCTTACTGTTAAGGGGCACAACCTGCCATCTTTTACGCAATTCTGATTTAGGAAAAACATTAAACATTTAGGGCACAACGTCTTTTGCCCACCACAAAGGTGATTTCAAAGACGGGGCACCGAAAAGAGGCCTGTACAAATTTTGACCCCAGCTTGATTCGAACCCACTACCTTTGGGACAAGAGTCAAACGCTCTGCCACCGAGCCACCCAGCTCCCCTCTGATTTAGGAACTCCTATTAACCCATTCAGCCCTGACGCACTACATCAGGAGATGGGTCAACCATGATAATTCAAGGGTAGTGCCAGATTAGCTTGGCATCAACAGGTGCCAAGCTAATCTGGCACTACCCTTAAATTATCATGGCTGATCCATCTCCTGTAACAGGTGCATAGTCGTTAGACGACGCCTCCAAAATTTGGGAAATACGTGCACCGGGCTGAATGAGTTAATGAGAGAAGGAACCATATAGTCCCACATCCAGCCCCTTAGCTCTGTGTAACACATTTAGACGTGGATTGTTTTGAACCAACATTTGCTGGGAATTATGCTTGCACGATGGAGTTAACCCTTTTAGCCCCAAGGTCCCATTTCTCAAATTTTGGAGGTGTTGCCTAATGACTATGTACCAGTTGCAGGAGATGGATTGACCATGATAATTCAAGGGTAGTGCCAGATTAGCTTGGCGCCTTCAGGCGCCAAGCTAATCTGGCACTACCCTTGAATTATCATGGTCAATCGATCTCCTGCTGTAGGGACTCGGGGCTAAATGGGTTAACTTATGAGTGATATTGTAGGACAAGTGTACAAATAATAGATATTCAGAAATCAGAAGTTAGTCAAAATCTGCACACCTTTTGATGCAAACAGTGGATTAAAAGCCCAGACAAACATGCGATATCACATTTGCCCCAGATTTTAATCCAGTTTGCATCTAGAGATACCCAGTTTTTTACCTACTCGTGAAATTCTGTTGTTGCACTGATAATTGCATTTACTGTGTGTGTTTTGGAGTAAGCAAAATGATTTACATGATTTCATCTGAGCGTCATTTCTGAATGGGCGTTTGGCCCAACTGGTACGTGCAAATACTTAAGTGCTCATAAAGAATGTGTACAGCATCATATAAGCATTTTGACAGTGAAACAGATGTAACTTTTCGTTGCCATTTCACTATGTTTCAGATTTCCAAGGACAATCGGGACTCCATATTGTCTGAGATTGTGTCTGCAGTTCAGCTGTCAAGAAAAACTGATTGTAAGAAATAAAATCTGAATTTTGCTTGCTTATTCACATCACTTGCAGAGATATAACATGGCCAGTGCTATCATGGCCCAGTGTGCAAAAGGTCATTGGGCTGATGTGGCCATACTTAGCCAGCCAGCATCAGTCTGATGACCTTTTGCACATTGGGGTGGGAGGGTGAGCCTGATTAACCATAATAGTTAAAGGAAAGTGCCCGATTAATTTGGCACCTCTCCTTCTCCCAGCTGCAAAAATGATTTGGCCATGAAAATTTAAGGGTAGTGCCCGATGAGTCTCTCCAACAGGGGGGGATGAGGGGTGGGGTGGGGTGGGTTTTACAGCCCCCCCCCCCCCCCTCCTCCCCCCGTCGCGGTAACTGATCCACCCCTGCATCAAGCTAATCAGATGTTGCCCATGAACCTTCGCTGCTGAGTTTAACCCTTTGGCTGTTGGTAGCACCGTTTTCTTGAGGTGGTTCATGCAGGAATCACCCAGAGAAAAAGCGCTACTGACAGCCAAAGGGTTATGGTGAGAGATGCATTGATAAGCTCAAACCCATAACCACAAACATGCCATCTCCTCAAACACTTTTATCACTCAAATCCATTTATTACTCCTCATACTCGCACAAAACTAATACACATAATGATTGAATTCTCCCTTTCTAACCACTTTACTATACATTAAACTTAACAATACGAAGCACATCTAGATAATTGTTTTTTTTTCCATAGATTTGCTAACCTTACCATGGTACAAACATGTATTAAGAATATATGGTTTCAATGGGATTGGTCTAATTACAAAGTTATGAGAGATATCTAGTACAAACACTGATGACCACAAACTCAAAAGTACGAGCATGTATCATAGTATTACAAGGAACAGTTTGTTTATATGGCTGAGCAACCTACAATGGAAAAAGAGATCGATGGTATTTACAGGTACACTTTAACCCCATTGCCACTTTTCCAAAATTTTGGAGGCATCATCTAACAACTATGTACCAGTTACAGGAGATGGGTTGACCATGATAATTCAAAGGTAGTGCCAGATTAACTTGGCACCATCAGATGCCAAGCTAATCTGACACTACCCTTGAATTATCATTGTCAATCCATCTCCTGCTGTAGTGCATTGGGGCTAAATATGTTAATACTTGGAGACTTTCACAAGTGCCCATCTGCCTTTTGCCCACATGGACAACGGGTCATAAATAAAATGACCCACCCACCTGCCCGACTTATATTCACACAAACAACCAGTCATAAAAACAACTTGCTGTGCATGTAAGTAAAAGACGAATGGGTATTGCAAAAAATCTACCAGTCACTGCATTACAATAAAATTACCTTGAAATTACCAATATTATTATAATTGATGTGTACATGTATCTGTATTGCCAGGCTTGTTAACAACTTGCATGCTAAAGGGGTGTTGCTTCCATTGCAAAGTAACGTGAATACATGACCCATCTCAGCAAGGAAAATGCCACTGGGCCGACATCAGGCTGCAGTTGATACGCACACAGCTGTGCACAGGCCAACTACAACTGAAAGAAAGTGACATCATCCCGATGTCATTTTGCTTCTTGAGAAACTGCATAACATTAAAATCAATCACAGGTGTGGTATTTGTCAATGCAAGTGTATTAAAAACATCTACTCTCAGCAACAGTAATAAAACTACATGCACATGAAAATATATTCCTGAATAGTAACATTACAATATACATTGCTTGAGAATAATGAACAGATGATTACTTGTCTGCAAAGTAAAGTAACAAAAACAGCTCTTTTCCCCAAAACAATGCATTCTATCCATTCTACTCTATTGCATGCAGTGGAACATCTTTGCATTCCAGCAAAAGGTAAGCCAGCAACATTTCCTCTAGTGAATTTTAAATTTTAGCATTTCAGATCTTAAAAAAGACCCATTACATCCTGAGGCTGATTTTGTCAATGTGCTTATTGTCCTACAAAGGCTACATTACAGATTAGGAGATGGATCAACTGTTTTAGTTCAAGGGTGGTACCAGAACAGCTTGGCACCTCAGGTGAGACGCTAAGCTATTCTGGCACCACCCTTGAACTATCAGTCAAATTTATTTCAAGCAAAGGGGGCATCAGGATGGAATAGGTTCATAGAAGATTTCATTCAAACATAAATATATAAGTACATGCACACTGCATTCTTTGGTCAGCAGACACCCACCCACCTCCCTCCCATGAGCACCAAACCCCTCCTAGAGGTTGGTGTTCATATACAAGGATGGGAGAAGGAAGGTTCATTGGCAAAGTCAGCATAGATGGGTGTACTGAGGTGAAGGATTAAATGGTCAGACCAAATATTAAACTGGTCCCATAAAATTCGCTGTAAGAATCGCATGCACAAGAAAAACAAATCTACTTGGAAAAATTGTCTGGTTTGATCACAAAATCAAGAGCAAAATGCTTGTGGGTAATGATATCTGGCACTCGTGAAGCATCGAAGAGGCGGAAACGTGCAGGGTAAAAGTTCCTAGAGACTTTCACACACTACATTTGTTTTTTAAAAACAGTAGATTTATAGACTGTTTCATGCAAGGAGTGTCTCCCCTGGATATTATACCAAGGGGGGTCACTCACTGCGTTAAATGATTAGGTCCTTCATGACAAGCAAGGGGTAAGGGGATCTAATTGTGTTTGTCACTGGATAAAATAAAAAAAAACCTGCTTTCAAAAACTGCTGCCTACCAAAGATACAAATTAACCCAGTAACAAGTGCACACAGACTTGTGCCCTAAAATCATACTTTGGAATTGTTTTTCAAGAGTACTGCGACTCTCTGTGGTTTTTATCCATGTTTTTATCTAATAATTTGCAAACAGTGAATAACTTCACAATAAATACATCATGTTCTGGATCTGATCAGAGACAAACTGATGAGAAATGAGACAAAGTGACATTAGGGCTAAATTTTCCATATGATAAAAATGAATTCTTTGTGTTTATCCAAGAAACAAAAACACGTTAAGATGCATGAAACAAAACATGGTAACCCCCTTTGTGCATGCCGTCGCTGGTACTGTCTACAATATCAGTGGCGGCATGCACAATAAAGTTACATTATTATCAAAGACACAAAATTATAATAACGGATAAAATCCACACTTGTGAGCCTTGTTCCTTTCATTGTACAAATAGTTATTGACAACAATGTGTCAGTCAGGTAGTGTCGCAGAGTATTTCATTCATTCAGTCAAAATAGTTTACACACTCTCCCCTCACCTTTACAAATCACACATGCTACTTTAACTTCCAGTACCAAACTGTGTGAGTTACTGATCAATTGTGATAACACAAAGCTGTACATCAGCTTGGGGTCTCTCCAGGTACCAGGCTAATAAGGCACTACTGATAGGGATCAGGAGACAAACTCTCCTCCCAAAGAAAATGCCTGATTAGCCTGGGGTTCAAAAATGAATTGACTGATACGTCTAGGGTAGTGCCTGATAAGTTTGGCACCTGTTAAAAGTAGCGCTTAATAAGCTTGGCACCCATCAAGGGTAGTGACTGATAAGCTTGACACCCATCAAGGTTAGTGCCTGATAAACTTGGCGCATGTCAAGGCTAGTGCCTGATAAGCTTGGCGCCTGTCCAAGCACTACCCTTGGCATATCAATCAAGCCATCTCCCAAAATTTGTTGGTCAGTATGTGATTCTAAAAAAATAAATCAGTTTGCACTGGAAGCAAAATGGAAATAATAAACCAGTAAGCAAAGGGTCATTGGGTTAACGTCGGCTGCAGTTGGCCTGCAAACATTTGTGCACAGACCAACTGCAGCTGCCATGGGCTCGAGGACCTTACGCCTACTAGGAAGTCAGGAATTGACTTATTGCTGCCCAGCAACAATTTGGCATCTAGAACAACCCGAATAGAGGACTTGCATAGGCCATTGGCTTCATTTGCGGGTGGGGCTGAAAATAAAAAGCAAAGAGAGAAGTATTACTAAAAAATTGTAAACTTCATTTTTTAGAACAATAGGTGTTTAACCCCCTGTTGCGTGCAGACATCTGTAATCTAAACAAAAATGGCAAAGCCCTTATGACTCATGTGTATGACCAATCCACATTAGTCTGACCTTTGTGCCACCGTAGATGGCCTTAGTCGCCTGCTCGGCGTTAAACCCAAATAACTAACTAACTGACCTTCGTGACCATCATCTTTCACACTGACATCAACAAGTGCTCAGGTCAAACTAACATAAGTAAAAGGTTGGCCTTTCTACCGGTGAAGTCCATGTACAATAACTGAGGTGAATTTCATGTTCTGATTCAAACAGAATTCGAATTTAAACCTGAAAATGGCTTCAATTTTCAAAGAACTTGCTCAATTATTGCATGAGCTGCTTTGAACCACTGACCCCAAAGGTTGAGATCCCCAAATCTGATAGCTGTATGATTCCATACATTACAGTACATTTCAGGTGACTGAACAATCATGCAAGTTAAGGATGGTGCCAGATTAGATTGGCGCCCACAGGTGCCAAGTATCTGGCTGATCAGTATCTCAAAGTGTCAAGGCTTTGTCTCAACAAGTTACAACAGAAATAATACTTAAGCTAAATGAAACAAGATGAGGATTTCATCCCAAAGTCTACTGTATTGTTTGGAGCTCACATGCGTTTTTCTTTTAGGAACATTCAGAGTTGTTCATATTTTTCAGCTTATCCTTCTGATCCATCTCCCTCCTCTCTAAGCCAACCTCTGATTAACACACACACACCGGCGTACACAAATAAAGACGGACACACAGCGCTTCCTGCCATTAGTACGCTCTGTGGGCTCGTGTAGCGACAGGAATTCTGAAGAAGAAGAATAGCACGAGCCGCAAAATGACGTCACAATAAGCTTCACGTCATGGCATCGCTGGTCTCGCATTGCTGTGTACGCAGTGATGAATTTGATGTTTGCCGTCACTCACCCAAAAGGCACAGAACCTTTTCCGTGTCTGGTGCTTTGCCTCAGTTCAGCAACAATGTATAACACTGATGTGTCTAGTGCTTTTATGTCACGTCACGGTCTGAAGTCAAGAATTCGTTTTGACATTTCATTCTGCGATTAATTTTTTTTTCACGAAAACACTGACTATGTACAAAGCTGGTTAACGAATTCATTCAATATCTTTCTCGAAGCTAGCTATATTCAAAATTTCAAATGAATATAACACAAATTACGGACTCAAATGCGGGTCAACTGACTTTCTATAAACAGCAATTTTTCTTTTTAATGAGTAATCCAATTTAAATATGCTGAAAAGTACTCCGAAATACATCTTGAAGGAAGCATTTCCTACAGTTTCAGACCTGTACGTACAAAAACACAGGAGAAACTCGTTTCCCGCCAAAGGTATGTTCAACAGCGCGGTTAGCGTAGCTAGGCATGACGTAATTTTTATCGTGTTACTTCATGGTCAGAGTCTGATGTGTGCCCGCCTATGTTCGTCATTTGAATGCTACAGAACGTGCTCCAACCAGCCCCATTTTAAAGTCTACCGTATTTTCAATACGCTGGACAAAAAGTACTTACCACAGCATCGTATGAGGTGAATTCCGGCTTCAAGTCTGTACCACCACGCAGAGTGATGAAAGCACCCTTGTTGCCCATAGTATCACTGAGGACAGACCCAATATGTAAAGTGAATACATCACATTCTAACCCTCACGCTGGGACCATATGGCGTTGAGGCGCATCCCCTGGGTGGTGGATAGGGTTCCCTCGCGAGAGGGGTGCACCGAATGAAATGAGGTGCCATGAACCAACATGGTCTAAAGGAAGGAGACCCCGACAGAAAGTCCTTGGTCCTAGTAAGGGGGTTGGGCGTGGGGGTAGCTTCACCACACTGCAAATAAGGAAATAGCTACAAAACCGCCGACGAATAGACAAACAGCAATTCCTTTCCTGGAGGAGGAAAGTTCTTCTACCAGAAGATTTATGATGTCGTGTGGTGAAAGCCGGAAGTCTTCGGAAGCCACAGGACCGAGCCGCCTCTCTCTATCCAGGGACACAATCATGGACACATGGACCATGTACCAGAGCGGCAAGGCCGCCCAGACAGCAGCGGAAATGCAAAAGTACAACTTTCCCTGCTAGGTATCAGTGAAGCCAGATGGACGCAGTCTGGCCAGAAAAGGCTGTTAAGTGGGGAGATGATTCTGTATTCAGGTCATGAAGAGGAGAATGCCCCCCATACAGAAGGTTAGCATTCATGCTGTTACCAGTGGCACAGAGGGTGCTGATGGGCTGGGAACCTCTGGGTTATCACAGCAGCCTTTAGAACCAGGAAAAAGATTAAACTCAACGTCATCCAGTGTTATGCACCCACTAATGACAGTGACGAGGAAGAGAAACAAGAGTTCTATGACCGACTCCAGAGTGCTGTAGACAAATGTACGGAGAGACATCAAAATCGTCATGGGCGATTTTAATGCCTAAATTGGGGAGGACAACACCGGATATGAAGAGGTGATTGGGAGACAGGGACTAGGGGAGATGAGTGAGAACGGGGAGAGGTTTGTAGACTTTTGTCATTGGAAGCAGCATCTTCCCACACAGAAGAATACACAAAGCAACTTTGGTCTCACCTGACCATACTACAGAGAACCAAATAGACCATATCTGCATTAGCAAGAAATTTAGAAGATCCCTTCTAGATGTTCGAGTGAGGAGGGGAGCAGATGTCACCTCAGACCACCATCTGCTTACCTTAAGAATAAAGCCCAAGTTAAAGAAAAGCTGCACAGAGACAACAAGAAGACAGCGCTATAATGTAGGCCTCCTGAGAGAGACTGGAGTGAGAGAAGAGTTCAAACTGGTGCTGTCCAACCGGTTTCAAGCGTTACAGGAGCTAGTAAACGAAGAGGAGGCGGTCACCACAGAGCAGCAGTGGAAGGCAGTTAGAGAGGCGCTGAACTCAACCTGCAAAGACTGTAGGGTTCAGGAAACACCATCACAAGGACTGGCTTTCGGCACAGACCTTGAAGAAGATAGAAGTGAGGAAGCAGAAGAAAGCAGTTGTTAACAACAGTCGCACAAGAGCAGCCAAAGCAAGGGCACAGGAGGAATACTCGGAAGCCAACCGCAAGGTGAAGAGGAGTATCAGGGTAGACAAGAGGGCCTACACAGACAGCCTGGCAGCAGAGGCAGAAAAGGCAGCGGCAACATGAAACAGCTCTACGACATTACCAGAAGATTGTCAGGCAAGGATGGCCATACAGAAAGACCAGTAAAAGACAAAGAAGGCAAGCCTATTGCAGACAGAGCAGACCAACTCGACAGATGGGCAGAGTATTTTGAAGAGTTACTGAACAGACCCAGCCCACCCGACCCCCCATACATCCAGCCAGCAGAGACTGACCTACCCATCAGCTGTGACAGACCCAGCCGGGAAGAGATCAGAAGAGCAGTGGCATTTTTGAAGAATGGCAAAGCAGCAGGGCCAGATGGCATCCCAGCGGAGGCTATGAAAGCAGACCTAGAGACAACAGTAGAGCTGCTGTATCCACTGTTTGGAAAGATCTGGGAAGAGGAGGTGATGCCGGCTGACTGGAAGGAGGGGTACCTAATCAAGTGTTCCAACTACAGAGGAATCACCTTGCTGTCAGTACCAGGAAAGGTCTTCAACAGGATCATCCTGGAGAAAATGAAGAGCTCTGTCGACCCCCAGCTGAGAGACCAGCAAGCAGGTTTCAGAAAAAAACGTTCATGTACAGATCAGATTGCCACTCTCCACATCATCGTGGAACAGTCTCTGGAGTGGAGCTCCCCGCTGTACGTCAACTTTGTGGATTACGAGAAAGCATTTGACAGCGTGGACCGAGAGACTTTGTGGAAACTCTTACGACACTACGGTGTACCCACAAAGCTCGTCTGCCTGATCAAGAGCAGCTACGATGGCATGACATGTCGCGTGATCCACAAAGGGCAGTTCCCCAGGGAGCTCCAGGTCAGAACCGGCGTCAGGCAGGGGTGTCTGCTGTCTCCGTTCCTCTTCCTACTGGCCATAGACTGGGTCATGAAGAGGACCACTGAGCAGAGAAGAAGCGGGAATACGGTGGACACTGTGGACACAGCTTGACGACCTCGATTTTGCAGACGATTTGGCTTTACTGTCCCACACTCATCAACAAATGCAGGACAAGACCACGAGGCTTGCTGACATCTCGTCCCAAGTGGGCCTAATCATCCGCAAATAGAAAACAAAGCCAATAAGGCTGAACGCAACCAGGGAACAACCAGTCTTGCTTGATGGCACCCCGTTGGAGGAGGTAGAGTCCTTCACCTATCTTGGGAGCATCATCGACAAAAAAGGCGGCACTGATGCAGATGTCAGAGCACGAATCGGTAAAGCGAGAGCAGCCTTTCTTCAGTTGAAAAAAGTGTGGAGTTCCAGAGAGCTGTCACAACACACCAAAGTCCGGATTTTCAACGTAAAAGCAGTTCTCCTACATGGAGCAGAGACTTGGAGGTTGACAAAAACAACAGTCAACAGAGTACAGAGCTTCATAAACAGTTGCCTTAGAAGAATCTTAAAAATCCACTGGCCAGAGAAGCTCAGCAACGTCAGACTCTGGGAGAGAACAGAGCAGATAACAGCAGAGAATGAAATTGGGCGAAGAAGATGGGGATGGATTGGTCACACTCTGAGAAAGCCAGTTTCCAGTATCACTAGGTAGGCATTGTCATGGAACCCCCAGGGAAAGAGGAAAAGAGGCAGGCCTAGAAACACCTGGTGTCGAGACCTCCAAGCAGACATCAAGTGACTGGGAACAACCTGGAGTAAAATCGAAGCAGAAGCTCAGGATAGGAGTTGCTGGAGGTCTCTCGTCGACGGCCTATACCCTGGGAGGGGTGACAGGCGTAAGTAAGTAAAGTAATCACATTCTAACTAATCAACTAATCAATTCAAATTATTGTAAAGCAATGTGATTATGAGCAAATAAGAAGTGGTCCTGCTCTTAACTCATTCGCAGCCAGCCACATCCGGATGCATGGCATAAGCCGCGCATCTGGATCTGGTTGGCCGCGAATGAGTTAACCTTTTGGCCATCCGTAGCGTTTATTGTCACTTTGATTTATGCAGAAGTTATTACAACAAAAATCACTACCAATAGCCAAAGGATTAACGTTTTTAGCACAAAAGCACTATGCCAGTTTCATGAAACATTAATTTTTCTCTAAAATGTATTTTTTCGAAAAATACTTACCGATGACACGACTGTCAGGAAATAGTCTACTTGCTTACCAATTTTACCTCGCGCTGGGACCATACGGCGTTGAGGCGCGTCCCCTGGGTGGTGGATAGGGGGTCCCTCGTGAGAGGGGTGCACCGAATGAAATAAGGTGCCGTGAACCAACATGGTCTAAGGGAAGGTGACCCCGACAGAAAACCCCTGGTCCTCCTAGTAAGGGGGTTGGGCGTGGGGGTAGCTTCCCCACCCTGCAAAAAAGGAAATAGCTACAAAAACGCCGACGAAAAGACTAACAGTAATTCCTTTCCTGGAGGAGGAAGGTTCTTCTACTAGAAGACTTATGACGTCCTGTGGTGAAAGCCGGAAGTCTTCGGAAGCCACAGGACCGAGCCGCCTCTCTCTATCCAGGGATACAACCATGGGCACATGGAACGTCAAGACCATGTACCAGAGCGGCAAGGCCGCCCAGATAGCAGCGGAAATGCAAAAGTACAACCTTTCCCTGCTAGGCATCAGTGAAGCCAGATGGACGCAGTCTGGCCAGAAAAGGCTGTTAAGTGGGGAGATGGTTCTGTATTCAGGTCATGAAGAGGAGAATGCCCCCCATACAGAAGGAGTAGCACTCATGCTGTCACCAGTGGCACAGAGAGCGCTGATGGGCTGGGAACCTCTTGGGCCAAGAATTATCACAGCAGCCTTTAGAACCAAGAAAAAGCTCAAGCTGAACGTCATCCAGTGTTATGCGCCCACCAATGACAGTGACGAGGAAGAGAAACAAGAGTTCTACGACCGACTCCAGAGTGCTGTGGACAAATGTGCGGAGCGAGACATCATCATCGTCATGGGCGATTTTAATGCCAAAATAGGGGAGGACAACACCGGATACGAAGAGGTGATGGGGAGACAGGGACTAGGCTCGGAGATGAGTGAGAACGGGGAGAGGTTTGTAGACTTTTGTGCTCTAAACCGACTTGTCATTGGAGGCAGCATCTTCCCACACAGAAGAATACACAAAGCAACTTGGGTCTCACCTGACCATACAACAGAGAACCAAATAGACCATATCTGCATTAGCAAGAAATTTAGAAGATCCCTTCAAGATGTTCGAGTGAGGAGGGGAGCAGATGTCGCCTCAGACCACCATCTGCTTACCTTAAGAATGAAGCTCAAGCTAAAGAAAAGCCGCACAGAGACAACAAGAAGACAGCGCTATAATGTAGGCCTCCTGAGAGAAACTGGAGTTAGAGAAGAGTTCAAACTGGTGCTGTCCAACCGGTTTCAAGCGCTACAGGAGCTAGTAAATGAAGAGGAGGCGGTCACCACAGAGCAGCAGTGGAAGGCAGTTAGAGAGGCGCTGAACTCAACCTGCAAAGACACTGTAGGGTTCAGGAAACACCACCACAAGGACTGGCTGTCGGCACAGACCTTGAAGAAGATAGAAGCGAGGAAGCAGAAGAAAGCAGCGGTCAACAACAGTCGCACGAGAGCAGCCAAAGTAAGGGCACAGGGGGAATACTCAGAAGCCAACCGCGAGGTGAAGAGGAGTATCAGGGCAGACAAGAGGGCCTACACAGACAGCCTGGCAGCAGAGGCAGATAAGACAGCAGGCAGCGGCAACATGAAACTGCTCTACGACATTACCAGAAGATTGTCGGGTAAGTATGGCCATACAGAAAGACCAGTAAAAGACAAAGAAGGCAAGCCTATTGCAGACAGAGCAGACCAACTCGACAGATGGGCCGAGTATTTTGAAGAGTTACTGAACAGACCTAGCCCACCCGACCCCCCCGACATCCAGCCGGCAGAGACCGACCTACCCATCAGCTGTGACAGACCCAGCCGGGAAGAGATCAGAAAAGCAGTGGCATTTTTGAAGAATGGCAAAGCAGCAGGGCCAGATGGCATCCCAGCGGAGTCTCTGAAAGCAGACCTAGAGACAACAGTTGAGATGCTGTACCCACTGTTTGGAAAGATCTGGGAAGAGGAGGTGATGCCAGCTGACTGGAAGGAGGGGTACCTAATCAAGCTTCCCAAGAAAGGCGACCTCAGCAAGTGTTCCAACTACAGAGGAATCACCTTGCTGTCAGTACCAGGAAAGGTCTTCAACAGGATCATCCTAGAGAGAATGAAGAGCTCCGTTGACCCCCAGCTGAGAGACCAGCAAGCAGGATTCAGGAAGAACCGATCATGTACAGACCAGATCGCCACTCTCCGCATCATCGTGGAACAGTCTCTGGAGTGGAGCTCCCCGCTGTACGTCAACTTTGTGGATTATGAGAAAGCATTTGACAGCGTGGACCGAGAGACTCTGTGGAAACTCCTACGACACTACGGTGTACCCACAAAGCTCGTCCGCCTGATCAAGAGCAGCTATGATGGCATGACATGTCGCGTGATCCATGAAGGGCAGTTCACCAGAGAGCTCCAGGTCAGAACTGGTGTCAGGCAGGGGTGTCTGCTGTCTCCGTTCCTCTTCCTACTGGCCATAGACTGGGTCATGAAGATGACCACAGAGCACAGACAAAGTGGAATACAGTGGACACTGTGGACACAGCTTGACGACCTCGATTTTGCAGACGACTTGGCATTACTGTCCCACACTCATCAACAAATGCAGGACAAGACCACGAGGCTTGCTGACATCTCGTCCCAAGTGGGCCTCACCATTCACAAACAGAAAACAAAGACAATGAGGCTGAACGCAACCAGGGAAGAACCAGTCTTGCTTGCTGGCACCCCGTTGGAGGAGGTGGAGTCCTTCACCTATCTCGGGAGCATCATAGACAAAAAAGGCGGCACTGATGCAGATGTCAGAGCACGAATCGGTAAAGCCAGAGCAGCCTTTCTCCAGTTGAAAAAAGTGTGGAGTTCCAGAGAGCTGTCACAACACACCAAAGTCCGGATTTTCAACTCCAATGTAAAAGCAGTTCTCCTATATGGAGCAGAGACATGGAGATTGACAAAAACCACAGTCAACAGAGTACAGACCTTCATGAACAGTTGCCTTAGAAGAATTTTGAAAATCCACTGGCCAGAGAAGATCAGCAACGTCAGACTCTGGGAGAGAACAGAGCAGATAACAGCAGAGAATGAAATTGGGCGAAGAAGATGGGGATGGATCGGTCACAGTCTGAGAAAGCCAGCTTCCAGTATCACTAGGCAGGCATTGTCATGGAACCCCCAGGGAAAGAGAAAAAGAGGTAGGCCGAGAAACTCCTGGCGTCGAGACCTCCAAGCAGACATCAAGAGACTGGGAACCACCTGGAGTAGAATCGAAGGAGAAGCACAGGACAGGAGTTGCTGGAGGTCTCTCGTTGACGGCCTATACCCGGGTAGGGGTGACAGGCGTAAGTAAGTTACCAATTTTAGCCTAAGACCCGAAGGGTCCCCCCAGGAGGCTCTTGGGGATCCCTAACAGGGACGAGAGTAGCCTCCCATGCCCATCTGGTCACGTGCCACGTGGTGCAACCTTCAACCAGTTGTCTACGGAGCTACCAGCGGCAAGCGGGGAGGAGGGAGGGACCTCAGAGTCATGTCATCGGTAAGTATTTTTCGAAAAAATACATTTTAGAGAAAAATTAATTTGTTTTCTCAAAAACATTACCGATGACATGACTGTCAGGAAGAATGTCAAAAAGGAGGTGGGTGCCGCACAATCCCTTTAGAAACCTGTCCAGGGACGAAAACAGCCCGTCACTCCTGATCACACACTCCCGACAATTTTAGCGAAGTGCATACCTAAGGCGCCTAGGGCGCCTGGAGGGAGTGTTGTGCCGCAGAGATGTCGCCCACCAGTGCGAGGTTGCCGCGCTGGACTGTCAGGTCCCGGAGGTAGAAGCGGGCGAAGGTAGACTCGGCCCGCCACCCCACTGCAGCCACAATCTCCTTGACAGCACAGTTGCGGTCAAAGGCGAGACTTGCGGCCATAGTGCGAACTTCATGCGCGCGGATCCTGAGTGTCTCAGCTCCCTGTGGGGAGAGGTCGCGATAGGCGGACTGTATGACCTAGCGGAGCCAGGAGAGAGATAAGAGATTGGACACATGATGGGCACCTAATCAATAATCTATCATTTTATTTAATCCTCTCGGTAATTATACAAGCCCATGCCAACCATGACAGTCAATGCTTTATCTGCCTAGCCACTTTAGTTCCACTCCTGAAATCATTTAAAGCTACGTTTTTTGATCAGCTGACAACCCGTGATTATTAAGGCAGATACCCCACCCCACCTAAATAATTAATGCTATTTGGCAAATATATCTTCCTGCTCCAAGAAAAATAACAAGACCTCATTTTGTAAACACTATTCCTAATGACACCCATCAAATGGATCTCCTGTTCCTACCACACGATACAATAAGAAAGAAACGATACAAGTATGCATTAACTGTTGTCGACATAGCTTCAAGGTATAAGGATGCCGAACCCATAACTGACAAGAATGTTAGTACAGTGGCCACTGCGTTAACAAAGATATATAGTCGTGGTCCTTTAAAATTTCCTAGGCTTGTGCAAGTCGATGACGGATCTGAATTTAAAGGCGCTGTTAATCAGTTATTTGCAAAGCATGGAGTGCTAGTGCGGCGAGGCATACCGGGCGTGCACAGATCACAGGCTATTGTTGAAAACTTTAACAAGCAATTATCAGAGAGACTTTTCAGCTATCAGTATTCTAAGGAACTCATGCATGACGCACGTAACACTGAGTGGGTTAAGAGATTACCGTCTGTGATGAAAGCAATGGATAATGAAGGTCACCCTAAACCTGCGGATGCTATTAAATTAAAAACAATACCGTCAGGGTCAGAAATAAAAAAAACAAAAACGCCAGACACAAACTTGTTTACAAAACAGGTGAGATATTTGTATCAACCTGGTGAGGCTGAAAATGACGTCAGACGTAGGGCAACTGATCCAATATGGTCTACGTCTGTCTACAATATAAAAAAAATATTCCCTGGCACTAATGCATCGATTTATTATCTGTATGAGCCTGCGCCTGAGAGGGCATTTGTCAGAGAAGAATTACAAATTATTCCTTCAGACACTGTTACGCATTTTTAACCATTTCACAACTAATTCATTGATTAGTTCATCAACCAGTTCATCAGCTATTTCTTCAGATAACTTAAGCGCATAATGCCCAGGTGCATAAGCCTTTTCCTTAGTGTGAAACACTCGTTTTGTGTCTCCAACTGCTAGAGACCTTTTATGTGTTTGGATCATTTCAATATTGTGTCTATTTTATCTCAGTGTCTTGTTTGGATAATCAGGCATTAGTTCTCCATCTAATACTTGCTTGTAATGTTCATGTCGAATGTCTTTATTTTTTATCGCTGTTTTCTTGATACCTTTGGCTTTGGACCGACTGCCTTTTTGGTGTAAAATAGAATACATTTTTGATCTCAGTCCAACGTACTCAATTATAGGCACTCCATTGAGTTCATCTTTAAATTTCCCAGGCACTTTCTTGTTTTGTGTGCTAAACAGCGGGTGATCCTTAGGGTAGTCAGACGTGTCTTCATGTCTTCATAAAAGTCTTCAGTAGGCACATCAATGATCATAGAGTCAGTGTCAGTGTATAGCAGACGACACTCAGGATATTTTGGTTTAAAGTAATCATAATAAAATTCAAGCATCAACAGTTTTGATAACTCAAGAATTGCCATACCAATGAATACTGGCTTGTCCAGTTTAACAATCTTTTTTTTGAGTGACACTGCATACAATGATGAATGAAACTCTTTGTACCCTGTGTACTGTGGCTTGCCTGTAAGTTTAATTGCACTTGATTCAGTTGTGACAAGTCTCACATCTTTGCGGTGATGAGGATTTTCCATTGTCTTTCCAAAACAGGCATTGTTCATAAGCTTAAAAAAGTCTTTGTCAAATGCAGTGTTGCCATCTCTTGCATGCAATGTTGTGTTCTTCATTATGTAATCTTTCATGAAAGCACTTTGGTCAAATTGAATACCTCTGTGAACTTTCTTTAGTACTAACCCATGTCTTATATAAAACTGCAGCAATCGATAGTGACAAACGTAATTGAATTTGTCTTTTAAATTTGGCACAAGTTTGGTGTCTTCTTTTTTCCCCGTCAAACTCATTTTCTCAACAGCTAATGGATAATCATTGTGGTAATCATGTAGATGGTGTGGGTACTCTAGGTCTACTTCAAAGATCCAACCCTTTGCATCATTCCGGTCATAAGTCATAATATAGTTTGTTAACTGTGTTATGTCATACTGTGACAAATCATACAGACAAAAGTTTTCAAGGGCAATAACTCACACATTGCGAATCCGTAAAGGTTATTAGCGTCAAGGTACGTAATGAATGACCTTGACCTTGAGAGGTCAAACCCAAGGTCGTCCAGATATTTGTTGTTGGCTCTGGCATAGTTGTTTGCGGCTATACTAATGCCTCCCCTCAAACCACGTTCCACCATTTCACCCATCATACGATCAGACAAGAGGTCTATAGATATCTTGCTGGATTTCAAAAATGCATCCCACGTCATGCCAGGACTAGTTATGTAACAGGCAGGGTCAAGTCTGTAGTGTAACAAACCCTTTTCACGGTAACTTTCAAATACGTCTGCTAGCAAACAAACGTCAGCCTTTAAGTACTGGTCATGGTAGTCACCAATCGTTTCACACCCTAGTTTTTCCCATGCATCAAGGGCATGCTTGTAATAAGAGTCAGAAATACCTTTACCATTTAGTGTAGAATAAAATTTCTCTTTTGGTGGCAGTCTCCTTTCTTCAAACACAACCCAGTCACTGATGTACTCGTACGGATACACACCTTTCTTAATCAAGTCTGGCTCAAAATATTTACTTGTTATTGGATACTCAGTCCATCTGCCAGACTAGCAAGACCTAATGACAAATGTTGCATAGAGTCATAAAATGCTAATTTATCCAACCTAAAAGTCAAGTATTTTTCAGTTGTCTGGGCAATGCAACTAATTTTTTTGTAAGACTCATCCACCGCCTGCATGATAATATGTGAATCATACCCCTTGAGATTGTGGAAAAAGATAGGCAACTTATATGCCTTGGGATCAATTTTTAGTTCCAAGTTGCAATCACCATGTGCAGCACCTCTGTAACGTCCAGTTATGTGGTCATGGTCGCAAACTTTATCACCCTTCAGAAGTTGATCACAACCTCCTAAAGGTTGTTCACAAATCCAACACATCACTGCTGCATCAAAATTTAGTTTGTCTTCTTCTGTCATCAACAAAGGCATCTGACAGTTTTCCAAATACTGTACTACCTGACTATACAGTTGTCTCATTTCTATTAAAAACTCAGCTGCTGCATTTTCACCCCTATAGATAACAGGTTTTTCGTGCACACCATCTGACTAACAAGAATATATCCGAAAGAACACACCACTTGGTCACTCGGTTTTATAGTCTTTGGTAATGATTCTGGAACAGGACCCTCATATGGTACAACCAGTGATTCAAAATCAGCATACACTACAAATGGCAGCTTTTGCTGATTTCCATAGTTCTTAAAATATACTTTGCTACCAGGATCTGGATACCTCAGTATTGTTTGAATGTCACCAGCTGACCTGCAGTGCTGGACGTGTTTGTGTGCTACTTTAATGGAAGAAACCTCTGTAAACATTTTTTACAAAATTCCTGTTTACCATCATGTTTTGTTGTATGATGAATTAGTCTTGACATACTTCTGATAATTGTGTAGTGAAAGTTATTAACAGAACTTATTAGTAACATGTCAACATGCTTATCTTCTGACTGTCCATAGGTTGGGGCAATTGGTGATACTCTAATTGGTTGTAACTTGTTCTCAGACTCATTATCCCATACATACACATTTATAGATATACCAGGATTTAGTTTTTCAAACAAGTCTATGTCCTCCACCTTAACAGGAAAATCTATGCCACTGAAGTTAAGTTTATTTACAAATTTGGTATAGTTAGATACACGATCAGGTCTTGTTTTTACAAAGTGTAGTTTAGCAAGCACACACCACATAAAACATAAATTATCATTGTTTTGAATATTAACAACAGCCTTTTTGTTTAAAACCTCTTTTGGCAGTGGTATCCATGATTTGCCTAATATAGGATGGTATCTTGTCTGCTTCAGTTGCAGTTCATGTACACGACCTTCATGCCAACCAGACCCCTGCATTTTTGCCCTGTCGATTGCTTCTTTCTCTAAACACTTTTTCCAATTCTCTTCTCGAATTAACTGTGTGTTGTCTTGTTGAGATAAACGATATAATCACTTCACTATCTACCCTGGTAAATTATATTTTAGCAACAATCTGAATCTTTACACTACCAGAAAGAAGATTATTTTGTATGACAGAAAAAGACATTTCTATCGATTCATAGACACTGTAAGTGTTGGATATAGGCAAGTCTGTTGTGTGAAACACGTTTCTTAAGCCGGACGAGCTTTGGGCATTGTCCGTCATTTTTATTTGTCCGACAAAATAATAAATAGAAAAAATTACACAAGGTGTAATACCACTTTATTGACTGTAACACCTACAATAAACAGATTTAGTTTGCATAGTTGTCTGATTATTTGTTCACACACTGTCTCAAACAACTGATCATCAACTTCAAAGGTATGTGTTTTAAGATCGACAGGCATGTACTCTACAAATGGTAACTCCTCAAATATTTCTAAAGTCATTTGATATGACACATAAATCATCGCAGGTGTTGATATTGGTGTTATGTCCGGTTGTTTGAAATCTGTTCTTAACTGATCAAAGTGTTGGATATACCTGAAGAACTCTGTTACATCGATCGTGTTGTCCGTCATTTTTATTTGACCGACAAAATATTAAATAAATAATATTTCTGCTGTCTGCTCATGCCGCGTGTGTAATATCACTTTATTTACTGTAACACAGATAATATAACCATTTAGCTTACGTAGTTGTTTAAATATGTTATAACAAAGTATTGCAAACCAGTCACAGCTGGCATCATTAACTTTAAAGGTATGTGTCCTAAAATCATCTTTCATGTACTCCACAACTGGATGCTCATCATCAAAAAAGTCCAAAGTCACATTATATGACATATATATCACCGATGGCACTGAGAGGCTTATGTCAGGCTGTTTTGTAGATGTTATTAAGGAATCTAATTGATCAATGTCTTTGAAGCTCTCTGTGATATCAAACGCTTGCACGATTTGTCCGACCATTTTTTATGGACAAAATAAAAAGCTAAATTAATTCACTAATCCATACCCTGAGGGCTGATCTGTCTTTAAGATAAGCTTTAGATGCTTAGTCGATTTTAGTTTGTTTTTTACAATGTCTCGTTCATGTTTGTTGGGGATGACATCATTTTCTCTGAGGCAGTCTTCAAAGCTGTCACGATCCTTACAGTAAAACAAACAGATAAACTTTAACTGCTCACGAAAATCTTTCAGTGATAAGCTCTGTTGTGTTTTATAGTAGGACAAAATATCACAATGTTTTCGAAAAGATAGATGTATCTTGTTTGTAAGAGATTAAGAACAAATTCAGTTTTCCCACAGCCTGTGGCACCACAAAACAAACCACAGTGTGGGTCGAGTGTCAGCAAGTTCATTTTAATATTAATTATAATTTTAATATATGTGTCCACTCAGTCTGCTTTCTTGAATGTTCAGTTGTGCGTCATAAATCAGATACAAATATATGTTTATTGCTTCGGCTTTTTAAACCTTTTTTTGTATTTGGATTGTAATTCCGTCACTGCCATTTTCAACAGTACGACCCGACCCATGTAGGTAGTCGTCATCTGTACTACGCAGGTCTAGCCAAAGTGCATACTTGTCTGTCAGGTATTGAGCTATTCTTACATCGTACAGATGTAGATCTTTAGATGCCATGTTTGCTGGTTTTTCTCTAAGCCTTCCACCTGCAAAATATTTTGTGATCTCGTCATAGTGCTGGTAAGGTAGCATACCCGAAGCATACACTTGATTAGGACGACCTTCAATAGTACAAGACAAATGATTAATCTTTGGATTGTAAAATTTTTCTGAATCCCTTTGGTATGGACTTCCCGGTTCAACAAACAGCATAAGAATGCCTTTCAGTGACCTAGCAGGTGTGTTCAAGTTGATGTTCCACATTGGGTCGCTTTTGTCTTTATGAATCAAACTGTGTCTTATAACACGATCATAATAAATCGGCAGTCTTGACTGGTACTGTTTTTGAATTATAATTGATTGATTGATTGTACATTGCTTAACGTCCCGACAGCAACAAGGCTTTCGTTTTTGAATTATAGTAGCTAGATGAGCATGTGTGACAATTTCATATTCCAAGGAAATATTAGAGATCTTGTATGATGCATTGAGATCCGTTGATTTGATAACTTTGGAGTAGTCATTAAAGATTAGTTCAAAACTAAGACGGTCATTTAGTGCTCCTTGATAATAAGGCAAATGCGCTGTTAGGATTTCAAATTCAAGTGGAATGCAAAATCTATTTCCATATGTTTCTGCCACAATAACGTCCTTGACTACTGTCGTTGATTTATCTGTTGCATTGATTCTGAGTTTGGCAACATTATCAGCCTGTATGCCTTGGTAAATACGGTCTTCTCTTTCTTCACTTGTGAGCCACAGATCTTTGTAACAGTAGAATACATCAGCATCGTCAAGACTAAACACTTCCTGACCTTCAAGTTTAACTTTAATAGTTTTAATAATTGCTCTGCCTAGGTTGCCAACTAGTGTTCTTTCGTCATCTGTGCCTGATGAAAGTTTAATATTAAAAGCAAGGCGAGCAGTTACAGGAACAATAACGTCACTGGGACCTAGGTTAGGAAACTTGACAGTAAGAATTTGTTCTGATCTATGGAGCTAGGATTGTTTGTGACGACAATTGATTGTCTAATGCCCTTAACACCAAGAGGCTCACGTAGTTTTCTATATGGGTCTAACTTTGATCCATAGGACAGTGTCATTTTATTATGCAAAAAAAAATTAAATTAATAAAAACAATGGCAGCGGGAGGATTTGGTCATGAAGATTTTGAAATGGATGACATGAATGACTATGATACTAGTGCAACAGATATGACAGATATGACTGGTACAAGGAATACTTTCAGTTTACGCCACGAACTTTTAGAAAGCAAAGTGAACTCGTTTTATGATCATGTTGGTGACCGCCCAGACAACATAGATCCTAATCAGTTTGAACTTGATGGCAAGGGCCATTTATATTTAAATACTGTTGACAGAGGAAAAGTACAATTGACTAACAAAAGAGACCCTGGTAAGTTTAAAGCATTAAGTACAATCAAAGGTGAAGGTGGTGTTGGCGCCTTGCGTCAACTTGGTATTGGAGATAAACAGTTACCACCTCGTCTTGCTAGTGCTCTTCATGATGCTCAAACAAGGTTGCCAACTGGACAGGAAATTGAAATGACTGAAGTAATAATAATAATAATAATACCGTTATTATATAGGCGCTTTTTCTCAATTTTGGGGAAATCGACTCAAAGCGCCGCGCCTGAAACCCAACACACACACTCACGAAACAGACACGGATTTACGCCATTTAAGACAAACACAGTACAAGACAAACGAAGGGCCAGTCAGCTACTGAAATTACAGAGATTTTTGATCGCTTGTATTTGAAATTTGTAAAGTGGCCTGAGACCGGTACCAAAGTGTGGGGAGTGGGGGGGGGGGGGGGTGGAAGAACCGGAGTACCCGGAGAAAGAACCCCCGACGGTCCGCCCGAATTAACGGTGACACTTACCAGAGGAGAAAAGTCCAACGCCGGAACCCGGTATCGAACCGCGCACCTTTGGCATTGGTGGCAGGCGCCTTAACCACTGCGCCACGGACCGCCCCAAAGTAACAAGACTGTCAGAATTAGCAGACAAGGTAATACAGGAAACTTCATTTACAGAAGGGCAAATAAATGAGGCATTAAATACAATGGGTGATTCTCCTTTGACAATGCGGGGAATTATGGGGTTGGATAAAACACTGCAGTCAATCAGAGGTGAGCTTGTGAATAATGTAGCCAAACTAGGCGAGCTTGATAATCACATTGAAAGAGAAAAAGAAAAACTAGCTAAAGCTGAGGATGAGAATTATGACACAGAAATGAAAGAAAGAATACAACACAGATTAAATGATTTGCAGATAGAAAGATCAGCACGACTAGAAGTGATTGAAATAGGAAAAGAAAACACAGGTCAACAGGGTTAGAGAAACTATTCAGAAAATACTTCACGAAGACACAACTTTGGCTGAGAGATTAAAAACACTTTTCAGAGAGCAGGGTATCACTATTGCAAGTTTAATTACTGCTCTTGGATTTATTATCAGTACTGTAGTGTTAGCTGTAACGGGTGGACCAGGTGGTAGCACTCCGACCCCTCCAGCTCCTCCAGTTCCATCAGACCCAAAAGATTTACAGGCATGGGTAAAAAAAACAGCTGTCTCATATATCAGACTTACTTCAGAAATTGGCAGTAAAAGCAATGGATGCTTTGCCTGGCATAATAGGTAGTGTTGTCAGTTGGATGATAAGTACAGCAGCAAAGGTAGTAGGGTTTATGGCAGAGCATGTGTGGGTCTTTTTGGTGACAGTAGGAGGGTTAATAGTGGGTTATTTAATGAAACAGGTAAAGAAGTAATATTCCTAATCCAGTAAGGCCAATTACCAATGCAGTTCTCTCTGACTCATGTGTGTTTGGTGCTGGTGTTACTGGCTGTGCTGGTACCGGTGCAGGTGTCGGTGCCGATGCTGGGTCTGTTACTGGCGTTACTGTCTGTACAGGTGGTGATGATGTTACTGGCGTTATTAATGGTTTTAATGGTTGTAGGTGAGTGGTTGTTGGGCTCAAGCTTACAGATTGATTGAGCCCTAATTTTTGATCACGCCCAGCAACAATTATTTCATTATTATAATTTGTTATTGTCCCCATTTGGAGTTGAAGGTCAGATGGTAACATGTATAGCCCGATGCCAACTACAAAGTCAACTTTAGATCTGGCATATCTGAGAACGTCTTGGTAGTGTTGTATGCTTGATGGGAGATCAACAACTGAGTTAATTGAATCTTCCAGGTTTGCCAGAAACTGTTTTTGTGCTTCAAATTTCCCACTCCCGTTTAAGATATTCGATTTTGTTTGAGCTTGTGCTCCTAGTATACACCACACATATGTTCTGATAGACTCATTAATGCGTTCAACTCCTGCTTGAGTAAACCCGTCACTCCTGTCTAAGACAAATGTGGTCCAGGCATTAGACTGTTTCTGTTCTATTGAACCTAACCACACTTCAGATTTTGATGAGAATGAAGAGTAGGGAGGCCAATAATCTTGAGGGTATTGTCTGTGACTCATAGCATAATACAATGTACCCATGCCTTTGTGATCATCAAGTTTTTGTGTAAAGTCATATTTTGTACTGATGTTAAATTCATTACAGATTCGTTCAAACGCTTTCATATCCATGGGATTGTTAAACTGATTAAAACTGGATTCAGTAGGCAGTGGGGTATGGAGTTCTGACAGTATTCTTCTAAGCTGGTAATACGTGTGGAAACGATAGACAGACTTAATCAGTTTGTTTGGGTGATTCAAATGGTCTGTAAAAGAAACCCCACAGCCAGTAGTTGAGCATAGTATGGCAAAGTTAAGTTGGTTTTGGAACATCTGTAGTGGGCTTGATGACCACTTTCTTGCAGTTGCATCATCTGTTATTGGAGGGTTTAGGTAATGATCATATGGATTCGGCACTTTCACTTGAAATAAATCTCCTTCAGACAAAGCTATATCAAGCTCATTTAGCTGAATTATTTTCTGATCATAAGTCGGTGCAACATTATACTTGGCATCCATGTTAAATTGAAATGCATTTACAGTGGCAATTGTTAATGATTTAAATTCCATTATGCTTTTTTTATGTGACTATAAAAATGTTTATAACCTTATCAAATATTGACACAAGTAAACCAGTGTGGTTAACTAATGGGATTGATAATCGTGATGGTAGCAAAGCTGTAGCTATTCATGAAATGTTCTACACTGTAAAGTGGTTTAATGTAACAGATGATAAAAATTATTCTGTAAGTGGAACTCTCGATGGTATTGAAAAGGGTGATACTTTACGATCTGGGTATTATGACTTTTGTACTTTAGCAGAATGGCTTCAAAATGAATTTAAAATTAAAGCAACTTTAAACCCAGCTAATTTACTTGTTACAATTGAATTTCTGAAAAGTGGAAACTTTTCTTTATCAATTAGTCTTTTATTACTACTTGGATTTTTAGGTAAAAAAAATAATACATCCAGATGAAGATTGGTCATCGTCAGTCGGGCGTCTACTTTCACCAAAAAAAAAACAAAAATAACTGGCAGATATCCTGTTCATTTCTCAGTACACACAGTGCTAAATGTTCATTTGAAAGAACTAAGCACTGGAAAGCCTTCGACTTTGTTGAAATGCGTGTCAACTGGAACTGCTCCTTATTGCGAAAATGTAGTTGTTAGATTTCCTAATTCACAGTTTAAAAAAATTAGGCTCCAGTTTCTTTGAAACATTGTGCTTATATGTAACTAATCAGAATGACAAACCAGTTGTGATGCATGATTTTTATGTTGTGTTGGAAGTGAAATAAATTTTATTTTTGTTTTATAAAAATGAGCGGTCTTGGTCCAAAGCCGAGAATTATTCCAGTTGCATGTCCATCAATAGAGTTGAAAGATTTGGCTGACGTGCAAGATTTTGATAAAGAAGGTGAGGTAGGAGAGGTGTGTATGGCCTTGAACTTGTTTCCGTTGGATTGTACAAACGAAAGGTAATTGATGATGTAAAAGATGGCGCTGAGAGACAGTTTCCTAAACTTAGTCAACTTCGTGATGTTACTGTTCCTACTCCTGTAAGTAATGTGCTCTACGGCTTAAAACATGTGGGTAATAAGTGGGTAATTATTCCTACCCCTGTTCCGCTTGCACCTATTCCAATTGTATGGGATGTAAAGTTGGTATTTATCAGTCCTTATGTTTATTTTACTGATGAAGGTGCCTTAGTATTTAGAAAAGTTGTTAACTCTGAGCCAATGCTTGTAAGGCAAGCTATTTTGCAGAAACCAATAGCAGAGAAAAACTAAAACTTCAAGAGTATGGAAAACGAAGGTATTTTCTTACAAATAGAAAGGGTAGAACAGATACTTCTATTTCGTTCGTACCATCAAACTTTACCATAGATTGAGAAGCGACAATAGTTTTTGAAATTCTCATGAGATCTTTGGATGCTGTAAAAGAAGCAGATATCGCACAGGGAATCAAACTTACGTGGGATAGCTCAGTAGCAGAGTCAACAAAGGTTGTTATTGCTATTAGAAAAATCAATACAGATTTTGAAGTTTCGAGTAGTGTCCCTGCTGTTAAGGTAGTGATTGATAAAGCAACTCTAGTTCGTCCAAGTTTAATAAATCTAGAACACATAGATCTTGTTTCGTTTTATTACGCTAACAAATTGTATACCTTTGAAGAGTTGCAAAATGAATTAGAAGATTAAATATAAAAAATATTTGCCACAAAAAAAATGCCACCACTGTATCCACAAATACCGCCTGAGCCGCTTGATCCTATTGTTCCAGACAGATCATTACAAGCAGACTCATTCCGTTTAATGAATATTACAGAAGCGTTGAAGTATTTGGAAGGAGAACAGGCAAAATACACCCGGTGCAAAAGACGATATAAAACAGTTTTCAATTCTGTACACAACACATCAATGGCCGTGGGTGTGGTTTCAGCCGGATTATCTGTAGGAGGTATAGCTCTGTTTGCAACGGGAGTGGGAAGTGTCACAGGAATTGCTATTGAAGGTGTTGGCCTTGCCACAAGCCTGGCATGCTTTGGTTTGGAAGCCATTAACAAAAGATTTTATACAAAGTTGCAAAAGCATGAAGCCTTGAGTACACTAGCTGGAGCTAAGCTGAGCAGTATGAAACTTATTATCAGTAAATCTTTGGATGATAATAAAATTGATGATCACGAATTTAAGAGAGTCCAGGATGATTTGGCCAATTACAAACAACAGAAATCTGAAATTCAGAATAAGATGCGTAGTCAACCCATGAATGTTGAAGAGCTAAAGAAATCTTTTTTAGAGGAAGGGAAAAAGATAGGCATAGAAGAAACTATGAAAAAGGTTCAAGGACTTATAAGCAATTAACAATCAGTTTTGGTAATCCATTATTTTTATCATACTCTTCGCAAAGAGATGTCATGCCTTTCTCGCCTGCCCATTTGACGCCATCTGCCCCACCACCAGACTACTATTGAGAAAAAAAAGTTTTTATATTGTCCTTGTAACTTGAAAAATCTGGCCGAGTAAGTTGTTGACTTGGGTCAAAAACTTTAAGTTTTTATAAATTCTTATTTTAAGTCACTCATAAAAACTTATGCCAACAAATTTATTAGGAACTAAAAGTTACCTGTAAAGTTATTTGGCAGTTATAGGCGACTTTGGAAATTTGTTATCAAGTATCTGTAGGTAACTTAAATTTGTATCAAGTGTATATAAGAATGTTTTTGTGTGTGTGTGGTTATTATTAAATAACTGTGTTTTGGGGTATTGACGTAGAGTCAATGGTATAATGTTCTTGAAATATCTATCTCTAACACTAAATATATATATATATATATATATACACATACGTGCATAAATACACGCACAGACGCATACACATATACACACACATATACACACACAAACACTCACACACATACATACACGCATGCACATACATACATACGCATACATGCATGCACTCACACACATACATGCACGCATACACATACATACATACGCATACATGCATGCACTCACACACATACATGCACACAAACACTCACACACATACATGCACTCACACACTGACAGACAAACACACTCATACACACAAACACTCACACATACCTGCACTCACACACTAACAGACAAACACACTCATACACACAAACACTCACACACACACATACATACGCGCATGCACAGACACACACACACAAACACACACACATACACACAAACACTCACACTGACAGACACACACATACACACACAGACGCATACACGCATGCACTCACACTGACAGACACACACATACACACACAAACGCATACACGCATGCACTCACAAACACGCACTCACACATACCTACAAACACACACACACGCACTCGCACACAGACAGACAGACACAAAATCTTTATTCAGCATGCTTGAATATTGTAGACTCCAGTCCACAGAAAACTTCACCGCATTTCAGTTGTATGGCACGATATAGACACGGCGACTGTGTACTCAAATTGGCACTGTGCACTTCGTCACGTTACTAAGGCCCTATATGTCATTGTTCACGTTAGAAACCGCGCTGACGGTGTTAACGGCCAGGGCGTGAACAGAAGATTGAAGACTTTGTATTAAGAGTCATTTAACTCTATGTTCTGTCTCTGTTTGTGCTTACTACAGACGTTACAGGCCGCTAAATATAAAATATGAGTAGATCGGCAACTTCCGCATTGCAGCTAGTGACGTATTGGTCTCCTCGCTGTACTCAAATGACACTGTCTGCACGCCGCGCGCCAGCGGTAATTGCTACATATACAATCTAGCTTAGGAACCGCGCTGACGGCGTTAACGGCCAGGGGGTAAACAGAATATTAAATACTTTGTATTAAGAGTCATTTTAACTCTGTGTTCTGTCTCTGTTTTTGGTTGCTCTACAGGCCGCTAAGTCTTCGCCGCGCTATTCGTACCGCCAGCGGTGTTTGCTACGTACAATCTAGCTTAAAAACCGCGCTGACGGCGTTAACGGCCAGGGGGTAAACAGAAGATTGAAGACTTTATATTAAGAGTCATTTAACTCTGTGTTCTGTCTCTGTTTTTGGTTGCTCTACATACCTACCGTTACTCAACAGATTTAACGTGTTCTGTAGACGGGCTTACCGCAGACCTTAACATGTCAGACTTGTTATTAACACCTATGTAAAGTCAGCTTCACTTACATGAGCGGCGAAAACACCTCACACTTGGTCCATAACATTTAGGATGAGACAAACAAACAAACATACAAACATGAGCTTCTGATGCGACTTGCTGATTGGTATTTGACACACATCAGACAAAATCTCACTCCATCCATTTATGACCTGCCCGTTGATTTTCTCACTCTCAGTCTTAAAGCCACTTTACGTGTAACATGTCCAATGATTTTCTCACTCTCAGACTTACAGCCTTTTTGTGGTATGTTCTGTGATTTCTCACTCTCAGACGTACAGCCTTTTTGTGCTATGTTCTGTGATTTCTCACTCTAAGATCTACTAGGTAATAGATCACATATGAAATTACAGTCACACATTTTCATTTGTAATGTTTGCGATCTCCTCAGTGATTTTTTTACTCAGACTTATATTTACAGTTACATGTTTTCATTTTTCTTGTTTGCGGCCTGCTCGGTGATATATCACTCTCACGGACTTATAGTTTCACGTTTTCATTTTCCTTGTTAGTGCAGCCTGCTCGGTGATAGATCACACGGACTTAAGTCAGTTAACAAAACGGAAGTGATAAAATGTCTCAGACGTGATTCAAACAGGGTCGTTAAGACGCATTAGAACCTTTGTACAAACAAACAAACAAACAAGGTCACGGACCAGCGTTAGGTGTTTTCCAAAAATCGGCTATTTCAGGTACTTTTAACATTTCTTCAATTTGCTTCCGCAAACCATACACCTTCCGAAAAGGCAGTGCCAGAAAAGGAAATTTTGGATACCTGCGTAACAGCTTGGCTAAATCATGTAACTGACGAGAATAAGACTCTGAAATTCCAACGTGTAATTTTAGCCAATCTTTCCAGTTCAGTTTAGTTTCTTTTCGAATCTTTTGTCGTTTGTGAATTTGGAATCCTTCAATGAGCCACTCTCCATAGTAGATAAAAGCTGACATGCTTTTTTCTTCATTACGTCGAAGTATTTTGTAGCCGTCCTCTAATTTTTTTTTAAAGTTATCTAAATTAAATGTAGACAAATCACACTCATCTACTTTAAGACACTCAATCTTTTTGTCAACAAAAAGATTTTGTTTTAAAAACAAATCAAGTTCTTTTGGTTCTTTACTAGCCTTTTGTTTCTTCGAACTAGTGTTTAGTATATCAGCCAAATTTCCCACCAGTTTTTCTGGTTTTTCTAACCAAAATTCCGGAGCTTTGGTCAAAACGGAATGAATGAAAGTAGCCATTTTTTCATGGTATTCACCATGTGATTGTAAGATCAACACCTCTTCCTGAGTCCAATTCATTTTTATAATGAGCGAATGTTAGTCAGCGTAGTCTGGGCAAATTAAACTAAACTGATCTGGTTAACACTAGCGCACTGTAGACTAATTGTAAAACCTTTTCTTGTTTCTAAATATTACAAGTTTAATAGACAAATTACCGTCAAACTACCAGTCATTTGTAACTTATGTTAGTCAGCGTTCAATTAACAGTCACTTACCGATCACAATGTAGTATATTTTACAAAATTTAGTGCTATCACCAGATAAGTTAGTGTCCGTCACTCTGAAAACACAAGCACACTCCAACACTCCAATAATGGAAAGAACCAGAATGTTTGTCTTCACGCCCTAGGAATGTCTCAACGGCGCAATACTTGTCACGAGACTAGGGGTCACGAGTTGACACGTGGCGTTGTTATTGGCAACATTGACGTCACTTACTTTTGGGTGGGGTGTTGTGATGTGACAATTATACCTAACGGGAATTTCCACAATTACGCAAGTAGTCATTTCCCGAAAACAGCTGATCGTCAATTCGTTTGCATTGACAAAGGTAAAAACTGTAAATGTCAATTGAATAATTAGCCTTTGTTTTAAGAAGTCAATGACAGCATTAATTATTTAGGTGGGGTTATTCTGCCTTAATAATCGCGGGTTGTCAGCTGATCAAAAAACGTAGCTTTAAATGATTTCAGGAGTGGAACTAAAATGGCTAGGCAGATAAAGCATTGACTGCCTTGGTTGGCATGGGCTTGTATAATTACCGAGAGGATTAAATAAAATGATAGATTATTGATTAGGTGCCCATCAAGTGTCCAATCTCTTATCTCTCAGGAGGAGATCGTTTGGGCTGAGATGTCGGTTCTGCCGGTGGTCAGCGGCAAAAGGAGACGAGTCCGTCCCCTCCGGAAGGACTTGGAGCGACGCAGGTAGATACGAAGTGCACGCACCGGATCTTGCTGCTGAGTCTCCCGAGGGAAGTCGGGCCCTTTAAGCGGCCGAATAGTGATGACCTGAGCCGCCGTCAAGGGAGATCTAGTCTTAGCGAGAAAGGAAGGATCGGGGAGTAGTTGAACAGAGCCATCCACCCGGAACTGCAGGCAGGAAGGTCGCGACGAGAGAGCGTGGAGCTCGCTGACGCGGGCCGCCGTGGCGAGGGCCACCAGGAAGCAGGTCTTCCGAGTCACGTCCGCGAAGCAGGCCAGGCGGAGCGGTTCAAAACGGTCCGAATTCAGCCAGGTGAGGACCCAGGGAAAGTCCCAGCGCGGAACGAGCGAGTGGGGAAACCGGACGCTGCAAGCCAAAATGCGCCATAAGGTCGGCCAGGTCCTTGCAGGCACCGGGGTCGGGACGGCCGAGGTGACGGTAGGTGTCGGCAATCATAGAAAGGTAGCCGCGGATCGTGATGGGAGCCAAACCTTGGTCCTGGAAGAGCCAGAGAAAGAAGTCCGCGAGCTGAGGAGTCGTCAGGTCGACGGGGGAGGGGCGACGGTCAGAGCACCAGGTACGTAGCACCTGCCACTTTCCCTCGTAGACACGTCTGGTGGAAGGCCTGTGGGCTGAAGCGATAGCGTCCACTGCCGCACTCGAGAAGCCTCTAGCAGAGAGGGTTTGCCGCACAATCGTCAGGCGTGTAGGAGAAGACGCTCGGGGCAGGGGTGGAAGAGCGGCTGGCGGGGCTGCTTGAGCATCGTGCGCAGGGTGGGAAGCGGGAGGGGAGGGTCCGTGGCAAGACTGAGCAGGTCGGTAGTCCATGACCTGGTCCAAGAGAACGGGGCCACCAGGAAAAGGACTGCGTTGCATCCCCGGAGCTTGAGCAGGACTTTGGGGACCAGGACCGTCGGCGGGTAGGCGTAAGCAACAAGCCCATCCCAAGGGATCGAAAGCGCATCGACTGCCCAAGCCAGAGGGTCTGGAATCGGGGAGACGAAGAGGGTAAGCTGGTGGTTCCACCTCGTGGCAAAGAGATCGATAAGGCGGGTCTCCCAATGGTCGCAGATCAGGTGAAAGATGTCCCGGCGCAGGGTCCATTCCGTGTGAAGAAGCTGACCCCGCCGCGAAAGGGAGTCGGCCAGGACGTTCAGGTGACCTGGAATGTGACGCGCTCGGAGGGAAATGTCGCGGTCCTCGCACCAGCGAAAAGGAGTCGGTAGAGGAAGATGCAGAGGTCGGGGGAGCGGGTCCCTCCCTGCTTCTGTATGTATGCAACGACTGTGGAGTTGTCGGAGAGGACGAGGAGGTCCTGTGCCCGAAGATCGGATTCCCAAGCGCCTGCATTCAGTTCCAGCCAGTTGATGTGCCGGGAAGCCAGGTTCGTGGTCCAGCGGCCGGCCGTTGAGCGAAAACTCGGAAGAAGGTGAGCGCCCCACCTGGCGAGACTGGCATCGACGCAGAGAGAGAGAGAGACGGGGCAGTGGCGAGGTCAGGGGGATCCCAGAGCCGAGCCAAGAAATGTCCGTCCAGCGAAGCAGATGGGGCCGCAGCATAGGAGAGACCGGCACCAGGGTGGAGAGATCGCCGGAGGACGGCCACCAGTGGAGGAGAAGATGCAGCTGGAGAGGACGGGAGTACAGACGACCGAGGGGAAGGAGATCTGCGGCCCCACTCATCAGGCCGAGGAGCTGGAGCCACACTCTGGCGGGGACAGCCACTTCCTGAGCTACCAAACGGGCTAGATCGGCCAGTTTCCGGATCTGAGGCTCGGGAAGATGCACCAGGTTGAGGTCGGTCACAAACTCCATCCCCAGGTGAACAAAGTGGCGTGAGGGCGAGAGGTCCGACTTGTCTGCGTTGACCAGGAAGCCCAGGCGAGATAACAGGAGGAGAAGAGCATCCCTGTCCTTGAGAAGAGAGACCACCGACTGATTCCGCAGAAGCAGGTTGTCTAAATAGTTGGAGATCCGGCTGGAGGATGACCGTCGGGCTCAGGCAACCACGGCGTCCATGATCCGCGTAAAGACCCACGGGCTGAGGTTGAGACCAAACGTGAGGGCCTGAAACTGGTAAACGGTCCCGTCGATGGCAAAGCGTAGGTATCGGCGGGAGGCGGGATGCATGGGGACGTGCAGATAAGCATCAGCCAGATCCAGACTGACGGCAAAGTCCATGGGCTGAACGGCGGCACGAAGGGCCCTGGCTGTCTCCATGTGGAAGGGCGGGGCGGCAATGAACCGGTTCAAGGTGGAGAGATCGATGATCGGCCTCCACTTGCCTCCCGGCTTGGGGACTACGAAGAGAAGGCTGTAGAAGGCGGGGGAGTCGTGCCGAGCGACGACCTCCGTAGCAGCTTTCCGTAGGAGAGCGGAGACCTCTCCGCGAAGGGCATCAGCCTTGGTCCGATCGAACGGGATCTCGGTCCACAGGGGGGAGCGACGGAGTGGAGGCGGGGACCGAAAGGAGATAAGGAGACCGTCCGAGACAGTGGAGAGGATCCATGGGTCGTCCGGAAGAAGGGAACGCCAAGCGTTGCCGTGCAGGGCGAGCCTCCCGCCGACAGGAGACCCCGAAGCGGTCGGCGGGGGCGGAGGCGGGAAGGAGTCAGGGGGCCCTCCCGCGCCCAGGGCGGCGGGCGGGCTTGGGCCAGGACGGGGCGGCAGGACAGACAGGGCGGGCGCGGCCAAGGGCGGGCGCACGAGTAGAGGTGCGGGGCCGGGCGGCAGAGGCGGAGAGAGGGACCGCCACGGAGGGTCTGACGAACCGCAGGGCGCGACCCACGGCCTTGCGGGCTGGCGAAAAGCGAGGAGGGGGAGCGCTGGGCCAACGGTCCTTGTTAGCATCCTTCAGGAAATGCCAGGTAGGGCCGAAAAGAAGCGGGGCGCCAACAGGAGCACGGCGGAGCTGCGACTTCACATCGGGGGGAAGGCCAGGGCAGGCATGGAGAACCACATCACGCCGCATCAGGTCACAGTTGGCAGCGGCTGCCATGGAGTTGACGGACGAATGGTAAGCCGCTCGGTTGGCCGCAACGGCCAAGGTGGGGAGATCCGACAGCAGGGGAGAAAGGGAAGGAAGCCAGGCCGCCTCTATATGGTTAATGAAGGCTTGGGTGAGGAGCTCTAAAAAACCCGAACAGGAGAGGGAGTTCCGGATGAGGGAGGCGGTGCGTTCTACGCTGCGAGGTAAGATCCGCTTGAGCTGGGAAGAGCCGCCCGCGAGCACAAGCGCAGGCGGATCCACCGGTGGCAGAGGGCACGAAAAGGATTGAGAGTAGCCAGTGTACCAGGACTACCGAAAGGCGATGTCGTCACCGGAAGGCCAGCGGCGGTCGGAGAAGAAGTCCGAGTCAGAAGCGGTATCTCGCTGGAGGTGAGCAGAAAGAGCGTCAGCCAGGTCGCGGAAGGCAGGAGGCTGGGGAAGAGACTTGAACTTCTTGACTTGACGAGCAGCGTCTACAAAGGAAGCAGCTTTCCTCTTGAGCGGGGGGGAGGGAGGGCAAGCATCCGCGGGAAGGCAAGCCGCGATGAGACGGGCCGCATCGTCCAAGGCGCTTAGAGTCTCGCCACGAGGAGTGGACAGGGCAGCAGGAGCGCTGGGTCATCCACCGGAGAGGGCGAAGGGCTGCCCGAGCCAAGAAAAGCCGAAACGGAATTCTCCGGAAGCAAACTGAAGGTCTCCACGTCGACGGCAGGCTGAGGCGGTGGACGAGGAGAAGACCGAAGAACGGAGGGTGGAGGCAAACGGACCCGCGGGGGAGGCGGAGGGGGAGCCGGAGGGCTAAGCCGAAGACGTCGCGGGGACGCTGGAGGCGAAGGGCGCCGAGAGCGAGGAAGACGCCGGTCCCGTGGAGAACGACTGCGACGAGCACGAGGCGCAGGAGTCCTGTCGTCCCTATGACTCCTTTGGGAGGAGCGCGGAGGGGAGGGGCACCGAGAGGACACCCGCCGCGGAGAACGACTGCGCCGACGGGAAACACAGGAGGAAGTCGAGCGGGAGGACGACGAATGCCGGGCGCTGCATTTTCTATCCACGCGACGAGGGCTATGATGTCGATCCACGGAGCGGCGCCTGGAGGATCGGGAAGTGGGGGAACGGTCCGTTCTGTCACGAGGTGTAGAAAAAGGCGACAAAGGTCACGGTGCCCGGGGCTCAAGAAGGGGGGCACGTAGCCGGCTTGGTGACTCGCCGTAGGAGTCAGCGGGCTTAGAAGCTGGGGCCAAAAGGCCGACATGTGTACTAATAGGCGACAAAGGTTGCGGTGCCCGGGGCTCAAGGAGGGGGGCACGTAGCCGGCTTGGCGACTCGCCGTAGGAGTCAGCAGGCTTAGAAACTGGGGCCGAAAGGCCGACCCGTGTGCTAAGTGGCGACAAGGGTCGCGGTGCCCGGGGCTCAAGGAGGGGGGCATGTAGCCGGCTTGGCGACTCGCTGGAGGAGTCAGCGGGCTTAGAAGGAGGGGCCACAAGGCCAACGCGTCTACTAATAGGCGACAAAGGTCGTGGTGCCCGGGGCTCAAGGAGGGGGGCACGTAGCCGGCTTGGCGACTCACCGGAGGAGTCAGCGGGCAAGGTCGGTGCGGACACCGTAGCAGAAACAGTCTTACCAGGAATACGAGGCGTGCGTTTCCCCAAGTCCGATGAGGGAAGCTTGAACAAGTCCCGGCGTGCCGCGGTAGGTCCCAAGGAAGGCGGACAGTCGCGGACAGGCGTGGGTCGCTCGCGCCGGTAGAACCTCCAGAGTTCAGACCAAAGATCCTCCGGCCAAGAAGAGCAGACAGCGCAGACGAGGTCAGAGGAGCAGCCGGAACACGGTAGACACACTGTGTGCCGGTCACTAGGCCACTGGAAGTCGCTGCAATGGGGACAGGTGCACACTTGGTAACTGCAACACATACCCATACATGAAAGGCGACCGGCGGCGGGTAACTAACCCCGCCATTCAAAGCTCCGAAATTAGGTAACGAGTGAAACTCACTGCGAAACGTGGAGAGAAAACAAAGAGTAGTTCGAGCCGAGACCGACGTCCGGCCCAGCCGGGCGAGACGTAGGAAGCGCCCGAGACTTTACCTTTCCATGGCGGAGCGGCAGAGTGTCGAAGCACAAACCACTGCATGCTATGGGAGTCGAGAAGGCTCCAGGCCCAGCAAGCTGCACGAGGCACAGACGAGGCTAGGCAGAGAAGAAGGAGGCCACGCAAAGAAGAGGAAGAAGAAAGGCAAGAAGGAAGGCTGGTGAGGAACGGTCGCACCGTACACAGTCTCCGTAAGTCAGGGTCCGTAGGCTCTAAAAAACGCGTGCGTACGCTAACAGCAAAGTAGACAACTGGTTGAAGGTTGCACCACGTGGCACGTGACCGGATGGGCATGGGAGGCTACTCTCATCCCTGTTAGGGATCCCCGAGAGCCTCCAGGGGGGACCCTTCGGGTCTTAGGCTAAAATTGGTAAGCAAGTAGACTATTTCCTGACAGTCATGTCATCGGTAATGTTTTTGAGGAAACAAAATGCAACAGCTCTCTTTTCCTACTAGAGTGGCCCAGCTGCTGCAATCAACAATCTGGTGCACAAAGTGGAATCACTCAATGCTGGACAAATACACAAACAGTTAGATCCCTTTATATTTCATTCCATATGCCATAAGGGGACAAGAGATCTAACTGTAACAGCATATCTGTCCAGTGCCAAGCGATTCTACTGGGTATCTATAGTGTACCCGTGAACACCTGCCTCATCAACTGTCTGATGTAAGCTACTCACCAGTAGTTTGGTGCTGAGAAAACGGTGATGCACTTGCCATTGTGCGAGACCTCGTAACCTTGGTCCTTGACCTCATGGCTTCGAATGATGTAGTCCAGGTTATTTCTCTTTAAGAATGCATCAGTCACATTGGGTCCAAACTGCACTCCCACACCCCGCTTACTGGGAGAGGTTCCCCACACCACTTGTGGGTCTGACCACAGCAGGTCACACATCACACCTGAAAAATTCATTTTTCTTTAAAAGGTATTTTTTCGAAAAATACTTACCGATGACATGACTGAATGGAAGTGTCTACTACTTACTCATTCTAGCCTAAGAGCCAGTTGTGTTAAGACACAACCCGGGAGGCACTCGGGGAACCCCGAGGGGACCAAGAGTTGTCTCCCTATACCCACCACCCGGAAGCCGGGTACCCATAATCCCTCAGTCAGGATACTTGGCGCACGAGCGGCAAGCGGGGCAGGTGGGAGGGTCGTTTGAGTCATGTCATCGGTAAGTATTTTTCGAAAAAATACCTTTTAAAGAAAAATGAATTTGTTTCTTCAAAAACATTACCGATGACATGACTGAATGGAAGAATTGCGAACAGGAGGTGGGTGCCGCGCTCCAGCACACTTTAGGGCCCAAGGGCCGTCCTCCCTAACGCAAACTCCCGACGACCCTAGGTAGGTGAATACCTACGGCGCTGAGGCGCCAGGAGGGAGTTGTGCCCCCCGCAAAAAGGCCTCCACCAGAGCGAGGAGTCTCTCTGGCCTGGCAGAGTTCTGCAATCGAGGCGGGCGAAGTCATCCTGCCCGCCAGCCTCCAGTAGCCACGAAGTGCAAGACAGTACAGTCCCTGACGAATGTGACGTTCGTGGCCCTGCAAGTGCCTTGATAACGTACCTGTAGCCTCTAACCTCCCTGAGGGAGGGGTCCTGTAATTCAGAACGTATGACTGAGCTTAACCAGGAAGAACGTCCGGCATGTAGCGTCAGTGCTGCCGGAACCGGCAAAGAGGCGAGCGCGTCCGAAGCGAACGGCTATGTCGTAGGCACCCGTGAGGCTTGTACAGGGATTTGCTACGTGGTCTCCTGGTGGAATAGCGCCCCGTAAGCGGGCGCAAGGTGAACCTGTGGACCAAGGCGCGGCGGTCCAGGTAAGGTATGGTCCGAGAGGAGCTGTACGTAATTGTTCCCTCGAACTGTAGGCAGACAGGGTGAGGCGTAGCTCCTGAAGCTCGTTAACCAATCCACCACGGCAACATCCCTCAGGCGCCGTATGGCTGCAAGGGCAAGACGTAGCATTCGATGACTCCTCCCGAGGGGAGTCGACAGGAGGCTCCGGACGAGCGCGTGTAAGTCTCTCCGACCCGGGCTCTGAGGAGAGGCGGGTTCCTGTCGGCAAGTGGACCCCCAGCAGGATCCCGGCGGCTTACTTGGAGACGAGTGGGTACCGAGATTGTACGTGGGACGTCGCCAAGCGCGACTCTCTGAACTGGGCTCTGTGAGGCGAGTTCTCTGCTTCTCAAAAGCTGTGTCCGGGCTCGCTCCGTCCGGGTAGCGGCCTCGGTCAAGGCCCCATCCTGTGCCCCAGTCCACTGAAAACGTAGGATCATCCTGGTCTCATGCGCCGATCCTCCGAAGGTGTCCTGGTGTATTCCGTGTGTAGCCACTGGTCCCACCGGGGAAGACTGGCCCAGATCTACCGTCGGTCCAGGTAGCGTCACGCACGGAGGGAGATGAAGTTCTTCCCCCAAGCACCAGGGTAGGGGGTATGCACTGGTCGGAGGATCGCCAGCTGCCCTGATCCTGGAAGAACACCTCCGCTGTCGCGTAGCCGAAGAGGAGAAGCTCCTGTGACCTCTCCTTCCCCCCACGAGCAGAAGAAGCAGGCCTAGTAGTCCACGTCAGATCCAAGCTAAGCACGCTCTTGTCCGCGAAGTCCGAAGGTCGAAGGGTTGGACCTCGAGAAGAATCACGGAAGTAGGAAGCGTAGCTTCAGCAGCCGGGCTTAGAGACGACTAAGGTGAGTAGATTCGACTCCGTGTAGTGGCTAGGCCTCCACCCCGAGCACAGCCAAGCGGTACCACCTGTCCGAAGTACGGCACCCCCCGGGTGCCCAACGAGAGTTGTCGAGATGGTTAGACGTCAGGGAGAAGGGGCTGCGCCTTGGTTCCCCAGTGTCCACGATGGATGAGAACCCCCGGTGAGTCAAGGGGCGATGCCGGGCAACTTCCGCAGCAGGGCGGCGGCGATGAGCTTGGATGTCCCGTCCAGCGCCGGCCGATTGTCCATCCGCGCAGAAGAACAGGTCTGATGGAACCGCAGCACTGGAAGCCGAAGAAGAGGAAGAGGAGAAACGGCTGAGACGTCCGAGCCACCAGTCCGAGGGGTCGTCAGCCGTCAAACTCAGGGTGTCAAAGTCCCGCTGTCTGGAACCGGCGACCGAGGAGGGCTCCGAGGGAGGGAATCCCGCTGACGGCGAACCGCAGGTCGAAGACTCCCTCCGAAGGGGAGAGCGAAGACGGAGCGACGCGGCGAGGTTCTCCCGTTTGCCGAAGGCGGGTTCCGACGAGGAGAACGGCTGCGACGAGGAGGAACGGAACGGAGAGGACGAGGGAAGGGGAAGTGGCCGGTCGATGGGAAGAGGAACGGGACGAACGGGAGTCCGAACGAGATGAGGAACGCGAAGAAGGCGAAACCAGTCGAGGGAGTCCTGATCCGTCGAACGATGAGTGGAGAAGGTCCTCCTACGATCTTGCGAAGCAGAGCGATAACGGTGAGTAGAATCCCAGCGCCTACGATCCTCGCGAACAGGAGGATCCGGACGAGTGCGTGTAAGTCTCTGTGAACCAGGCTCTTGGGAGAGGCGGGTTGCTTGCCGGCAAGGGGATCCCTGCGGCCAGAGATGAGTGGGGAACGAACCAGGCTCTTGGGAGAGGCGGGTTTCTGTGCACTAATCCGTTGAATACTCAAGTGGCGTCTTCTGTGTCGGATCAAGTTGGTTTCGCGCGTCCGGTGCCGGGGGCACAGCGGAAGGCGTCTTGGGCAACTCCAAGCACCCGAGCGGGAAGGTCCTCTTATGATCTTGCGAGGGAGAGCGATAACGTCGAGTAGAATCCCTGTGTCTACGCTCTTCACAACCAGGAGGTTCCGGACGAGTGCGTGAATGTCTCTGTGAACCAGGCTCTTGGGAGAGGCGGGTTTCTTGCCGGCCAGGGGACCCCCAGCGGGATCCCGGCGGCTTCTTCAGAGACGAGTGGGGAACGACGGTGGAGGAGGGACGCCACGAGCGTCCCACCAAACCAGGCTCTTGGGAGAGGCGGGTTCTTTCCACCAGCTGTATCCCGGCGCGCTCTCTAACGGAGGCGGTCTTGACGGTCGAACTCCCACACTGCACTAATCCCTCGATTACTCAGTGGCGTTTTCTGTGTCGGATCCAGCTGGTCTCGCACGTCCGGTGCCGGGGGCACAGCGGAAGGCGTCTCGGCAATCTTCAAGTACCCGAGAGGGTAGGAGTCTCCCTCCTCTAAAGTTCCAGAGATTAGACCATCGCAGCTCCGGCCAGGTAGCACGGACGTTACAAGAGTGGTCGGAAGCACACCCAGCGCACAGGAGACAGACTGTACGGTTACCCGACGGCCACTGGAAGCCTCCGCATAGCTTGCATGTCCTCAGCAGTCCGATAGTGGTCCCTACTCTGGCGCCGCGCAGAGCGAGCGGGACGAGAGGTGGCCCGGAACTGTGTTGATAGTAGTCTCCGCTTCCTTGGAGACGAGCATTCTTACTAGAGTCCCTGGACGTGCACATGAATGTCTCTGAGCCGGGCTCCGAGGGAGGCAGGCTTTCTTGCCGGTAAGGGGGACCCCCAGCGGGATCCCGCGGGCTTCTTGGAGACAAGTGGGGCAGAAAGTGGACATGGCTTCTTGGAAGTCTTAGTCTGGGCGCGCTCCCTCCTGGAAGCGGCCTCATCGATCCAGGCCCACTTCGTGCACTAGTCCACTGAATCCGGTGTGGGGATTCCCACAGGGACGTCCTGGTCTCAAGCGACCGGTGCCAAGGATACGTTGGAAGGCGTATCCACATCCTGCGCATAGGAGACCCGACCCAGTGGTTGTCCGACGGCCACCGGAACATCTGCCTTGCGTGAAGGACATCGGCATGCCCCTCTTCATCGGGGCGGAACGGGATCCTTCAAGCACCAACAGCATAGGTCGCTCCCGCCTGCAGACGCTTCAATGCTGCCATCCGCGCTGCTGAGGCCAGGTGACGCAATCATCCCAATGTGGTAGGAGGCACCTCCCGTGTCGGAAGACAGGCCTAGTCCCAATGGGCGCTGCCTGGACATGAAGAACATACCTACCAGTAGCAGCCGGGCTGGGGCTTACAGCCGAGAAGCTGCTTGTCCTCTCAAGGTGGTAGTGTACTGCAACGTCCTAAGACGTCGGATGTGTGCGTAATTGTCTTTCCGAGCGGGCCTTGCCAGAGGCTGTTCCCGTGCGCTCCCCCTGGCAGCGGCCTCCACGATCCATGCTCGCGCACTAGTCGCGACATCCGGTGTGGCTTCTCTCCCAGGGCAGTCCGTTGTCGTGCGGAACCCGCAGTGTCTGGAAGGCGCCTAAACCGGTGCCGATCGCTTGCAAAGCAAGCATGGTCGGCGGGGCATCCGGTGCAGTGGCGAAAGACCCCTGGGGGCTGAACTAGCCACTGTCATCTGAGTGAATGGGTAGCGCATCCCTGCAACAGATAACACCCGAAGGCCTGCGGGCGAGTCCTGTGGGACTAAGCCACGAAAGGTAGCCTTCGTAACAACAAAACACACAAGCACCAAGCGGGGTAACAGACTGTCAAGCCTGCACGCCAGCAGTGCAGCAAGAAGGTAGACTCACTGCCCTCAAGCACTAAGGTGAGCAACCAACATATAGCAAAAGTCAAACATGTCATGACAGAAGCGAGGTACCAAACTCAGACCTGTTTACCCCCTGGGTGTAGTCAGTGTACTTTCAACTGACTAATTGTGTACTTTGGACCTCACATGTGTAATTATTCCCAAGCCAGTGAGTTGTCAGTTTCTCCAAAAAGTGTATTCTTGGGTAAACAGGTCTGCAAACTGCATGCCGACAACTAGCCGTGCAGTAAGCAAGCAGGCCCACTGCCGCCAAGCGCTAAGGCGAGGGAACAACATATGTACACAAAAGACGAATACATCATGACGGAAGCGAGGTACCAAACTGCACGTCTGCAATCTAGCAGTGCAGTAACGAGGTAGATTCACCGCCGTCAAGTGCTAAGGTGAGCAACAACATATGTACCAACCCCTGTGACAAAAGGAGTCAGGCCCCCAAACATTATTACTAAGGGTGACCGTGTGTGGAAAAAAAAAAAAAAAACCCAACACCGGCCGCATGCTGTACAACTCAATACGCAATGACAATCAAGACAAGAAAAACATCTGGGGCAGAAAATCACCACTTTATGTGGACATGCCACGAGGGGCCCGCCCAGCCAAGGAGCGTAAACCCCCCAGCTGCCCGCCGGAACGTATATCCACTGTCTAAGGTACGTGAGTACTTGTCTACCGCGTATGCCTGCGTATGCGAGTGTGCGCTTAAATCCATCACCCGTGAGCGAAAACAGAACAGGCGCTGGTCCCGAACAAACCACGCGATGACAAGGCGTGACTCAAGCTGTGCCACTCAGCTAATCAGGCCATGGAGTAAAAGAATTCTCCACACCCAAGGTACAAAAGCGTAGGAAACTTCTCTACGATTCACCGAAGGTGAGTGGGGGCGCAATTACAGTGAGAAGAAGACGAAAAACTTCGTACCTGCACAACCAGTGCCCAGCCCGGGAACCAGCCGAGGGTCAATCCCGCTACCTTACCTCTCCGCCGAAGGGGAACGGGGGGAGACGTCCAAAAACCCGCCTGGCACGACCGGCGAAGATCACCGGACAGCTCACCAGAGGCCGAAGCGCAGGTGCCAAGCAGTGGGGACGAGAAAACCACGCAGCAGCACAGGCAGGGCCGACGAAACGATCCTATCTCCCGCTCTTCATTCCAACAGCAAGTCCGAACCCGAGAACGGTCGAAAACCAAAGTCCGTAGGCTAGAGCCGAGCGCAAGACGACCGAATCGTGCGCCTAAGTAGACTAGACTGGGGGATTATGGGTACCCGGCTTCCGGGTGGTGGGTATAGGGAGACAACTCTTGGTCCCCTCGGGGTTCCCCGAGTGCCTCCCGGGTTGTGTCTTAACACAACTGGCTCTTAGGCTAGAATGAGTAAGTAGTAGACACTTCCATTCAGTCATGTCATCGGTAATGTTTTTGAAGAAACAAATCATGTTTGATATCAATTAGTCTTTGCTGCGACTTAAAATCCTACAGGTCAGCCCCAGCATATCGCAGAAGCCATAAGTCAGACTGATTTATTCGCGATTGTGTTATTGCAATGTGAACTTATAAACCTGTAAAGAAAAAGTGCTTGATAAGCAAAAGGTTCTTGAGCTGATATAACTGGCTTGTACATAAAGCATGGCCATGTGCGGGCTACCTAAAGATGATGTTGGCCTGAGGACCTTTTGCTCACCAGGCATCACCATGACAGCCAGACAAATGCGCGTTATATCAGATGCTGTGGTTCACTTGGAGCATGCAATACTTATGCTGATCTGTACAGTAAATTTCAGATTATATAGCAAATGCCAGCAGACCCAAATCAGTGAAGTAACTTTGCGACCTCTCAAAAAGGATTGGTGTATCCAACTTATGTAATATTCAACCTTGTTCAGAGTAAAGTGAAAAACTCAACACGATCCAAACTGCAAAAAGACATAGATCTTCATGAGCCCCAGCAGTTGCTGGGGCTCATGAGTATCTATGCCTCTTGCCAACAACACTTTAGGGTCCTTGTTCCTTGAAAGACTGGGGATCGTTTTGGCGTGGAATTGACCAAGCTTTCTGCAACACAGTCTGCATCCACAAGCATTGAAGAGGTCAACTCATTCAGTGTTGATACACTGCGACTGGTGAAGGATCGACTGCAATACCTGCAAGATGCTGCTAGAATAGCTTGGTGCCTCTAGGTCTCTAGGTCTGGGCCAGTTATCCTTGCACTACCCCTTAACTATCATGGTGATTCTACAAAATGTAAACATTAACCCTTATAACTCCAAGGCCACATTTCTCACAGTTTTGAGGCATCGCCCAATGATTTTGTATCAGTTGCAGGAGATGGATTGACCATGATAATTCAAGGGTAGTGCCAGATTAGCTTGGCGCAGACAGGCGCCAAGCTAATCTGGCACTACCCTTGAATTATCATGGTCGATCCAGCTCCTGCTGTCGGGATTTGGTGCCAAATGGGTTAACCATGGACCACACCTGATTCTGGTGGCTGCCTGTTGCGGTCGACTGTGGCAATGTCATCCAACGTAGCGGTTTCTGACAAACCTCCATGCATCACCTGCATACAGAGTTTCAAACTGACAGTGAGATAGGTACTAAAATCACAACTTTTTACATTTTAATAACTTCTTAATTACCATTATGGTACTGTCATTAAAACTGTGAATCACTGATAATGTGTATGAGAATTAAGTTGTCAATGTACATCTGATGAAAAACGTAAACAAAAACACAATTTATTATGAACAGAACAGTTTCCTTTCCTCTTCATGAATGTAAAGATTTACTAGAGTCTTGAGTAACCACACTTATGAGAGATCACCTGTCTTTGAAAACTATCATTTAGGTAGCTTTAGCCAGCTAAATGATGGTCTTTAATGACAGGTGACACTTTTTTACTGTATTTATGAGGATATTCTGCAACATGAAACGTAACTTGCCAATATTTTGTTGTTGATACAGTGAGCAAGAGGCAGCCAGTTGAACACCTCTGTAAAAAGCGCCACCATCTGAGTGGAGAATCTTTTCATGTTAAGGCACTTTATGGCATGTTTTTCACAGTCATCTTATTATAAATTTACTTTCCAGTTTAACATATTTAAACTCATGGGCGCATTTTCCTAGTTATAGAGGTGTCACCGAACGACTATGCACCAATTGCAGAACCTGGATCGATCATGATAGATCAAGGGTAGTGCCAGATTAGCATGGCACCATCAGGCGCCAAGCTAATCTGGCACTAACCTTGAATTATCATGGTTGAGCCATAGCCCGATAGTTGGCGTCGGCGCTAAATGGGTTAAGACTGAAATCTGAATCACAAAAACGCAAATGATGAACCTCTTGAATGACACTGATGATACTGCTCGGCAAAAAAGATGCGTAGTTATGCATCTTTTCTGCCAAGCAAAAATGTCCTTGACTGCTACTGGTGACACAGCTCAACAAGAGAGATGCATGATTACGCATCTCTTCCACCGAGTGGTATCGTCAGTAGCAGTCAAAGGGTTAACCATCATGTGTGCTTGTCTGAGCATGCAGTTATTTATGCACATGTGCACGCCATCAAAAGGATACTTGGAACGAACTTCTCCTTCGAAGCCATACATTTGATTCATGTTCTCACTTTCGTGGTTCCCTGTCAAAAGAAAATTAAACATCAAATTACCTCTATCACTAGTGCCACTTACAAGACTTTAATACTTTATATAAAAGACTTGACTTGAAAAAAGTCCCTTGACTGCTAGTGATGATACTGTTCAATGGAAAAGATGAGCAGTAACTTGTCTTTTGCATCATGTGGCATCATCAGTAGCAGTCAAGGGTTAGGATTCTACAAAAAACACCATACCAGCATTGCACAATGCTCAATTTTTATGTAGCAATAAACTGATGCAAACAGAAACATACTCTTTAGTATGTATGTAGATTACCGCTGTCTTTACAGAACAGAGGAGAAATGTGATTAGCAGTTACCTCTGGCCATGAAGAAGTGGTTTGGATAAAGAAGTTTAAAGCTGAAGAGAAGGAAGATGCATTCCACGGAAAATGACCCTCTGTCCACAAAGTCACCATTGAACAGCTTATTTCAGTTAAAGCAAATGCTCAGAAGTATCAATTAAAATAACTGAATTTTTTGCATTTTAGCAAACTACATGTAAGCCTTAGTATGTGATCCAGTATACCACGGTATCTGATATAAAGTGCACAGGTCTCTGGCTCCCATTTTGGCCTTCGCTGATCCGCACACACACGTGTGCAGACCAGCTAAGACTAATGTTGGCCCGAGGACCTTTTGCTTACGAAGTGGTTTTCTTCACAATTTTATGTAAATTCAGGACTATAAAATGTCTGACTTTTTGGTTCCTGAGTATGGTAATATTTTGAGTATTACTTGTAATTTAAGCATTGCCATTTGTGCTCATACTTGCAAAATACAGCGTAACTCTTTTTCTAGTAGGAGCACAAAAGATGATGAAGACTTAACACACAAACAACAATCTCAAACTGTTGTTTCAACATTTGCATTCGTGTCTGTACAAATTTGTTCATGCAACAGTGTAAAGCTCTGTAAATTTAGTTTCAATAAGCAAACACATAGGTTTGTGTGTTTGTGCAATTTAAAAATGTTAGGTTTTGTGTGTTTGTGCAATTTAAAAATGTGGTCATTATGCTCTACTGTGTTTGTATTATGCAAGTCGTAAGTGAAAGGATACATATGGATTTTCCTCAGAAGGCATTCCATTAAGCTCAAATATATTCAGGAGATCATAATACTGGCCATGTATATCCCCACAAACTGTGAACTTCTCACCCTGAAAGACAAAAAAAAACATGTTATGTGGTACCAACTGCAAAATGCACAATTCCCAGTATGCAATAAGTCATCGAGCAGACACTAGTGATGTTTTCAATATTTTAACCCTTTTCATCCTGATATATACACCACTGCTTGAAATAAATTTGACTATGATAGTTCAAGGGTGGTGCCAGAATAGCTTGGTTCCTCAGGCTATTCTGGCACCACCCTTGAACAAAAATGGTTGATCTAACTCCTAATCTGTAATGTAGCCTTCATAGGACAATAAGCATATTTAAAACAATCAGCCTCAGGATGTAATGGGTTAAGAGAATATAAAATGATCATGAACACTTCCACACCTAATCACTCTATGTGGAACGCCCCTTGATCAATCGTGGCTGATCCATTTCCTGAGGATGAACATTTTCAAATCTGTGTATTGTCTTCTGAAGGCCACCAGTACATTACAGATTAGGAGATAGATCAGCAATTTTAGTTCAAAGGTGGTGCCTGAATAACTTAGCACCCTTGAAATATAGTGAAGTTTATTTCATGCACTAGTGTATCAGGATGGAAAGGATTAACCCATTTAGCCCCAACGCCCTACATCAAGAGATGGATTGGCCACGTTAATTCAAGAGTAGTGCCCTTGAATTATCAGTGAATCCATCTCCTGCAGCTGGTACATAGTCGTTAGGTACGAATACCTCCAAAATTTGGAAAATGTGCCCATGGGGTTAAATAGAAATGTCTTACAGAATTATTGCATCAATGCTAATGATTCATTATACAAACTGTACTACATGCACATGTGTACAACTGTCAACGTCAAAAGTTGTTTGACGCATACTCACATCTTTGACATTTATGAGAACAAGCGACGGCTGGCTCTTGAAAACTTCCTTGACATCCAGCAAAATCTGAAAAATGTATTTTTCTTTAAAATGTATTTTTTTGAAAAATACTTACCGATGACATTACCGTATGGAATCGTGTCTACGCAAGCCGAATTTTAGCCAAAATTTGTTGTGTACGTATAGGGCAGTGTTGGCAGGTGAGGGGAGCCATAGCTAGGCAGTAACCCGAGTAGTCTCACCTTCATCCCCATACGGGTACGCGCCTAACCGTGAGCACTCAGTTTAGTTTCTGAGCGGACCGGCGGCCAGCGGGGGTAGGTGGGAGGGTCATCCGAGTAATGTCATCGGTAAGTATTTTTCCCAAAAATACATTTTAAAGAAAAATACATTTGTTTTCTCAAAACACATTACTGATGACATTACCGTATGGAAGAATTACAAAGAGGAGGTGGGTGCTGCTATAACGCCCCTAACCCGCAAATACAGGCAACTAGGCCCAACCTCACTAAGCAACCTCCTGATAATTTTAGCGAAGATACTGACGGCGTCTAGGGCGCCGGGAGGGAGTGTTGCGCCACTGCGATTACTCCCACCAGTGAAAGGTTCTGACGCTGGCTGGAGAGGTCCCTCAGGTACAATCAGGTGAAGGTAGACTCCGCTCGCCAGCCCACGGCCGCCACAAAGTCCGAGTCCGTGCAGTTGCGGACGAATGCGAGGCGAGCAGCCAAGGCTCTGACCTCGTGCGCCCTGATGTGCATACGTTTGGCTGTATCAGGGGCGAGATCTTGGTAGGCAGAGCGGATCACCCCTCGTAGCCCGGAGGATATCGTCTGGGCCGAAATGTCATTTCTACCTGGGGACAGAGGGAGGAAAAGGCGGGTGCGTCCTCTGCGTAGCAGCTTGGTCCGGTGCAGGTAAACGCGTAGAGCTCTCATCGGGTCCTGTTGTCGGGACCCACGGGTGGAGTTTGGGTCTCGCAAAGGTTGAATGGAGACCACCTGAGGAGCAGTCAAAGGAGATCGGGTCTTGGCGAGAATGCCGGAACGGGGAGCAGATGAACTGAGCCGACCGCCCGGAACTGCAAACCTGCCGGCTGCGCTGAAAAGGCATGTAGCTCGCTGACCCTGGAAGTGGAGGCGAGAGCCAGTAGGAAGCAGGTCTTACGCGTCACGTCCGGCAGCCGCGCCAACTGGATCGGGTCGAAGCGGGTGGAGTTGAGCCAAGTAAGCACCCACGGAAGGTCCCAGCGAGCGAAGAGCGGGCCGGTCTAGCCCGAAATGCGCCATCAGGTCGGAGAGGTCCTTGCAGGCACCCGGGACGGGGCGTCCCCAATGCCAATACGTGTCTGCAATCATGGCCAGATAACCCCGAATGGTGATTGGTGCGAAGCACTGGTCAGAGGAAGAAGTCCGCCAGCTGGGGAACTGTCAGATCCATGGGGGAGAAGAGCTCGACATCACACCAGTCGCCCAGGCCGCGCCACTTCTCATCGTACACTCGTCTGATCGAGGGTCCGTGGGCTGTAGCGATAGCCTCCACTGCCGCACTTGAGAATCCTCTAGAGGTGAGGGCCTGCCGCACAATCTCCAGGACTGGAGGAGGAGCCGCTCGGGGCATGGGAGGTACAGCACCTGCCGGAGTTGCTTGAGCATCGTGCGAGGCGTGGGAAGCTGCAGCGGGGGGAGGGGGCCGTGGCCAAATGGAGTCACCAGGAACAGGGCCGCGTTGCATCCCTTGAGCTAGGGGAGGACTTTGGGAACGAGCACCATCGGAGGGTAGGCGTAGGCGACTAGGCCGTCCCAGGGGATGGATAGAGCGTCGACTTCCCAAGCCAGCGGGACTGGAATTGGCGAGACGAAGACCGGAAGCTGGTGATTCCATCTCGTCGCGAACAGGTTGATCATGGGGGTCTCCCACACCGCTCCGATCATCCGAAAGATATCTGGACGAAGGGTCCCCTCCGTGTGGAGTAGCTGTCCGCGACGCGCGAGGGAATCTGCAAGAACATTCCGATGGTTGGGGATGTGACGTGCGCGGAGAGTGATATTCTGATCCTCGCACCAACGGAGCACCTGGTAGAGTAGCATGCAGAGGGAGGGAGAGCGAGTCCCACCCTGCGTCTGGATGTAGGCGACGACCGTGTAGTTGTCCGAGAGAACCAGCAGATCTTGGTGTCGCAGCGGTGTTTCCCAGGCGAGCAGGGCTTGCCAGGCCTGCTTCAACTCCAACCAGTTGATGTGCTGCGCCAGCAGATCCGGGGGCCAGCCGCTGGAGGCTGTGGAGAACTCTGGTAGCAGGTGAGCGCCCCAACCGGAGAGACTTACGTCAACGCACAGGGACCGGCGGGTAGGCGGAGAGTAGAGGGGAATGCCCGCGGCAAGCCAGCTGGGATCCGCACAGCGGAGAAGGTGAGGACAGAGCATAGGTAGCACCGGAACCAGAGCCTCGAGGTCGTCCATCGAGGGCCGCCAGTGGAGAAGCAGGTGCAGCTATATCAGTCGGGAGTGGAGACATCCCAGGGGAAGCAGGTCCGCTGCCGCACTCAACAGTCCCAGAAGCTGAAGCCAGCGCCTCGCGGGGATCGCCGTCTCCTGAGACACCAGTTGCGCAAAGTTCGCCAACTTCTGAACGCACTGCTCCGGCAACCGGACGTGGTTGAGATCGGTGTGGAATTCCATTCCCAGATGCATGAAGCGACGTGACGGCGTGAGGTCGGATTCCCCGCTTTGACCAGGAAGCCGAGCCTGTCGAGGAGAAGGGGAAGCGCATCCCAGTCGACCTGCAAGGCATCCTCGGACTGGTTCCGGAGAAGGAGATCGTCCAGGTAGTTCGACGTGGGGCTCCACGACGTCCGCCTGGCCGTGTCGACCACTGCCTCCACGATGCGGGTGAAGACCCAAGGGCTGAGGTTGATACCGAAGGGCAGCACGCGGAACTGGTAGACGACCCTTTCGAAGGTGAAGCAGAGGTAAAATCGGCAGGCTGGGTGCATGGGGACGTGGAGATAGGCATCCGAGAGAGCCAAGCTGACGGCAAAGTCCATGGGCTGAACCGCGGCGCGCAGGGCTCGGGCGGTCTCCATGCGAAGGGTGGCGCCAGGATGAAACTGTTCAAAGCAGAGAGGTAGATGACGGGGCGCCACTTGCCACCTGGTTTGGGCACCATGAAAAGCCGGCTGTAGCACGCTGGAGTCGAGTCGCGCCACCACCTCCGTGGCGGCTTCCGGAGCAAGCGGTGACCTCGCCGCGCAGGGCGTCGGCTTTGAGCTGGTTTGTGGGGATAGCATTCTGAAAGCTGGCAGGGGTGGGGCGGGCGGGCCACACGTCCTCATGTTCGCCCTTGAACGACTGACAATTCGGGCCAAACAGAAGGGAACCACCCAGTGGAGCCTGTCGAAGCTGCTTCTTCACGTCAGCCGGGAGGGCACAGTCGCGCAGGAGGGCATACCGATGCAACAGGTCGCAGTTGACGGCGGAAGCCATAGCGTTGACTGAGGAGTGGTATGCCGCACGGTCGGCAGAGACGGTCAGGGCCACAAGATCCCCAAGGAGCGGTATAAGAGAAGGCTGCCACGCCTCCTCGACCCTAAGGCCTGGGAGGCTAGAACCAGAAAACCCCAAGGCGAGAGCATTGCGAAACAGGGAAGATGTTCTGTCGATACCGTGCGAAGGTAGCCGAAGCCGGGACTTGAACGTTCTGTGTGACGCCCAGCATCCACAAAGGCCGATGCTCTCCTCTTGAGTGGTGGGGATGGCGGGCAATCTTCTGGGGGAAGTCAAGCAGAGAAAAGGCAAGCCGCCGCATCCAAGGCCCGTAGAGTCTACTACTTAGGACCCGCGAGGGTCAGTAGCGACTGCAAGGAAGAGCGCCTGGGATCCACCGCCTCATCATCCCCAAGGAGCGCCGAGACAGAATCCTCCGGGGCCAAGCTGAGGAAGTCGTCATCGGGAGGGGGGGGGCGGGGAAGCGACGAGGGGGCAACTCCACGCTACGACGGAGGGTGGAGGAGACGGACGTAGCATCCCGCAGAGAGGCAGAGGCGTGGGGGGTGGTGGGGGTCCGCTCCCGAGAGTGACGTCGGGAGGAGGGATCCCGCGAGGGCCGACACGACGAAACGGGGCTGCGAAGCGGGGAACGGCGATTTCGCGGTGCGCGACTACGATGAGGGGAACGCAGTCGTCTGAAGGCAGAAGAACGGTGAGAAGGGAGCCGGTCAGCCGAAGGCGAGCGACGAGACGAGTAGCGGCGCAAGGCGCTCGTAGGAGAGTCGCTAGAGCTCCGCGCCGAGCGCTGGCGGACCGAGGAAGCAGCGTATGACGTGTCGGAAAAACGCAAGCGACGGCGATTGCGACGATTCCGAGAGTCCGCCCGAGTACACAAAGATCTAACTCGGGAGCGAAAACGGGTCCTTGGCCCGCTGTTCCTTTGTCTGCTAGTCCATGCATGACCTTGAGCCCCGAGTACCCCTCCCGCAATGGGGAGTAGGCAGGGCGTATTATCTTTAGGAGGGCGAGACCCGTCAAAGCACCTGACGGGCGGCACCCTAAACGTGCTGAGTCCATTCCAGACTCCTGGTACTGCACGACGATCCGGGGGCTGGAAGGCTGACGTGCATGTCAAAGGCTCTAAGTCAGACTCGATGTAAGTGACGGACGAACAGCACACGCAATGCCGTTTCCTGGGACAGCACGGTCAGGTAGGCGGGTCGTGCATGTGCTTTGTGGAACAGGTACCAAAGTCTTACTCACATCGCTCCCCAAGCTGACGCATCGCCCGTGCGAAGTACGAGTGTCGGAGACGAGTCAGTCCGAGGACGCGAAGAACTATCTCGGGAGCGAGAACTGGTCCTTGGCCTGCTGTTCCTTTGTCTGCTTGTCCGTTCATGACTACGAGCCCCGAGTACCCCTCCTGCAATGGGGGTAGGCAGGGCGTGTTATCTTTAGGAGGGCGAGACCCGTCAAAGCACCTGACGGGCGGCACCCTAAACGTTCAGAGTCCCTTCCAGACTCCCGGTAACGTCACAACGGTCCGGGGGCTGGAAGGCCGATGTGCATGTAATGTAAAAGGCTCTGTCAGACTTGATGTAAGTGACGGACGTACAGCAGACGCCACGCCAATCCCTGGGCCAGCACGGTCAGGTAGGCGGGTCGTGCATGTGCTTTGTAGAACAGGTACCAAAGTCTTACTCACATCGCTCCCCAAGCTGACGCGTCGTCCTGCGAAGTACGAGTGTCGGAGACGACCGTAGCCGTAGGTGTCGACCGTCCCTCATCCGCCACTGGAGGAACATGAGTCGAAGCAAGCATGGAGGCCATGGGAACGGTAGAAGGAGTCTGTTCCCGGGCCGGCGACGGGCATTCACGGCGATAGAAGTACCACAGTTGTGACCACGTCTCTTCTTCGCAGGGGGCGCAGACCGCGCAGGTACAAGTGGAGGCATAGTCGGAAAATGGCAGACAGACGGTATGCTGGTCGCTCGGCCACTAAAAGTCACCACATCTCGGACTTGCCAACTGCAAAACAGAATGAACAGTGAAGGCAGACGAACGTGGCGCCATGAGGCCATGCAACACGTGAGTACGAGCGAGGCGAATGGGAAGTCAAAGGCCATGGCACTGCCGGCACTCTATATTCCCCACCCAAAGCGCCGGTCACTGGCTGAACCGAGATGTTACCTCGTCATGACGAAAACCCCAATACCATGCAGAGGCAGAGAGGGAGCCCTCGGCAGAGAAGGGGCGAGGCCGCAAGGACACAGGACACGCCGCAGAGCCCCACGCACGTGGGAGGAAGTCCACGGAGGCCGGCGCGTCGCTGAAACCCCAAGGAGCCCTGACGAAAGCCAAGTCCAGTGGTCACTCAAGGACAGCTCAAGAAGGCAGCTCCACAAGGCACTACCCATCCCAGGCTGGGACAAGACACCGTGGCGACGAAGGTAAGAAGACCGATCGCACCATACAAAGTCCAAGCATAACGAAGAAGCACAACGAAGAAGCGCACAGCCCGTACACAACTGTCCTAGGCTAGCGAAGAAACTAAACTGAGTGCTCACGGTTAGGCGCGTACCCGGATGGGGACGAAGGGGAGACTTCTCGGGTTACTGCCTAGCTATGGCTCCCCTCACCTGCCAACACTGCCCTATACGTACACAACAAATTTTGGCTAAAATTAGGCTAGCGTAGACACGATTCCATACGATAATGTCATCGGTAATGTGTTTTGAGGAAACAAATAAATGACGTAACAGGTAATGTACTAAATACTGAAGAAGACACCCTCCATCCCGAAAATGTGTACAGTATGCAATTTAAAAGATCTTCAATTATCATTAACAAAAGCTGAAATCGAACAGACTATGTGATTGGCCTCACCCATTCAGCAATGTACATGACTGGGGAACATGAATCGAGCATTTCAAGGATGGTGCCAGAATTACTTGCAACATCCTTAAAGTAAACTAACAAGCAACATCGATCTATCTCCTGAACAGCAGTGTTCAGAGGACAGCTCCCAAAATCTGGTAATTTTGATCTGATGGCTCAGCAAGAGAGGTGGAAAAGCCATACACACACAAAAATTGCAATGAGCGTTTAGTCTGTGACCTGAAACCTCAAGCTGTCTGTAGCATGTTTGGTCGAGGTGATTCCTGCAGGAATCACCTCAACCAAACACGCTACTGACATCCAAAGGGTTCATATCAGCACTGTGTATTTAATTTAGCAAACCATTCTAACAGATTGCATAAAAACTTAATTATTCACCCACCTTGTACGCATACTTTTTATGGAGTCCCTTCTGCTCTTTGAAGGTCTTCATGAGGTCCTTGACAAACTGTAACGTCACCTTGCCATCTTCCAACTGTGGTCCCGTGTAGTCATCTTCAATAGCTGAGGACACAACAATGTTCTTGTTACCCTTTCTTTTTTTCTAACACTTAAAAGATTATTTATAAATGTGCTGATTTGTGTGCATGTGTAAATTACACTGAATATATTTCTTACAAATTAGCACACTAAGTCATCAGGACACAATTTCCAACTATAGGAATTGTCATTTGAAGAATATATAAATACATGTTACAGTTTAGGAGATCAGTCACCATATACTTTGATTTCAAGTGTGGTGCCAGAACAGCTTGGCAACTAGGCACCAAGCTGTTCTGTCATGGTTTTGCTATCTCCTGTGCCATTGTATGATGGCTGAATGGGTTAAAATAACTGCCAGAATCTTGTATGGAGTACCGAGTATAAATAAATTGCAAATCAGCTATGAAATACACAAGCCTGATTTTTAGAGCTGCAACAGGACTTTGAGACTGGCTCCTCTGAGTCATCATCACCACTCAGTATTGTGCATTCACCAGAATCAAATGACAATTCACGAAATCTCTAACCCTTAACTCATTCAAGATATGCCGCCTATGGATACGCAGCTTTTAAGCTGCGTATCCGGAGGTGGCACATCTCGAATGAGTTAGTTACTCCAGTCCAAGATCGAAAGGACTTCCATTCTATGGAATGGAAGTCCTTCCATTCTGGAGGTTTAAGAGTTAATGAGAAACTCACTCATCGTGTCCAAGTTTATCTGGTCTGCGATGCTCTTGTGAGAATCATCAGAAGCGATGGCACGCTCAAAGGCGATTCTTTTGACCACCTTGTTGCATTCATTATATCTTGCCTGCGCATCTTTATCATTTGGTCGCACCGTCACCACCTGTAAAAGTCACAACAAAAGAATAAGTTTAGTGTACTCTATTGCTATGTGACTAGTTAGTAGCTTACAATAATGCTGGACAAGAGGGCTAGTTTAACTCATTAAAGTTTGAATGTCATAATAAAAGACTTTTTGTTCTTCAGGGTTCAAAATACTTTTCAAAAGTACAGGGCCCTTCGGGCCCCCTGTTAGTAAAAGTAGTGGGCCCCACAGGAAAGTAAGGGGCTCATGAACCGTCACATGATTTACAGACAAGACAGCAAAACATAGGAACTCTCCTTCGCGGGAGGAAGCAGCCAGTTTAGCTCAAAGAAGAATAGCAAGCTGCAAACAGCAGAGTGAACCTATAGTGCTAGACTGCTATGCATCAAAGAGGTTGATGCATTGTATATCGTGCTAAAAATAGCCAGCCATGTGTGTTTGGTGAAAAGTTCATGACCTGTGTCGGGAACCGCTCTGAGTCTGATGCGCTGAATACCGCCTACTGCTGCTTTGAGACAAAGTAGGTCTGAGAAGAAGGGGGCACGTCGGGCCCCATGGACATGAAAGTAGAGGGCCTGAGGCCAAAGTAAGGGGCTTTTTGTCCCAGGCCCCTGGTTATTTTGAACCCTGTTCTTCTTCTCCTTTGTTTCTTTCTGTTACACACACAAGGGGCAGTAAAAAAAACCTCTGTTAAGCGTACAGTGGAGTCCAGTTAACACGAACTCGCTTTACACGAATTTCCGGTTAACACGAACCGTTTTTGCATTCCCGGCCGACGGCCTTCTTACTCTGTATTAAAATTTCACTGATAACACGAAATGCTTAACACGAAATTTCGCTTTACACGAAGCTGGTTTTGGTTCCCAACCAGGGCAATATCACTATTATTCACCTGTTTAACACGAACACAGATACCATTCACCGAAAACCAATTCACGTGTCGCTCTCGCCTTAGTACATGACAGATCAGAGTGAACTCTAGTCTGTGACTGGCTGAATAGCCTTCGGCTGTTGTAATCCATGTTCTCATTGGCTAGCGTTTCTGAACTGTATTCATGTTGTTTGCATCATTCGTGTACCAACACAACCCTTTTACCGATGCGGAATTGTACTTCAGCCTGTGTTGCTTTTACCTGATGGATTGTAACCTACTATGGATTTTACCTGATGGATTTTACATTAAATACGTGAGCTGAATACGTTTCCTTGTGTTTTCCTAGCGAGCTGAAGGTATGCATATAAAGTGCGATAATGTGCACTTTTAACCTCGTACACATCTCTTACACACTTTTTCCTTGAGGGCCGTGATCAATTTTGAGGCCATATTGGTTAACACGAAATACGTTTAACACGAAGTGATTTTCCGTGTCCCCAGAAATTCGTGTTAAGCGGACTCCACTGTACCTACTCACATGGATTAAGAAAATAATGGTAGAAAAGTCTTAGTTTTGACAAGTCAATATTGATAATGCATTGTATCAGCAAATTTGAGTAATCAAAGCCTGCCCAGAAGCAGATACTAAGATAGCTTTAACTTAAAAAGAAATACTTACACATTTGAAATCTTTCAATGCTTCCTTGTACTTTCCCAAGGCCATGTGTGCAGATCCTCGCCTGTAATAGGCCTGTAACGAAAGACACAATAAGTTGAGTAACAATTTAAATATTTCCTTATTCCAAATTTAGTTTATAATTAACTCAAAACAACTCTCAACTGGTCACACAGCTAGAGCTGATATCAGCTGGAAAGTTGCACAGATTCTCATGAATGAGTCCCTGCAGCAGCAGGGCTCATGTAAATCTATTGTTACTAGCACAGTAACAGATTAAAGGGTCTGAATGTGACTGCAAAAATAAGACCCGAACTGAAAAAAACATACAGACAGACCTTATTTATCAAGCTATCTAAACAGCTTAACTCATTTCTAGAAATCAGAAGTATTTAGAAATGTAGGGGTTTCAATGAAAACAATGGATTAAACCCCTTACAAACATGCAATAGCGTATGTTTGTCCAGAATTTCCACTGTTTTTCAGATTAAACATTTTGACCTACTTCTGATTTCTGGCAATTGTGTACTGGGACAATTACACCACTACTGAAAATTTTCTACCAACACAATTTCAGAATAAGCCAAACTTAGACAATGGCAGGTCCATTTACGAAACGTTTTGCAAAACACCAATACCTTCAGATATGTTTTGTCCAGCTCAAGAGCTTTGTCTGCATCAGTGAGAGCGTACCCGAAACATTCTGTCCGCAGGTATGCAAAACTACGGTTCCCATAGTAGGCTGCTAATGTTGGGTTTAAGTCTATGGCATCAGAATACAGGCCAATAGCATGATCATAGTCAGCTTCTGAAAATGAGAAAAATTGTAGTTACGATAGACCATGATGCAAACTCACTGATGTAGTAAATAAATTATTTCATTGGTGAAACAAACAAACACAATTCTGACTGACTGTGGTTTTAAGCTTCCATCTCTAGTGCCCCAAATAAATAATGCTAAAAAAATATACTCTTATAAGTCTCAAGCCGATTTTCTTTACCAAGACTTTAATTTAAAAGAAACCTTTTTTCTAAATTTCATGTAAATTACATAACTGTTTTTGTCAAAATAAAGTTAAATTTACACTTGACACACTTGGTCTTGGTTGAGGCAATTAAAATTATGAGTAGACATCAAGTGACTGTTTTTAACTGGCAACACAGTGGCAAGACTGACATTGTGTCAAATGCAGCAAACAGCCAATGCTGCTCCGATTGTGTGAATGTCTGAGGTGGATAGACCGGACGCTAGTAATAACTAGTATGTAGGTGTATAAATTTACATCCTATAAACTACAATATAGTACTAGTGTCCTTCTACCCACCATCCTTTATAATTTTCCCCCACCCACCCCATCTAAGAATTTAGTCAGAACTCAGATCCATGCTGTCTTGACAAAAATAGACATTAACGCAAAACTTTGACCACGACGTCATAAGATATGTTTACTAGCATCCGCAGCGGTCTTAACGAAAAACAAAATACACCAGTCCTGAGCATGAGATAAACTTGGGAGTTGTCCTCACACTGAATCTCCTAAACACTTGTGTAATAGACTAATACTAAGAGATACATCGAGTGATTATCAGTCCCAGGGTGGTGCCGGTAAAAAACCGTTGCGTTTGCAGACGCAAAGCTCTTCCGGCACCACCCTGTAACTGACATAGTCGATTCATATTCTGCTGTAATGAGTAAGGGCTCGAAGGGTTAGCCGTGTCTTCCCTTGGGCAAACACTGCTTTGTGTTACAGGCTAATGGTAGGGCCGGCCAAAAATCGATAGCAATTTACTAAAGGATCCATACTTTTGAAAAAGTCGTTGGCTTTTTCCTTCAGTTCCTCTGCTTTCGTCTTGTTTTCCTCGCTGACGACATGAACACTGATGGCATCGCCAGTTTGTGCTTCAAGAACTTTTTTTTCTCCACACGTTGCCGCCATGCTTGTCGCCAAGCCAAGCTTGAAAGGGGAGTAATTAACATGACTTTGGACAATCAAGGTTTGGATTGTTTCCCTTCTGCTGTTATAGTTCAGAAGAAAACTGAAAAAAGGGCTTGTTAGGGAGTGTTTGGAAGACAATGGAGTATATGCGCTTGCTGGGTCAGTCACTGGAGTGACCTCTCCAGGGCGCAAGCCTGGGCGAAGTGTATGGAGATCCTGGGGTGCCCAGTCGTCAAGATCCCCCTCTCGGCCTCGCTGATGTATCCAAAAGAATGCAAAGCAGTACGTTTGGCACCAGTTTGGCTGCACTGAGGAGCTGCCAGAACAGTGCGTGAATACAGGCAGCTGTCTGCCTTCGGGGCTCCACTCCTGATTTGAAGGGTTTACTCCCCCACATTTGGCCGTTAGATCCAACCTGATCTCCGTCCTCAAGCCGTTGGCTGTCAGAAACAGCTCATCCGCCTAGTGGTGCAATGTCAGTGAACACCACCCCCTCACGTGGTTTAGCCCACCAGCTGAGGTGGTTTGCCAGGGTGTGGCGCTTGGAGCCAGCACGTGAGAGATTAAGGAGATGGATGAGGACCAGTGATGCCCGTCCGTCCCGCTATGTAGGACGCAGCTGCCAAACAGCAAAGGTGTTACCTCTATCCAGAGCCCCCTAAACTGTTAGGGAGTACCGGTCTATTTAAAAAAAAAAAAAAAAAAACTCTGTATGAGTCTTTATAATGGACGAATCTATAACAGATCTTTCACTGATTTCACTATGTAGCAACAAGAAAGAAGCACTGTCTCATTACTCATTTCACCCTAACATGCCACAACAAGATATGGATCGACCATACGGTTCAAGGCCGGGTGGTCAGTCCAGAATAGCTTGGCGCCCATGGGCCCCAAGCTATCGGCTGGCACCACCCTTGACTATCCTGGTCGTCCTGATGGTCATGGTTGTCTTGAGATGGCAACTGCAATTATTTTTTTTAATGGGTCATTGCACGGACTGCTGTCGAAGTCGGCAAAGGAAACAAAATCGCAGTAACTATAATCCCATTTTCAGAGTACAGACAAACACGTGTCAGAGTTCCTGAACGGGCGCTGGAGAGGTGGTCTGTTCAGTGCCGTGTGCGCCCGTTGGCATAACGACGGGACAGGAAGGTTTCTGGCAGCGAATACATCATTCTTCATGTGGAGGATTGGCAGGGGATCATCGGATGGAGNTAAAATCGGCCGCGCGGCGAGACGGCAGAATCAACCACACTATCTTGGACCTGGCCACGGTTGGATGAGCCATCTTGGATCCTGTGCATGATTAAGCAAGGTGCTCCACCCTTGCTTAGTGGCTTGCACATGATCTGTGAAGCTCGCTCATGCAACCGGGACCCAGCCGTTCCGTCCGACTTATGTAACATGCCTGAAATACTTCCAAGCTGGTTGTCTCCCTTGATTCGCGACCGCTGATGACATTGTGTCAGCAGTGGCGAATCGAGGGAGACAACCAGTGTGGAAGTACTCTTAACCATGTCACTTAGTGACAGCTAAAAATGCTCTATTTGTCCTCCTTTCTTTTCTTTTCTTTTTTTTTTCTTTTTTTTTTTTTCTGGAGGGGGGGGGGGGGTATTTTTTTTTAATAAATAATGGACTTATAAGCACACCGCACTGCCGGTTCATTTTGCGGGTACCCTGGTCGGGCGGCTTGTCCACACCGCAACTGAGGAAGATTTACAAAATAAATGATAGTTTTGTTTTGTGCTTTGCAGTTCCCATGTACACGGTTTCAAACTACTTCGACATCACATTGGGCGTCCGAAATCCTGCCGTCTTCACACGGCCGCCTGAAAGCTGTATCATGACATCAGCATGAAGTTTTGTATTGCGGCATGACACTCCATCTGCGAGAGGCATGATACAAATTCTCAGGGTTTCCCGCAGCCTTCTGTGGTGTATTTATGCATGTTTTTGCTTTACATTATTAGCTACATATAAGCATGTACTTCACCTACACAACAAAAACAATCGCAAAACCAAAGGAAACCCAGCCGTCCAACGAACACGGCCGGCCACAAATGAGGCAACCAAGCCGGAGGATTATAACCTCATGAGCCCCCGCGACTGCGGGGGCTCATGAGGTTCTATGCCTCTTACATTTCAGTGCCGGGGTGGTTCTGGCTGTGTCCCGGTAGTCAATGGGTTAAACCTTCGTATAAGCAACTTTTAACTCATCAAAGCTGTCGCGTAACTGTATATAACAAAAGAAATATACCAGTACTCACAAATATATTTTGACTGTCCTGCGTATCAGCCCTCGGCACGGCAATGACCTAGTAAAATCCGATTGACATGATTCCACAAGTCTGTGCTGGATCCGTTGGTCCGCCTTGCGGCTCTAGGTTGTGAGGTCCAAAATCACAAACCAGTACTTGTTACAAATGGTAAACACATACTTTTCCTTAGATACAGGCTTCTGCGAAATGCAAAGGACGATAACTATTCCATTTTTGTGAAAAGCGAAATTTTCATCAGTGAACATCTTGCCTTTCACAAAAATGGACTTACTGGCTCTTGCCTTCCTGGCTCTTATCTCTTCTTTGGACAGTCACTGGAAGAACGCAAAGACACACATTTTCACCTCAACGCTCTCTCTCTCTCTCTCTCTCTCTCTCTCTCTCTCTCTCTCTCTCTCTCTCTCTCTCTCTCTCTCTCTCTCTCTCTCTCTCTCTCTCTCTCTCTAAAACATAAAACAATTAAATATCGTTCTTTCAAAAAATGTAATAACGGCGACTTTCTGCGGGATCTGCGCAATACTCCTTTCCGTGACGTGTATGACCACACTTCTCCTGACAGTGCCCTGTCGTACTGGATGGATCTATTCCTTGGGGTCCTCAATAAGCATGCGCCCATACGAGAAAAACGAGTTAAGTACTCTACCCTGCCACCCTGGTTAACAGTAGATATCAAACAGGCCATGTCATTTAGAGACAAACTTAAGAAAGAAAAACAGTTTGAAGAATATAAGACTAACGAAATCGTGTTAAATACTTAGTGAGAGCGTAAAAAAAAAAAATTGTTCTTCCAGGAAATGATTAGGGACCAAAAAAAAAAAAAAAAAAGATACAGCATCGGTGTGGAAAGCCTTGAACGTTATAACGAAGAGTAAATCAGCCCCTGAAATTCCATCCCATTTGTCAGCTGATATATTAAATAACCACTTCCTATCGACAGCTGAAACACTTGCTCAGTCAGCTGCAAGTAGTAACGGAGAGTACCAAGTTCCTAGTGTACTGGGAAAATACTGTGAGGCCAAAAATATATTGCAGACATTTATCATTCCTGATATTACCGTCGCTAAAGTCGGCAAATTTATTTCTAGCATGCCGAACAAAAAGTCCACCGGGATGGATGGGATGGTATCGACAAAAAAATTCTGAAAATGTTACTACCATATACGGTAGAGGCACTCACTTATATCTTTAACCTCTGTATAAAACACAGCACGTTTCCAACTATTTTCAAAGAGGCCAAGGTAATTCCAATTCCTAAATCAAAAGATCTTGAAGATGTCAATAACTACCGTCCTATCTCACTTTTGTCGGCCCTGTCAAAGTCCCTTAAAAAACACATACAAAAACACCTCATCGATTTTCTAGAAAAGGGCAATTCATAAATATTCATCAGTCCGGCTTTAGACCAAAACACTCATGCCAGTCAGCACTGACACACATTGTAGACAGCTGGCTGGAATCAATAAATAAAAACCTGATGTCTGGAGCTGTTTTCTTAGACCTACAAAAAGCATTTGATCTTGTCGACCATGACATTCTCTTAAAGAAACTAGCAGCATACCATATAAGTGAAACTGCCATAGCATTCTTTAAATCATACATAAAAGACAGAAAACAAAAGGTATATACCCATGGAAAATACTCTAAACAAGGACAAGTTAACTACGGTGTCCCCCAGGGGTCGATCTTGGGACCTCTTCTATTTATAATATTCATTAATGATTTACCTTTGCATATTACTAACACTGATGTCAACTGCAGCCTGTTTGCGGACGATACGAGCCTCCATGTTTCGGGTAAAAAAAAAAAAAAAAAACAGCTGACATTAACCTTAGCTTACAAAGTAGTCTCAGCGAGGTTTCCGACTGGTGTAGAGAGAATCATATGGTTCTTCATCCAGGAAAAACAAAGTATTTTAATCACTACACGACAAAAACACCAACGCCGACCACACCCGTTACATTTACAACTGTACGCTAAATCGATAGAACAAGTCACAGAGAGTAAATTCTTGGGAATACACGTTGACGAACAACTATTTTGGGAGACGCATATACAGTCTGTAAAACCATTGCTAAAAACGCTTTCCTGTTGTCCCAGCTTAGACAAGTAACGGATACACATACTCGTAAACTGTTTTTTCATGCCCATATCAAGTCTCACGTTGATTATGTCTCCACCGTGTGGGACGGTTGTAGTGATGTTCACATGAACAGGTTAAACTCTATATATAAAAGAGCTGTCAAAATGATAGACACGCGGCCCATTCCTACCACAAACAAATTTAGACATCTAAACATTCTCGGCCTTCGTCAACAACTTAATTTCAATGAATGCATTCTCATGCACAAGATATTAAATAACATGACACCGCAGAATCTAACCACCAAATTTATGTCACAGCAAGAACGCGAACGGACCTCAAGGAACAATACTTTACCCCTACCTCTGCCTAGAATTGACCTCTTTAAAGCTGAGGTGCAATGAGAAAAACCCGCCCAGCGCGTGTTTTAAAAGGACTCTACAGGACCCAGCTTGGGCCCTGCCCCTAAGTGGGTCAAATCGGTTCGTAACACAGTTGACGGAGTTGGCAACTGCGTATCCCGAGCTTGCAAAACTCTCGGAAAACGACAGACCACTTCCTGTTGCACGGAAAACATCGCGATTAGCAGATCGGACAACAGCAGACGATTCTGTGACACTTTGAAACTGACCAACAGCCACGGATTTTACGCGTTGGGGACTATGGCAGAATGTACGGCTGTACATGCTGTAAGTATGACTCCTGACACTTTGTAGTTGTGAACGAATTTTTTCAACACGTACCTCCAGTCCAATATAGGCTAATATAAATAAATAAAGAAGCATTGTGATGTACAACCAACACAGTAAATTGGATGAGAGAGAGAGAGAGAGAGAGAGAGAGAGAGAGAGAGAGAGAGAGAGAGAGAGAGAGAGAGAGAGAGAGAGAGAGAGAGAGAGAGAATCGACTGTTTACATAGATGCCAAAAGATACAAGGTCGCCATGGGTCGAGCTGAATTTTAGTAGCTGCCCTTCGTATGGAGAATTTTTTTCGCTGTAGGCCACTCCGGATGAAAAGATATAACGTTGACAACAAACACAAAACGACAATTAACCCCTCCTTCCTCACCCTTCCGATATCGAATAAAGCTTCAGGCTGTGCTGTGTAACTTACGGATAGCTCGGCCTGGTCCATATCCAGTGTGCGTCCAGGCAAGACACAAATGGCCTGCTCTGTCCGTCGGGTGGTCGAGTGTCGTCTGCTACTGTTGCTGTCAGTAGAAATATCGCTGGTTTAGCTCAGTGATCGCGGTTTCCACTCCGCGCTGCATGCAGGAAGTGGCCTGTCTTTTTCACGGGAGTTTTGCCAGCACGACAAACGCAGTTGAAAACTGAGTCAACTGAGTTCCAAACCGGTTTGCCGAAGTTAGCCGAACGTTCACGACAGGGCCCTCGCTGGGTCCTGCAAAGTTTTTTTTAAAACACGTGCGGGGCGGAGTTATTTTACTGTTTCTCAGCTTTAAAACTAGTTTATCATTTTCTGGACCGTTTGTATGGAACACTATTCCTGCACATTTGAAGACTATAGCCTCCCTTGGAATCTTTAAAACGAAACGTTTCGATTACCTGATTAGCCAAACATAACATCACTGGGCATTTATTTAAACAAACCCTAATGGTTAATACTTTTATGCAATACGTGCATTTATTTATAGTGTTTGTGTGTGTGTGGGGGGGGGGGGAGGTATAAGATGAATGTTGAGTGTTACTATTATTTTGTGTAAATAATTTTTTAAATTTTTTTTATTATTTTGTTTTTATTTTTTAAAATGTTATTGTTGCATGAAATAATGTGTAAGAATAATTCATTATTATTATTATTATTATTATTATTATTATTATTATTATTATTATTATTATTATTATTTAACCTATTTTATGTTGTAGATGTTAGCAACGGCAAGTTTGTAAAATGAGGATTTGTTTCTGTCAAAACTTTTTACCGTTGATAAATAAAGTTGTTTCATCATCATCATCATCTCTCTCTCTCTCTCTCTCTCTCTCTCTCTATATATATATATATATATATATATATATATATATATATATATATATATATATATATATATATATATATATATATATATATATATATATATATATATATATATAGTCCGTGGGCATTTCCTAAAGCCTGCGCAGTACTGGCCCCACCCTTTAAACCCTTGGTTCGTTTGCCATGGCCTAGCAAGCTGGGACGGTGGCATCGAGGTCCTCGGGTCGTAGGTTTTATATCAGACTGTCCTTGTCTTAGTCTCTGGCTCAAAAGCCTTCCCCGGGGAGACACGGGGGCTTTGATGTTAGGGGTTTCCTCCCTTAGCCGGCCTTTCCGCAGCCAAGCGGCCAGGTCTGCAAGGCAGCAGGGGACTTATGGGGGCCGGGGTCGTCTATGTCCCGTGCAGATGTGAACATCTGCCCACTGCCCAGGCGGTGACACTTACCAGAGGAGAAAAATCCAACGCCGGAACCCGGTATCGAACCTCGCACCTTTGGCATTGGAGGCAGACGCCTTAACCACTGCGCCATATATATATCATTCATTTCATTCATTGAGGGGCGCCTGGGGGTATATATCCAAAAATGCACTCAATCAGATAAGCTCCAAGGGACGTAATTTTTCATTCAATTCTGAGAATGCTCTTGCTGTGCTAATGCCATGGAATTCCAGGCTGGTAAGCTTGCACTGTGTCATCAGGACATCAGCTGCCCTTTTTGTGACTGCATCGCTCACTAGATCTAAAAAGAGAGGGTAGTGGGAGAGAAGGAATGACAGACCTATCATTTTAAGCCTTCCACTGAACACCTACTGCATAGAGCAATAGGGACTACCCCCAGGCGCCCCTCAACATGATCCGCTGGAGAATATCTAGTCCTCCCCCCGAGAGGAGAAACTACTGCATGAATATTCCCAAACAGATATTGGACCTGCTGGATAGATTCAGGTTTTTGCCGCCTACGAGAGGGGTTTCGCCCTGTATGTATGTATGTATATGTCCGTGGCGCAGTGGTTAAGGCGCCTGCCACCAATGCCAAAGGTGCGAGGTTCGAAAACGGGTTCCGGCGTCGGACTTTTCTTGTCTGGTAAGTGTCACCGTTAATTCGGGCGGACCGTCGGGGGTTCTTTCTCCGGGTACTCCGGTTCTTCCACCCCCCACCCACCGCCCCAACCCCCACACTTTGGTACCGGTTTCAGGCCACTTTACAAATTTCAAATACAAGCGATCAAAAATTTCTGTAAAGGCCCCGCTACACATGCCCGGTTTTGAGGCCGATTCCCGATCAGTTTTCGAATCGGTAGGTGATCGGGCCGGACTAAAAAACGTGTGCACTGCCACTCATTTCCCGACTTGTTTAGCCGACCGGTTTGAACCGAAGATCAAAGTCGTACCTGTTCTGCAAAATGACTGCTAGTTTTGACAGTGATGATGATGTGCTTGCATTATCAGCAGTTTTGCATCATCGTATTCGGGAAGAGGCGTGCGAAACATCAGCACTGAACGGCGGTGGTACTGATCACAACAGGCGTGTTCCGCCATTTGCAAACCGTGTTGAAACGACATGATTTGCGAGACGCGCTCTGATTGGTTGAAGCTTACGATCGGGACCGATTCGGATCGGAAAAATAGAGCAGGTTCTAGACACCCGATTCCCAGCCGATTGGGACCGGATCGGATAATTGACGTCATCCGATCGCGGGGCAATCGGATCGGAATCGGCTTCAAAACCGGGGCACAACCGGCACGTGTGGCGGGGCCTTAACTTCAGTAGCTGAACTGGCCCTTCGTCTGTCTTGTACTGTGTTTGTGGCGTAAATCCGTGTCTGTTACGTGAGTGTGCGTGTTGGGTTTCAGTTCGCGGCGCTTTGAGTCGATTCGCCCCAAAATTGAGAAAAAGCGCCTATATAATAACGGTATTATATATATATATATATATATATATATATATATATATATATATATATATATATATTATATATATATATATATATATATATATATATATATATATATATATATATATATATATATATATATATTCGCCCCAAAATTGAGAAAAAGCGCCATATAATAACGGTATTTTATATATATATATATATATATATATATATATATATATATATATAATATATATATATATATATATATAATATATATATATATATATATATATATATATATATATATATATATATATATATATATATATATATATATATATATATATATATATATATATATATATAAATCAGCCCTGATATATAACAAGAAGATTTTGAGAGGCCGTGATAGTTCCAAGGGTGATGCCAGAATAGCTTGGCGCCCATGGGCGCCAAACTATTCTGGCATCACCCTTGATCTATTCTTACTGTTACTCTGCTTCATCCCAGACAATCGTTGTTAGTCTTCTCAGTGAACCGGAAGTCCTAAGGAGACAGCTCCCCTTATCCTAGGGCTCTCGTAAACCCCTTGACTGGAGTCGAGACTAAAGTCAACACGATCCAACCGCAAGAGACATAGTTTAACCCCTGCAGGAGCTCATTAGCGTCTAATGTCTCTTGCCGAAACCATTCTGAGTTCATGTTCATTAGGGCTCTTTGGCGGCATTGAATTGGGAACGCCGAAGACTTCAAGAACCAGGAACCAAAGCAAGCTTTGCGCTCACTGCGGGCAGTGAAGAGGTTTGACCTCAAAACAGGTATTGAAATCATTCGTCTTTAGACTGAACCTCGGAAAAGCGCCAAGTAATAATTAGGCACTGCCCAAATACGCAAAAGGCCATCTGGCCGACGTCGGCCGCCGTTGGCCCGCGCACGGCCGTGCGCGGGCCAACGGCGGCCGACGTCGGCCAGATGACCTTTTGCGCTTTGGGAAGCTACATTAAAGCTATCGGCGGCGACAATCCAGCTTCCCAAGTTGTCGCTGGATATGCAGTTACAGAGCCACTGACCTTCTGCATGACACTGACACACTTTCCAGCGAGCAAAGGTGCTCGGGCCGACGTAGGACACTGTTGGCGTGCGCCGCACGGCTGTGCGCGGGCTTACAGCGGCTGATATCGGCGGCCCTATGACCTTGTGCGCATTGGGCGGCTTTTGTGGTTCAACCAGTGCCACTGACAAAGTAGTCTATGAAAGGCCCGACAGGAACACCGCTACACAACAATAAGACTAGAACAGTAGCTGGCACAATATATCATCATGACAGCAGGTGTGCCGTCGACGATACTGTTGTTCAGTTGGTTGTGTTGGTCGCTGATGATGTACGAAGCTGTTGGAGACGACTACGACATTACGTGGTGCTGGCCCAAACTGTGGGAAGGAAAGAGCTGGACTCTTCAGATCACACATACTGACCAAGGACCTGACGTTTGGGAGGTAAAAGTTATACATTCACCCTTTCGATTTCACCGCGGTGGATGGGTGGATAGTTCAAGGTTAGTGCCAGAGTAGCTACTAATGGCGCCTTAGAAGGCTGCCGGCAAGAGAAACGATTTGTCGATGTGCGTTTTTTTTTCAATATATGTTTTTGTTTGTTTTATTTTTGAAAGGGAACCAGCTAATCTTTGAATACCATACTTGTTTATGATAAAGGCCTTTCCCCACAAAAAAAAAAATCTCTTGAGTCGAGAACAATTCAACATGATCCAGCTGCAAGAGACATAGATCCTCATGACTCCCCGCAGACGCGAGGGTTCATGAGGGTCTGTGCGGGTCTATGCCCGCCCAATGGCCGGTTGCCCGACTGAGTGAACTGCAGCCGGCCCAATGCGCAACAGGCCATCGGGCCGACGTCGGCCCGATGGCCTTTTGGCGCATGGGGTAGATCTTGCTGAAACCCGCACGGTGGATCCGTGTTCACTGGGGCTCTTTGGCCTGGAATGAACACTAAAAGAACGTAATGTGCGTAAACTGCCAGTCAAGAGGTTAATTGTTCGTGTAAGGTTAAAAAACACACATGATGTCTATTTCTTTTACTTTCGTAATAGTATGAGCTCTAAGACTATGTCAATATGGTCTTTAACCCTATGACTGCTGCTGACGATACCGTTCGGCGGAAAAGACGCGTAGTTACGTAGTTTGGTAGTGACGTAGTTACGCGTCTTTTCCGCCGCGGAGCAGTATCGTCAGAAGTAGTCCAGGCGCAAATGGATTGGATACTATTTACTGTCTGCAGAGGACTAGCGAAATGAGCTTGGACGTGATTGGTCAGAGAATGGCGTTACGTGAAACTGGAGTCCGTCATGGACAACCGCATGAAACATTCTATCTATATTACTACCCAGCGGTGAGTACACACGCACATATTTCTCCTCAGTCACTCTACCTTGCTCTCTCCGGCGTCCCGCCTAACGAGCCACCACTCCGCTTGTGTATCAACATGAACGTTAACTCATTCAGCCCTTACACACCACAGCAAGACATAGATCGAGCATGATAGCGGTTCAAGGCTGGTTCCAGAATAGCTTGGCGCCCATAGGCGCCAAGCTTTTCTGGCACCAGCCTTGAACTATCATGCTCGATATGTCTCAGTCTAGAATTGTAATACAGTCTTTCAGAGGGCAACTTACAAATGTGGGGATTTAGGTCCTGGGGTAGAATGTGTTAAGAGCGCTATACTTGTAGACACATTATCTTCACCTACATTTTTCAGGTCAAGAAAAAAAAAAAAGTCCCGTAGGCGGGCAATTTAACCCATTCAGCCCTGAGGCTTTAACAGGATATGGATCGACCACGACGGTTCAAGTGTATATTAGCAGAAAAGTTTGGAACCTCCATAAATCTTCGTAAATTAATGTATTGTAATCTTCAGAGGAAACCTCTTAGATCTATTTCAGGGCTCAGAGTGTTATCCCATTCATCCCTGACGCACTACAGCAGGAGATGGGTCGACCATGATACTTCAAGGGTAGTGCCAAATTAGCTTGGCGCCTGTCGGCGCCAAGCTAATCTGGCACTACCCTTGAATTATCATGGTCGATCCATCTCCTGCAACAGGTGCATTGTCGTTAGACGACGCCTCCAAAACTTATGGGAAATACGTGCGTCGGGCTGAATGAGTTATTGAATTGAAGGGGCCCAAGGAAAGTTTGATAACAATGAACAAAGACATGGAAAAGCATATTTCTTTCAAACAATGAAGATTCTGTCCGATGTTTCTATCTTGTTATAATATCAAAGACAGTATATGATTTATACTGAAAAGTAGACAACCAGGGAACTCTATGTAGATGGCTGTCCCGGATTACAGCTAATCAGCGAATGCATCTTTTTACTTCAGTAACCCATGTACTGCCAGCATCATAAATTATGTGTGTGTGTGTGTGTGTGTGTGTGTGTGTGTGTGTGTGTGTGTGTGTGTGTGTGTGTGTGTGTGTGTGGACAGAGAACACTGTACACAGTGGAAAATGGCGCCTGTACAAGCACAGAGATCGACGGGCAAGTGCTAGGGTGTAAGGTACTTCCAGGTAGGACTCTCCTTGTAAGCACAAACTCATCGGGCCGATATGGCTGCGCGCGGGCCAACAGCGACCAAAGTCGGCCCGATGACCTTTAGCATAAAGGACTTGTTCTAGCGATCGATGTCTATGAGCACCTAAGTAAAGCGGCCATACATAAGCCAGTGCGTGAAAGGCGTGAAAGGCATTCGGGCCGACATCGGCCGCCACTGGCCCGCGCACGCATGTGCGCGGGCCAACGGCGGCCGACGCAGTCCCGATGGCCTTTTGCGCATTGGGCCGCAATGTCCTTGACACCGTCGGACACTGCGACTGTATCATTTCATTAAAAACTGAGGCACACGGATACGAATGAGGCTAGCAGGAGGCATAGATCCTATTTCCTGTGATTTTGAACTGTTCGGCTCTAGGCAGTAAGGTCAACAATTACAGACCTGCACGGACACTTTTGTACGCGATCATTCTTTTTTTTTTTTTTTTTTTTTAAATTTCGCGTGTGATCTCAGAGTGATAACCTGGCCTAAACAATCATTGGCTATTACGATCCACGGAACCGAATACCGGGTCTATTCATTCATTCATTCATTCATTCCCCCCGCGTCTTTCAGTGTTTTTATTCTGTTCACAGGCAATCACATAACGGAGTTCATGGTCAAAACAATCCTTGGCGGCTACTCATTTGGCCACCCGGACAATCCTGGTGAGATACCCATTTTCGCCGTGGGCGTGGAGGACCCGGTTAGCGGTATTGGGGAATTTTACGTGGCTGAGCCAGAAGGGTTTTACCCTGTCATGGACGAAGTTCGTGGAGACGTGAATGGAGGTTTGTCACGTGCATCGTGTTTTATAACGTTTTATTACTACAAGTAGCGGTGATTGTAACTATGGTAGATCAAGGGTAGTGCCTGATTAGCTTGGCGCCTGTAGAGGCGCCAAGCTAAACAGGTACTACCCTTGAACTATGCCAGACGATCCGCGGTTTTCCAGTGACATACTGTGTCTTTACATAATAATTAGCCAGCTATTCTAGTATAGCGTAAGGGGGTTTGACCCCGGTTCAAAATTAGCACACGTTTATCGAAGTAAAACGTATCTAAACAAAATTAGCAGCATGAAAAAAATTAGGAGAAGAACCCAACGCAGAAAGAAACACGCTTAGAAGAGACAGTTACACCACAATTAAATTGTGTTGTAACTGTGTTTACTAAGCGTGTTTCTTTCTCCGTTGGGTTCTTCTCTGCATTTTACACGCTTGGCAGTCACCTTTAGGATCTGGATAATGAAAAAAAAAGCTTACATATGGTCTTTGTGATGATGATGATGATGATGATGATGATGATGATGATGATGATGGTGATGATGATGATGATAATGCTTTATGTTTGCAGAAGTGATGTACCAGGTGACATACTTCTACAACGCCACACTGGGCATTAAGGACCCTGGCGTCTTCACGCCACCAGACATTTGCTTGAAACAATGAAATAATAAACATTAACCCTTTGGCTTTTTCGTCAATAACCCCTTGACTGCTAACTGAAAATACTGCTCGGCAAAAAAGACGTGTACCTTAACCGATGCAATCTGGGGTTAGTAGCTCGCAATATCTCCTTCCGCATAAATGTTCTAATTATGTTTTACGATAATGCTGAACAATCCCGGACCCCGAAAGCTGTATTGAGACATACGTCATTTTCATTGCAAACCATGACACTCCATCTGCGAGAGGCGTTATAAATCCTCATGATCCCCCGCAGCTTTCTGTGGTGTATTTATGCATGTTCTTGACGTACATTATCAGTTACTGACATACAGTCATGCACTTTACTAACGCAACAAAACCAATCTCAAAGCTAAAGCACAAGATCACTAGTCTAACGAAAAGGTAAGCAAGAGGCATAGAACATCATGAGCCCCCGCGACTGCGGGGGCTCATGAGGTTCTATGCCTCTTGCAGTTGGATGGTTCTGGCTGTGTCCCGGTAGTCAGTGGGTTAAAGCTTGGTATGCAGCAACTTTACCTCAAAGTTGTCGCGTTTTTTAAGTGCGTAACTGTAGATATTTTTTTTTTAAGTTTGACTATCTTGCCTAATAGCCCTCACAATAACCTAAATTCGACTGATTCCACAAGTCTGTGCTAGGTCTGTGGCCGTTTGGGCCCATCCGGCTCTAGGTTATGAGGTCCAAAGTCACAGATCAGAACTCGCTGCAGAGATGACAAACACAGTCTTCTCTAGAGATACAGACTTCTGTGGCCTGTGAAAGGCAAAAGGCGGTAAGTCCATTTTGGGAAAAGCGAGATTTTCTTTGTATTACAGTGAAAATCTTGCTTTTCACGAAAATGGACTTACTGTCTTTTGCCTTCAAGGGCAGATTTGCTCTTATCTCTTCGTTGGGCGGTCACTGAGTCACTGGAAGAACTCAAAGACGCACATGTTCCCTGTCAAGGTTCAGTTATTAAAATAAATCAGTCACAGAGCCGGAAAAGTGTCGAAATTAGACTGACTGAATGACAATTAATATATGGACCATGGGTCGCCGAAGTAGATTTTCATTGTAGGCCGGATATTTCAGTCAGTACGGTTTGATGCATAAAACGATGCGCTGTACCTTCTAATGCTTATCATTTCTGAATCAGTGTAGAACGCATTTCTACATTCAGAAAAGATAAGCATTAGAGGGTACAACGCATCCCTTTATGCATCAGTGACCGTCCAACGATGAGATAAGAGCCAGAATCACCAACCAACAAACACTGGGCCATTAATTTCAAAATCACGGACCAGAAGACACGCTAAAATACACTGTCCAGACCAAAAACGGTGACTGCCAAGCAAAGAAATTTTCAATAAAGTAAAAATACGCTTAGAAAGGACAAGCTGTGCGCGTCGGTTACAATACACTTGCACGTGCTTCTCTGGTGCAGGCCTACTTATCTGTGTTTGACAATGCTGACACTTACACAGTAACAACACGCACACACGGTAACATACGTTACAACTGAATACAAGGTCAAGGAGTAAAGATAACGTTCAGAAAGCGATCACCTATTTTACTGAGTCTTAGTGTAAACCTGTACGATTCCTAGCTTTCATAAGCCGAAACAATATACATCAAGATGAGGAGTGCATTCTTAATACTCCTTTCGTTCTTGTGTGGGAGTACCACAGTCCAAAGTTTCTACAGGCTATTCTGCTCGCCCAAACTGTGGGAAGGCAAACGATGGACGCTACAAATACACCATACTGATCAAGGCCCTGAAATTGTTGAGGTGCGTGATATTGACATTCCATTCCACCTTAACTCATTCGAAACGTGCCCGTATGCGTCACATCTAGAATCCGTTCACAAGTTGTCAATTAAGTAAGTGAAAAACATAGACCGAAAGATTGACTTCAAAGGAAATAACAAAGAAGAAACATCCTTCGTACTATGTAACAAAGGACGCAAAAGTTCCCCTCAATTTTGGAAGTGGACAAGATCAGAGGACAGAGACCGTTGGCCCCCTTCAGTGTCTACACATCAATTATTTAATCAGTCTACACATCAACCAATCAATCAATCGGTCATTCAAAAGTCGTGAATCAATCAAAAAATCAATCAATCAAAAACCAGACCAAAAAGGTGACCGCCAAGCGTGCAAAATGCAGAGAAGAACCCAACGGAGAAAGAAACACGTTTAGAAAAGACAGTTACAACACAATTTAAATTGTGTTGTAACTGTCTTTTTTAAGCGCGTTTCTTTCTCCGTTGGGTTCTTCTTTGCAATCAATCAATCAATCCCACTCCCTGACAGTTGACTCACATCCTGCTTTTGATTTGTTTGTAAATCACCGTTAATTCGGGCGGACCGTCGGGGGTTCTTTCTCCGGGTACTCCGGCTCTTCCTCCCCCTCCACTTTGGTATCAGTTTCAGCCAACTTAATAAAATTTCAAATACAAAACGATTTCCAAATACCGTGTAGCTCGCTTGAGCTTGCCCTTAGCACCACGTGAATGTTCTGTGTTTACGTACAGTGTGTGAGTGAATGCGTGTGATTCACGTGAGCGTGCTTGTTGGGTTCAGTTCGCGGCTACATTCTGCGCATTGAGTTATATTATAAATATGAGAAATGCGCCATATAAATGCTATGCATTATTAAATTCAAGGTCAAAGATCAGAACATGGATACAACGTGGTAATACCAAAAAAACATAGATCTCACTTAATGAGCACCCACAACTGCAGGGGCTGATGATGTTCAGTGTCTCTTGCACTTTGGGTGGTGTTCGCACTTTTAGGCAGTGAGTTAGCTCATTCGCGGCCAGCCGCATCCGGATGCGCGGCATAAGCCGCGCATCCGGATGTGGCTGGTCGCAAATGAGTTAAAGAAAGCTTTGTGACACGTGGGGACAAGTTAATTAATTCATCCGAGACATGCTGCATTCGGATACGCGGCATAAAGCCACGTATTTGGATGCGGCACGTCTCGAATAAGTTAATTAAACGTGACCCTCACTATTATTCCGTTCATGAGGATCTATGCCTCTTGCTGAGACCAATTTGTATCCATGTTCCTTGTACGGTTGAGGCTTGTGGTTGTTGAATGAACAACGATTTCAGGAACGAAACGTGAGTCCAGTGGCATGGAAGGGAGTATAGAGTATAAAACCAATATTACCTCATTCAGCCCGACGGTCGTATTTCCTAAATATTGGAGGCGTCATTTAATGACTATGCACCAGTCGCAGGAGATGGGTCGACCATGATAATTCAAGGGTAGTGCCAGATTAGCTTGGCGCCGACTGGCGCCAAGCTAATCTGGCACTACCCTTGAATTATCATGGTCGAACCATGCCCTGCTGTAGTGCGTCAGGGCTGAATGAGTTTAAAAAAAAAAAAATCACCAAAGGACCAACGCACAACTGTTTCTGTGCAGAGTACCGCCGAGTTCAGCATCGACATCGTGGGTCAGCGACTGGCGACCCACGAGTCCGGAACACGAAATGGCGTGGCATTTGACGTGTTTTACCTGTACTACTATCCCGCGGTAAGGTATTGCATTAACCCCGTCACTCAGTGTCGGATCCAAATGAACAGGACTGCATTAATTGCCAGAGGGCATAGATTATGACGAGCCCCCCCCCCCCCCCCCCCCCCCCCCCCCCCCCCCCCCGCAGTCGCGATTTGCTGGCCGATTTAACCCCAAGGCCGCACTTCCTAAATTTTGGAGCTGTCACCTCACGACTGTGTACCAGTTGCAGGGAATGGATCTCTCATGATAATGCAGGTGTAGTGCCACTCACAACACACACACACACACACACACACACACACACACACACACACACACACACACACACACACACAAACACGCACGCACGCACACACACACAAACACAAACACGCACACAGTTCCTGATCAGCATGACATTGAGCTGTGAGGGCGACGTCTCTCGCACGTGCCTGGCACTGCACTTGAATTATTATGGTCGATCCATCTCATGCTGCAGTGCGTCGGAGTAACTTGCGTGTGTTATATAACAGGCAGTTGTATGCACCAGCAACTTTGTGATGGATTAAAACCCATCATTTTTAGCTGCTGCATGGAAGGTAGTGCTGCATTCGTGGGAAACATTTCTTGAATCTAAAGTTTGGAGAAAATAAACCTAAATCAACAATCTCACTAAATGAAGATAACCATTTTGTTGTGTCAGTACCTACTTGTATTTTACGCATGTGCGTGTGCGGGTGCGTGTGTGTGTGTATGTGTGTGCGTGCGTGTTAGTGTATGTGTCTGTGTGCGTGCGTGCGTGTGAGTGTGTTTGCGTGCATGTGTGTGTGTATGTGTGTTGGTGTGTGTGCGTGCTTGTGTGCGTGCGTGTGTGTGTGCGTGCGTGCGTGTGTGTTTGTCTGTGTGTGTGTGCGTGCGTACGTGTGAGTGTGGGTGTGTTTGTGTGTGTGTTTCAGAGCACGTTGTACAGACTGGAAGAGGGACTTTGTCACGTCAGTCCCCTACAAGGCAACGTTTCACAGCTGTGTGTCGACGTTGGTAAGATTCCTTGATCTGTTTCATTTTTCAGTTTTATTTTAAAACGTAGGGTTTGCTGATTTTGGTGGGGTTTTTTTTGTTTGTTTGTTGTTGTTGTTGTTGTTTTCGCTAGGAACGAGCATCTGTGCCTCATACCGCCGACCTCGCCGTTCAGTCATCCCCACTTATTCTCTCCAAAAGACATCCAGTTAGTAGAGCTGATCAGCGGTAGTGAATCGAGGGAGACACGTAGTGTGAGAGCTTAGTAAAGGGACCAAAGCGGAATGGATTTAGAGTCGTCTTTTGTTTGCCAGTGAAGGGGTGAACGGTTATATGCTGAACCCTTTGGTTGTCGGCAGCGGGTTTTGTCGCGATGATTGATATCTACCCCGACAGGTGAGCCAACTTTGAGGGTTACATGCTTAACTCAGTCATTCATCTCAGCGGTCCGACATGCCACGGCAAGACATGGATCGAGGGTGAAAGTTCAAGGGTTGTGCCAGAATAGCGGCTTGGCTCCCATAGGCGCCAAGCTATTCTGGCACAACCCTTGAACTATCACGCTCGATCTGATTTCATAAGGGTAATACAGTCTTCAGAAAATGACGGCTTCGAAATTTGCCGGGATTTCGGTCTTGGAGCAGAATGTGTTAAAGCGACCTACTCCAGGCAGTAATGAAGATTAATAGTTTGCAAAATCTCGTTTACATGTCTCACGATAACGCTGGACAAAAGGGCTAACTTAAATAAAGAGGTTCCGCCCAGTTGAAAGTCGTAAAATGAAAGACTTTTCTGCTCTTCTTCTCTTTCGTACGCAAGAGAGTTCCTTCCGGTACGCTCAACTGAAAGGCCGCCGTAAACCTCTGGAACTCGTGCCTACGGCTCACATGGATTGTGAAGAGGACCGCCGCTAGAAAAGTCTTAGTAGAGGCAAAACAACATTGACAACCCATTGTATCGGCGAATATCGGCAATGAAAGCCTGCCATAGGGTCGAATCACGACGGCCCTTGCCCGCGAACTGAAAAAAAAAATCTAAAAATAGATTTCCGAGCGCAAATGCCTACTTCCGGTGACATGGCACTGATCGTCGAAAATGCCGACGAAGCACTGCAGCTGGGGAAAATGCAACATGTACCCTCATATTGAGTTTCCAGCTAAAATATTATGCTGTAAAGTGTTCTCATAATTCATCTTTTTAGATAATATAATTTTTGTATGCAATGAAAAATGAATAATAAATAGATGGTAAATTTATTTCAGATTTGTCAGAATTAGTGCTTGCTTTTTGTTCTGACAATGCTTACATGTATGGAAAACACTGAATTTCAGTGTCAACAAGTATTTCTCGATTTGCAACACAGATAAAATAACACACAAGACATGGACAAAGATGTCAACCCTAAAACACTGAAAAGTAGAACACTATTAAAAGAATTTATTAAATTGGTGCAAAATAAATACCTTATGTTACAGACAAAATGGGAAATCAGTCATACGTGGGAAATGCCTAAGGCAGTACTGAGCATTTTTTTTTTAACTGAATGACAAAATACCACTCTTTTTGTAAATAATTGCACTTAGAAATTATTTAGACGGAAAGATCTGTAAGTTGTTAAATTCAATTCTCTGAATCGAAATACATCACTCAATCCGTAAATAATTGAAATTGTCCTAAACCGGGCATTTCCCAGAAATAGCTGAATTTGTCTACAGGCATTTCCTGAGAATGACTGATTTCTTGTTCTGACTGCACACACATGCACAGCGGCACACACACACACACACACACACACACACACACACACACACACACACACACACACACACACACACACACACACACACACACACACGCACGCACGCACACACACACACACACACACACACACACATACATACAGGGGTGGCCAAATCTGCACACACACACACACACACACACACACACACACACACACACACACACACACACACACATACAGGGGTGGCCAAATCTTTTTTTTCTGAGGTCATCTGGCGGACTAGCTCAAGAAAAAAAATGAATTAGTCCGCAAGAATCTTAACTAGTCCGCTTACTAATCACCAAAAATCAGAATGCTTGTACAATGTTAGTGAAAGAATGAAGGAAAAAAACGTTTAATGAAATAACACATTTAATATTGTAATTGTATTTTTTTCTGTAAGTTTTCTTAAAATAAAAAAAAGTTTATATTTCTCACAACAACAACAACAACAAAAAAACTTAACACAGCGTTAGATAGGCCTACCTTCTAACTGCATATGGTAAAAAGCATCAGAAAAGTGTCACTGTAAATTAAATGAACATTTATTATCAGTATCCACCATTGCTTAAAATCTTTTGCAAAACGTAATCGTTTTAAAAAAAAGAAAATTCGCTTCATCTGTTGTTTTCTTCTTCTTCTTTTCTTAAGGATCGCTTTCTAAAACAATACAGTGAGCCATCACAAAAATCAAAACAACATAAGAGTCCTGTCGTCTGCTAGCAGAAAGTCGTTAAAGTTATCACATGGTCACATGACTATAAATAAAATGGTGATAATTTCGAGAAGTAGACGACGCTTGTATTCGTCATGCCTTACAAATCGGCGAAAAAAATAATAGATGACTGGTCATATAATAGATGACTGGTCATAATTTGAGGTAGTCCGTCAGGCTACCAAATCTAGAATGTGAGGAAATCCGCAGCAATTCGAGATCACATACATACATAAAATATATAACAGTATTGATATTATATGACTAAGATATATTACACTATTATCACCATGATCATCATGTCTTGTCTGTTCAAAAAGTCTAAGATCGAACGCTACCATCCAAAACACAAATTAAATTCTTTTACAACATAGGTTTACATTTAAATTGGGAAGTTCAGGCAGTGCAAGGCCCCGTGTTTTTAAAAATAATTTTTGCCTTGCTTGAAAATTTGCAGTTGGGCTGAATGTTGGAATTTGCTGGAAATTTATGGTTAGCTGAGAGGAGACCCTCGCGCTGGGACCATATGGCGTTGAGGCGCGTCCCCTGGGTGGTGGATAGGGGGTCCCTCGTGAGAGGGGTGCACCGAATGAAATAAGGTGCCGTGAACCAACATGGTCTAAGGGAAGGTGACCCCGACAGAAAACCCCTGGTCCTCCTAGTAAGGGGGTGGGGCGTGGGGGTAGCTTCCCCACCCTGCAAAAAAGGAAATAGCTACAAAAACGCCGACGAAAAGACTAACAGTAATTCCTTTCCTGGAGGAGGAAGGTTCTTCTACTAGAAGACTTATGACGTCCTGTGGTGAAAGCCGGAAGTCTTCGGCACAGGACCGAGCCGCCTCTCTCTATCCAGGGACACAACCATGGGCACATGGAATGTCAAGACCATGTACCAGAGCGGCAAGGCCGCCCAGATAGCAGCGGAAATGCAAAAGTACAACCTTTCCTTGCTAGGTATCAGTGAAGCCAGATGGACGCAGTCTGGCCAGAAAAGGCTGTTAAGTGGGGAGATGATTCTGTATTCAGGTCATGAAGAAGAGAATGCCCCCCATACAGAAGGAGTAGCATTCATGCTGTCACCAGTGGCACAGAGAGCGCTGATGGGCTGGGAACCTCTTGGGCCAAGAATTATCACAGCAGCCTTTAGAACCAAGAAAAAGCTCAAGCTGAACGTCATCCAGTGTTATGCGCCCACCAATGACAGTGACGAGGAAGAGAAACAAGAGTTCTACGACCGACTCCAAAGTGCCGTGGACAAATGTGCGGAGCGAGACATCACCATCGTCATGGGCGATTTTAATGCCAAAATAGGGGAGGACAACACCGGATACGAAGAGGTGATGGGGAGACAGGGACTAGGCTCAGAGATGAGTGAGAACGGGGAGAGGTTTGTAGACTTTTGTGCTCTAACCCGACTTGTCATTGGAGGCAGCATCTTCCCACACAGAAGAATACACAAAGCAACTTGGGTCTCACCTGACCATATAACAGAGAACCAAATAGACCATATCTGCATTAGCAAGAAATTTAGAAGATCCCTTCAAGATGTTCGAGTGAGGAGGGGAGCAGATGTCGCCTCAGACCACCATCTGCTTACCTTCAGAATGAAGCTCAAGCTAAAGAAAAGCCGCACAGAGACAACAAGAAGACAGCGCTATAATGTAGGCCTCCTGAGAGAAACTGGAGTTAGAGAAGAATTCAAACTGGTGCTGTCCAACCGGTTTCAAGCGCTACAGGAGCTAGTAAATGAAGAGGAGGCGGTCACCACAGAGCAGCAGTGGAAGGCAGTTAGAGAGGCGCTGAACTCAACCTGCAAAGACACTGTAGGGTTCAGGAAACACCACCACAAGGACTGGCTGTCGGCACAGACCTTGAAGAAGATAGAAGCGAGGAAGCAGAAGAAAGCAGCGGTCAACAACAGTCGCACGAGAGCAGCCAAAGTAAGGGCACAGGAGGAATACTCGGAAGCCAACCGCGAGGTGAAGAGGAGTATCAGGGCGGACAAGAGGGCCTACACAGACAGCCTGGCAGCAGAGGCAGAAAAGGCAGCAGGCAGCGGCAACATGAAACGGCTCTACGACATTACCAGAAGATTGTCGGGTAAGTATGGCCATACAGAAAGACCAGTAAAAGACAAAGAAGGCAAGCCTATTGCAGATAGAGCAGACCAACTCGACAGATGGGCCGAGTATTTTGAAGAGTTACTGAACAGACCTAGCCCACCCGACCCTCCCGACATCCAGCCGGCAGAGACCGACCTACCCATCAGCTGTGACAGACCCAGCCGGGAAGAGATCAGAAGAGCAGTGGCATTTATGAAGAATGGCAAAGCAGCAAGGCCAGATGGCATCCCAGCGGAGTCTCTGAAAGTAGACCTAGAGACAACAGTGGAGATGCTGTACCCACTGTTTGGAAAGATCTGGGAAGAGGAGGTGATGCCAGCTGACTGGAAGGAGGGGTACCTAATCAAGCGTCCCAAGAAAGGCGACCTCAGCAAGTGTTCCAACTACAGAGGAATCACCTTGCTGTCAGTACCAGGAAAGGTCTTCAACAGGATCATCCTGGAGAGAATGAAGAGCTCCGTTGACCCGCAGCTGAGAGACCAGCAAGCAGGATTCAGGAAGAACCGATCATGTACAGACCAGATCGCCACTCTCCGCATCATCGTGGAACAGTCTCTGGAGTGGAGCTCCCCTCTGTACGTCAACTTTGTGGATTATGAGAAAGCATTTGACAGCGTGGACCGAGAGACTCTGTGGAAACTCCTACGACACTACGGTGTACCCACAAAGCTCGTCCGCCTGATCAAGAGCAGCTATGATGGCATGACATGTCGCGTGATCCACGAAGGGCAGTTCACCAGGGAGCTCCAGGTCAGAACTGGTGTCAGGCAGGGGTGTCTGCTGTCTCCGTTCCTCTTCCTACTGGCCATAGACTGGGTCATGAAGATGACCACAGAGCACAGACGAAGTGGAATACAGTGGACACTGTGGACACAGCTTGACGACCTCGATTTTGCAGACGTCTTGGCATTACTGTCCCACACTCGTCAACAAATGCAGGACAAGACCACGAGGCTTGCTGACATCTCGTCCCAAGTGGGCCTCACCATTCACAAACAGAAAACAAAGACAATGAGGCTGAACACAACCAGGGAAGAACCAGTCTTGCTTGCTGGCACCCCGTTGGAGGAGGTGGAGTCCTTCACCTATCTCGGGAGCATCATAGACAAAAAAGGCGGCACTGATGCAGATGTCAGAGCACGAATCGGTAAAGCCAGAGCAGCCTTTCTCCAGTTGAAAAAAGTGTGGAGTTCCAGAGAGCTGTCACAACACACCAAAGTCCGGATTTTCAACTCCAATGTAAAAGCAGTTCTCCTATATGGAGCAGAGACATGGAGATTGACAAAAACCACAGTCAACAGAGTACAGACCTTCATGAACAGTTGCCTTAAAAGAATTTTGAAAATCCACTGGCCAGAGAAGATCAGCAACGTCAGACTCTGGGAGAGAACAGAGCAGATAACAGCAGAGAATGAAATTGGGCGAAGAAGATGGGGATGGATCGGTCACAGCCTGAGAAAGCCAGCTTCCAGTATCACTAGGCAGGCATTGTCATGGAACCCCCAGGGAAAGAGGAAAAGAGGTAGGCCGAGAAACTCCTGGCGTCGAGACCTCCAAGCAGACATCAAGAGACTGGGAACCACCTGGAGTAGAATCGAAGGAGAAGCACAGGACAGGAGTTGCTGGAGGTCTCTCGTCGACGGCCTATACCCGGGTAGGGGTGACAGGCGTAAGTAAGTAAGTGAGAGGAGACATGTTTGGTGCTTTGATTCATACCATCCTGAGCTTATCCAGTGGACATTTGTGGGCCTATGTTGAGTTGCCTTTGACGTAGTGATTTGAGGGGCACGCTGATTTCAGCTGTGCTTGGGTGTGGGGTTGGTAAGGAACCAGTTTCATAGCCAAGAAATGAGACGGGTCATGTGCTGGTTTTTTTTTTTTTTTTTTTTTTTTTCGGTATTTTGTGCATGGCAAATGTGCAGCTGGTGGGCGGTAGTGTTTTTTAGGGGATTGAAAAATTAGGGGATGACTGGGACTGACTAAGGCTAAGAGACTGGACAGTACGGAAACAGCACTGTGGTCCGTGGCCTGTCAGTTGGATACCGAGTATTGTCACCGGAAGTAGTTAAAACGAAGATTTTTACCGATCATTTACGAAGATGACGTCGCACGAAGCAGACGCCTTAATTTCGTGATTCGTCGCTCAGAACCCGTTTCATCCTGGTACGCCGATATTGCCGCTTGAAATAGATTTCACTATGATAGTTCAACTGACAAGGGTGGTACCAGAATAGCTTGGCGCCATGCTATTCTGGCACCACCCTTAAACTATAATAGTTGATCTACCTTGAAATCTGTAACGTGGCCTTCATAGGACAATAATCAAATTTTAAAGAAATCAGCCTCAGGGTGTAATGGTTAATGATTTTGATGTGTTGGCAGACGATAACGTGGTGGAGTACTTAAAGGAGTACATTGGTAGTTACGACAACGGAGTGATCAGCAACGGTGTGCGGGGGGTCAAAGAGGGGGTGGGGTACTTCTATGACGTTTCTCCGGACATGGACTCCATACCCCTCATGGAGGAGAGGCAGGGGCAGATCGACGGAGGTGAGATGGCGACTTTGTAACTTTCAGCGGCGATAGCTGGGGTTGGATCGAGCGTGACAGTCCAAGGTAGTTCCTGATCAGCACTACCTTGAGCTGAGGGCGACGTCTCTCGCACTTGCACCATGTTACATTTTAATTTAATTTAATTTCGATTTAAGGGAATTTCATTTAAGTGAATTTAATGGAATTTTATTTAACTCATTCAGCCCGACGCACGTATTTTCTAAATTTTGGAGGCGTCATCTAACGACTATGCACCAGTTGCAGGAGATGGATCGACCATGATAATTCAAGGGCAGAGCCAGCTTAGCTTGGCGCCGACTGGCGCCAAGCTAATCTGGCACTACCCTTGAATTATCATGGTCGACCCATCCCTGATGTAGTGCGTCAGGGCTAAATGGGTTAAGGGATTTTTATTTAAGCGAATATCATTGCATGTTTTTTTTTATTTTATTTACAACTCCTTTTTTATAGATTGCATGTTCACACGATTACAAATGATTTTTGGTTTAAAACAAAAAGACAAAGTAAAGAAAGTGCACCATTCGAAAATAAAACTGGAATTATTCGGCACATAAGAGACCCAGTAGACGACTTTTCAACCCTTCACTGCAGACGGACCATACAACATACCACCGAACTGCATATATACCCCCTTGTCGTGGCGTGTTCATGTGGGTCTATGTCTCTTGTGGGCTTTATTTATCCCTGCGTTTCAAATGTAGAATGGTTATCACGCTTTCAGAATTTTACGGTTGAAAAATACATATTGAAGAGCAAAAGAAATGCGACATTTTTGGAATCACCGGAAACACTAGCAAAAGAAATGCGACATTTTTTTTAATGATGATTAAAAAATGTGGTATTTGTTTTGTTCGTCAGTATATAATTTACATGACGTGGCAGTGCGGGATGTACGAAATTTCGCTAAGACATTGGATTTGAACAGACATTGAAGCACCTACTGGTAATGTTGACTTATTTCTAGTTTAATGCCGAGTAAAATAATAAACAGCACCCAATTGTAAGAGAAATAGATCCTAAAGAGCCTCTGCAATTACTGGGGCTCACGAGGACCTATACCTATTGTACATTCATGTCCCTTCGACTTCTGGAGATCTTTGACGTTCAATTTTCTAAAATAAAAACGCAATCTGCGCGCACTGGCAGCAAAGATCCGGCAGTGAAAGAAGTACCCAACGGAGAAAGAAACACGCTTAGAAAAGACGGGTACAACACAATTTATTATATTTCGGGTAAATACCCTTTGTCAAAATAGACAAACAAACAAACAGAGAGATTAGCCGCTACTTATCTTCATTGGCAGAAGGAATGTGGCAACTGCATTGAGTTGCCACATTCCTTCTGCCAATGAAGATAAGTAGCGGCTAATCTCTCTGTTTGTTTGTTTGTCTATTTTGACAAAGGGTATTTACCCGAAATATTAATAAATTGTGTTGTACCCGTCTTTTCTACGCGTGTTTCTTTCTCCGTTGGGTACTTCTTTGCATACTACACGCTTGGCCGTCACCTTTTTGGTCTGGATTGGCAGTGAAAGGGTCAACTACTAGAGGTTTGTCTCCTGCACGCCTTTCAGCTTGTATTGCGTTTTTGCAGTTCCAACGTACACAGTGACCAACTACTACAACGTCACTCTAGGAATACGGGACGCCACCATCTTCACGCCCCCCGACGTCTGTCTCAAAAGACAGGTACATAAAACACACTCATAGACTCATTCAGGGAGACCCGCATCAATAGCTGCGGAAGTGTCGTATAACATTGCCGGCCGGCAACGCTACACGACACGGCTTTTGCAACTATTCATGCAGGGTGAACGAATTAACATATTCAAGAACAATAGTCATAGATCCACACGTGTCCCCGCATGAGAATCTGTGCCGCTTGAAAATTAAAAAAAAAAAAAAAAAATGCGCTAGCTAAACGAATGCATGTTATTTTGACGTGGTTTCGTTTTTTGACTAGGTTCCCGACACAAGTACGTTGTCTGACAGCCAGCGCGTTGTGTTTGCTGTGTAATCTCGTTTGTCATCGATCGTTATGTGCGTGTGCATACCGCATACCAGTCAGCCTCAGTACATGACACATCACTGAGAAGATCACGACATCGTATGTAAGTCGGTCAGGTCTGTCGGTCCCAATTAGGAGCAATATAAAAAAAAAAAGTCCTCTAGCCGACGTCAGCCTTAACCCTGATACATTCTAAAATGATAAATTTGACCATGATAGTTCAAGGGTGGTGCCAGAACAGCTTGGCGCCCAGAGGCGCCAAGCTGTTCTGGCACCACCCTTGAACTATCACGGTCGACGCGTCTCCAGAAATGTACTGTAGCCTTCATAGGCCGGGGAAATCACAAACGTCAAACCGCAAAAATTCAGCCTCAGGATTTCAAGTAATGGGTTAACTGGCCCGAGCACAGCTGTGCGCGGACCAGTTAAAGGCTGGTGTCGGCTAGAGGACATTTGTTTGCTAACTGGGTGTTTTTAAAAAAAAAGAGAAATCCAGTAACGCGGACCGACTTTATAGCTCCCAGTTATCGCGATTTAATCAGCGGCTGACCTTGCACTCGTCTCATTAAAGATCTAGCAGTTCGGTATCCTTGCGTTATATAAGCAAAAGCCATCGGGCAGAAGTCGGTCGCAATGGACCCGCGCACGACATTGCGCGGGCCCACTGCCGCCTACTTTGGCCCGTTAGCCTTTTGCGTGCTGGGCTGTGCGCGTGCGTGGGTCAGTGTTTTCGTTTTGTTTGCCACTGTTTACGTACACAAAGACAATTTCACCTTGAAGAATGAAGAAATTTAATTCCACGAGGCAAACTTCAGCTTTCAGATCTTTATAAACTTTTAGTATAATGGTTACACATGATACATAAGAAGGGACTCGATTTTTCTGCAAGACCCTGTTCTGTATTTGGTCAGACTAAGTAACTTCATACAACAACAGCAACAACAACACAAACAACAACAGGTTAAAGTACACAAAATCCTCCGTTATTGTTTTCTCACTGCCTGGCAAGAATAATAATCGGCCAAAAAGTATCTTTTAAAAATCACAGAAAAAGAAATTGCATTCAACAAGATATCTGAGTATTAAATTGTGATTTATGAACAGGTAATTGAACGTGGATTACAAAGTAAATACTGAAAGTATTCCTTTATCACCAGTAAGCAAGTGCAGAATACAGGATAAAATAAAGTGAAAATCGTAACTGTGTGTTTGTCTCGGTCAAGTGGTCCAAAACTCACAGAAGAAGAAAAACAAAAATACAAAACAACAAAAAACAGCAAACATGTGGTACTGTATATTGTGTACTCTCCCCATGACTGTCGGTAGCGCTTTTTATCGACGTAATTCCTGCAGGAAACGCCTCGACAAAAACCGCTACCGACAGCCAAAGAGGTTAGCTGTTTTACGTACCGATCAATGATCTTGAACCTTATGGCCCTTGGTTGCATGGCCCAACATCACAGGAAAAACAAACGTGGTGTATAATTATATTAGTTGTATTACGAGTTAGGCTCTGCCAGTGGTTCTTGTCGCCTCGAGGGTCCGGTCAGGGATGTCAATGTCGGACGTAAGAGTCGAGGGCTTTAGCCCGAGACTCTTACCTCCGACATTGACATCCCTGACCGGACCCGAGAGGCGACAAGATATTTTATAGCACTTTTTGTCTCGGTAGCGATTTTTGTCGATGTAATTCCTGCAGGAAACGCCTCGCCATAAAGCGGTACCGACAGCCACAGAGGTTAGATGGTTTATGTGCCGATCAATGATCTTGAACCTTATGGCCATAGGCTGTAAAGTCGCAAATCACGGACCAACACACGTGGGTCTAATTCTGTGTTAGTCAGGAAAAGATCTTCGGTCCCGCGACGGGCTTAACTGGCCCGCGCATACAACCCGTTTGAGGGATCAACACAAGTTGTGGTGGGCCCGAGGGCCTTTTGCTTACTTTGGGCCTCGTTGTCAAAATCATATCTAACTTAACACACTGCACTTTGAGCACCTTCCAAGGATGAAGATCTATCGTACCGTTCAAAGTTAGCGCCTGATTAGCTTGGCACCAAGCTAATCAGGCACTACCTTCGAACTATGACGGTTGATCCATCTCCAAAACTGGCAAGCAGTCGACAGAGGACGACTCCTACATCCCGTCCAGTTAAGTTCATTTGCTATGCAAGAAACACTTCTACAACCGATGGTTACGAAGCGCTATAAATACGTGTCTAGCAATGGTTCATGCAGACCACAGGAGAATTCAGATCAGCAAACGTCGTCTTGATATCAAGAAATTTGACAATGAATCCGTTCACCAGCAATGTTCAGCTCAAAATAGATTGACACGCCGCTTACGGCTGCGCAGAACAGAAAAGAAAACCAAGTCTGATTACGTGTGCGTGTTGAAACTGCCGCAGGTGTGTCGTCAAGGCATTACAAACACAAAATGGTGCTGAAATTTGTCTTTGGATTTACACATAATGATATTTAAAGCGCTTGAAAAAAAAATTCATAGTGTGACATACTTGCGAGAAAAAATTGACGTTAATCCCTTGTGTATGCAGCCACTGATACTATAAACAGTATTGCAAACAGTACCAGTGTCTCCAAGCACATGTTGTAACCCTTATCATCCTTTTCATCACTACTGCTTGAAATAAATTTGACTACGATAGTTCAAGGGTGGTGCCAGAATAGCTTGGCGCCTGAGGCGCCAAGCTGTTTTGGCACCACCCTTGAACTAAAACGTTTGATCTATCTCCTAATCTGTAATGTAGCCTTAACAGGACAATAAGCAATTAAAAAAAAAAAATCCGCTTAAGGATGTAATGGGATAAAAAAAAAAATTAAAAAAAAAGAAAAGAGTATCCAAATGTAAATGACGAAGGGTCAGCCATCACGCATCTCAGTCTTGACTTTGATCAGTTTGGTGGGAACAGCCAGCCCTTGCGATTTAAGGACTATCTTTTCCTGTAAGACAAAAACAGATTCAGATTTTGACAATCATTTTGTCCCAGCGTAGTGAAAGCAGCAGCCCAGTAGGCAAAGGTTGTCGGGCCGAAGTCGGCCGCAGTGGGCCCACTGCGGCCCGAAAGCCTTTTGCGTGTTGGGAATATCGCCATCGGCTAATTAGTTTCATGATAATAGTGGAGCAGAAGATATGATACTGTAAACCGATGCACTAACATCTGTGGGGAAAAAACCCAACTCGTTTATCTGTCGTAGCTACGCTGGTTACTCTGCGGTGCGCAAAAGGCCAACGCGGCCGATGTCGGCCATGATGGCCTTTGCACACTGCGAACCTATCTCGATTCTCGGCGCATGGTGCATAAGCGGATCGTGTGTTTGCCGTAGACTGTGGGGTACCTCAAGCCGTAAGGTTACTTACCGGCGTCTCGTCACACTTGACAAAGCGGAAGTGACGAAAGAGACGGACGGCGGCGAACTTGATCTCCAGCAGAGCCAGCCTCATGCCGATACACTGGCGCGGGCCGTATCCGAAGGCCATTTCCAGCAACATGGCCGGGGACGTGTTGCGGTTCTCCCCTAAGAACCTGAAAACAGTTACGAGATGTATGTAGAATAAGGAAGCAAGTAACATGAAATTAAAACAACAACAACAATCCAATAAACAACAACAAAAAAAGCGAATCTCTATCTCACATTGTACTGGCATATATCAGACAATACCATTGTGCCATCGTGTGGGTCAATCTTCCGGGATCCGTTGGAGGTGCTCAGCTTGAATAAATTTATAAAACTGTAAGCAGTTCAAGAGTGCAGACTTTGAAAAATGTAATCCTTTTGTCTGTCAGCGGCGGCATAATGATGTCAGTGAAACCATTCAAGTGCAAACTGATCGCGCATCTGTCTGAGCAACTGCGAGCAACTAAGGATCTGAGCGTCTTGCTTCGGGTATTACTCGTGGACTCCTCTTTTGTGTCCCTACAGTGAATGTGTTAACTCAAACGAGACGCACCGCATCCGGATACGAGACTATTTGCCGCGTAACCGGATGCAGCACGTAGTCGCGAATGTGTTACTGTGCGATATCACCATGGTAAAATTTGTTTTCGTTAATATTAAACAGTATGTAAGCGACGATACAGTATTATCTGTTCGGCTGTTGGTAATGCTTTCGTCGCGATGATTTCGACAGGAATCATCGCGACAAAAAGCATTATCGACAGCCAATAGGTTATGAATGTTTTTACTGACCTCTCTGGCGTAAACTTTTCTGGTTCCGGGAAGTACTCGCTGTCCTGCAGGATCTGTGACACGGGGATGGTCACGCCGCAGTCAGCGGGTATTGTCACTCCGCACAGAGTTATCGTCTCCGCCGCCACCCGGTTAACTCTGGAATGAAATACACAACAAGTAGCTCATTAACCCATTCAGCCCCGTCACACCACAACAAGGCATGGATCGACCATGATAGTTCAAGGTTGGTGCCAGAATAGCTTTGCGCCCGTTGGCGCCAAACTATTCTGGCACCACCCTTGAACTGGCCCGGTCGATTTGTCTCCTGAATTGAAATGCAGTCTTCAGAGGACTACTCCAAAATGTGGGGATTTCGTACCTGGGACACAATGGGTTAATAATGAAGAGAAGCGAAGTGTGCTTGAAGAATTTCTTTCTTTCTTGCATTCTGTCCTTCTTTCTCTTTTTTGCATTTCTTCTTTGATTAAATATATTGGCCGTTACGTTTGTGGTTGTGTTGTTCTTTTTAGGGCTTGTGTATGCTGATCATAGGAAAAGATCCGGTGTTCAGTTGAGTTGCTTTAGATTAGAACCACGTACCTTTATTGTATGATTTGTTTCTTTTTGCATGGAGAATTGCGATTGATTTTAATGTGTGTGACTAGAATGTTGCACATTTCGCTAACTTGTAGCAAAGTCCGACCTAGATTAAGCTGGAAGGTTCTCAAAAAGGCGCGATTGTTTTAGTGACCTCAAACATGAGTCATAGTTGGTTACATTTCGTGACGTTAACGTAATGCACCTAGATTTTAGTGGAAGATTGTATAAAAATCTAGAGTGTTCTTTTTAATGAATATTAATGATTTTGGTTACGTTTTCTTTTCTGACTAGCTAAGTAGTGTAATTTGCGGAATCATTCTGGAAATTTGTGATAGTATAAAAGACAGTGTGTGAATGCATTGTATGAGACAGTGTATCACAACGAGGATGCATTGTAAAAGACAGTGTATCAAAGTGTGGCTGCATTTGTGAGAGATAGTGCATCAAAGTGTGGATGCATTGCGCTAAGAGTGCACCGTGAGAATAAAGTACTGTTGGAACTGTAACTCCAGTGTGGTCTACAACCTTGTGCCACGTTACGAGTTGCAACTGAGTGAGGTTTTCTGCAAGAACCCTATGTGAGTGTATCTGGTGTGATTGCATCATACTACGACCACGACTACCACGTAAACTTGGCGCGTATGAGTGTTTTAATCGGATATGACGGAATGCCAGTATAATTAACTCACATGGTGACTGGAGGGAAAAGCCTCAGTGTCTCGTGAATGGCGGCGTCCAGATAGGACAAGTATCCAACATTCTCGTAAGTCGGGTTCTCCTGAAAAATACGATCAATTGTTTCTCAACACCAGAGGCTGTTAATACATCCTGCGCTAAGGACACGCGGCTTTACGCCGCTTATCTGAATGCGGCACGTCTCGAATGAGTGAACAAACTCGGCCCTAAAACACTGCACAGCAAGATATGGACTGACCATGACTACGATAGTTCAAGGGTTGTGCCATAACATCTCTAATTGGCGCCTGACCCCTGAATCGTAATTTAGTCTTCAAAAGACAATTCGCAAATAGGCGCCAAACTATTCTGGCACCACCTTTGACCTGTCCCGGTCGATCTCTCTCCTGAACTGTAATGTAATCTTTGGATGGCAACTTCAGAACTTGGGGATTTCTCCCTTGAGGCTCAGTGTGTTAATTCCTAACGCCAAGTTTTCATTGACCACCTGGTCTACATTTTTTTTTGTAGACTTTGTTCCGGGCATCAGGATGCGTCGTCAGATTGTCGATTGTTACATTAATTCATTCGAGGTGCTCAGCATCAATAGCTGCGGAAGTGTCGTATAGCGTTGCCGGCGGCAACGCCATACGACACTTTCGCAGCTATTGATGCAAGGCGCCTTGAATGAATTAACCTAAACATGTGTGCCCGTCCGTGATTTTGGTCCTTACGGTTCCATGTCGCAAAGTCCAAAATCACGAACCAAAATGGTGACAGCCAAGCGTGTAAAAGGCAAAAAAGAACCCAACGGAGAACAAAACACGCTTAGAAAAGACAGTTACAACCCAATTTATTAACCCTTAACATCCTGATACGCTCTCATATGAGATAAATCTGACCATGATAGTTCAAGGGTGTTGCCAGAACAGCTTGGCGCTCACGGGCGCCAAGCTGTTCTGGCACCACCCTTGAACTATCATGGTCAGTCCATCGCCGGAACTGAAGTGTAACCTTCAAAGGACAACTCACTAATCTGGAAATATCAACCTCAGGATGTAATGGTTTAATGTAAATAGCGAATGAATTCTGTACTTGTTTGTTTGCCTATTTTGAAAGTTTTTATTTTTTTTTATCTGTGTTGTAACTGTCTTTTCTAAGCGGGTTCTTATTTAGCAAAGTCCAAAATCACAGACAGGCAGACGGACAAATTATGTGCTCACCTGACCGATTTTGTCCATGATTTCCTGGTAGACTTTCTGCTGAGCGTCAGGGTGTATGGTCAGGTTGTAGGTCACGTACTGAAGCGTAGTGGCTGTGGTCTCGAACCCAGCGATTAAGGTCAGGAAACCCTGAGCTAGTATCTCATCTTTCGTCATACCTGTGTAAAACAGCATGTTGACAGAAGTAGCTCTTTGCCTACGGATGGCGACGGCAGTCGCCGAGAGACTAATTCCCCTAGAACACTATCGGCGGCGAGATCCACCCCGCCAAGGTTCGATTGATTGTATGATTGTACATTGCTTAACGTCCCGACAGCAACAAGGCTTTCTCAGGACGTGCCTGCACTGCTTGTGAAAAAAAATAAACAGAACATTGAATGTATGTCGCCATCCGGTCAAATACGTTAAATAAACCTAACATATGGGGCCTAAATAAAGCTAAGACCATTTAGCAACACACATCCAATATCAAGAGCTACAGGCAATGCAGACAGTAGGGAGAGTTTTAAAAAGGCAAATACAGGTGAATGGACAAAGGGTAGACAGAAACACATGCCCTAGAATAGAGAGAAAAACTCACCCTGTGGGGCTGACCAGGGTGACCCTGGGAACTAAAAAGTACCTAACCCCACCCAGGTCCCCCAGGGCAGACCCGGGTGGGGGGCCAAGGTTCGGCTGCAGTGCGTTTGCTTGACTATTTTTAGCGCTGAATGTTAGTTGATTATTTGGGTCTAGCGCCGAGCAGGCGACTGATGCCATCTCACGGCGGAGAGCAAAATGTGTCGCTAAAAGCCGTTATAATTATATGTGGCATGAGCACCGGATGCAGAAATGAATTCTTAACAAATTCTGATCCAGGACCGAAATCCCCCCAATTTTGAAGTTGCCCTCTAAAGGACTGTATTGCAATTCTAGAGACAGATCGAGGATGACAGTTCGAGGGTGGTGCCAGAATAGCTTGGCGCCTATGGGCGCCAAGCTATTCTGGCACCACCCTTTAACTATCATCAGTTGCTCGACCCATGTCTTGCTGTGATTGTAGTGTCGGGGCTGAATGAGTTAAGAAAATTAATTAGTGGCAAGTTACTGAAATAATACCGAAAAAATTAATAAGAATTAGATAGGAAAAGTTAAATGTTGCATATACATCTATATGGGGAAAAAAAAATTAGGACAAGACTGGTGTCGTCCAACCATATCTTCATTCTAAGACCTTCATCAGGCCTGCAACACAATTCGCATGGGCAGAAACCATGCAGAAACCTATAGGACCTTCCTTTTCCCGTCTTATTCTGTTCAGGTTTCAATGCGTCATTTTAGTACACCAAAGACCGGCCGCCACGCAAACCACTCAAATAACAAGAGTGACAGATCCTCGTAGGTGCGAGAGAGCAAGAAGATGTGTGCCTCCTGCTGGCGTCATTTCCATCCGCGTGCCCCATGACGAAAAGTTTATTTGTCACTGAGACTGCGATGGTTTCAGAAACATAATTTTCAGAAGATAGCGGTGATGGGGTCCCAGATCAACTACTGAAGCATGTAAACTTGTGTTTAACTCATTCGACACGTGCCACGTCCGGATACGCGGCATAAAGCCGCGTATCCGGATGTGGCACGTCTCGAATGTGCTAAAGACTGAAGGCCTTGCTAAAGATAAAGTGATAGAAAGGTTTGTTAAAATCCCATAACAACTAAGACTGTTTTAAGAAGTTACGTAATTACTGTCACTGACGTCGGTGGTTCTTTTTGTCGTCACTGTCCTCGGCTCTGTCAGAGATGTCGTCTGTGTCCGCCTCGGCGTCCACCAGCATCTGAAGAAGGTCTGCTGCCTTCTGCATACACACACGTACGCGCGCGCGCACACACACACACACACACACACACACACACACACACACACACACACACCACAATACCGTACCATACGACACCACACACGCACGCGCGCACACCAAACCACATCATACCACACCGCGCGCACACAAACACTCAAACACAAACACACACACACACACACACACACACACACACACACACACAGAGTTTGTAATGTTTACAATGATACTGAGCAGCCTGGTTCTGGATACGGGGCGAACCGATGGAGATCGAGACATTGTTGACGGGACAAGCATGAATATCAGCAAGGGCTCTTTAGAAATCATGCCACCTGCAAGCAAGAAGTGGCCTCATTTACTTTCCCCAGTTTAAGGCACTCCTCATGGGTTCACTGCACGGCTGCAACGACGACGCATGCCGCAGTGATCGCGGCGATCGAGCGAAACAGTCTTTGAGTACTGCTTGTACATCCTCCCTGTCAAGGGTATCACCTACTTTCTCTCACCTGACAAATTCTGATTGAAAAAAATAGCGCCGTACCTTATCACGATGTGTGGTGTCCTGTTTGCGAGACTCGACGAGTTCACCCATGGCGCTCAGCAGGAACTGGGTATGCTCATCGCCGAAGAAAACCAGTCCAGTTTTACCGAACAGCGGCCCAAGAAAAGGAAAGGACGCTGTGTTGGTAAACAGAAAAAAAGTGATATTTGAATAGAAATTAACCCTTTTACCTCGAAGCACTACAGTAGGAGATGGCGCCAAGCTAATCCGGCACTACCCTTGAGTTATGGTCGACTCATCTTCTGCAACTAGTCGTTAGGTGACACCTTCAAAACTTGATTTGAGAAATGCGGCCATAGGGATTAAATGGGTTAAACCCTTGACTGCTACTGACGACACTATTAGGCGCAAAAGATGTGTAACTACACGTCTGTTCCGTATATATGTGTGTGTGATTGTGTGTAATAATAATAATAATAATAATAATAATAATAATAAATTTATTTCAGTTTTTGCAGGCCATCAGGCCCATATGAACACAAAATACAATTTACAACCAGAAAATACAGGAAGGTGGTTGTAAAACACACTCATATAGCATTACATCAGCGCACATAAATAAACAAAAAAACAAGAAAAGTTCAAAGCAAATCCCTCTAATTCCTTAATTTAAGGCAACCTGAAATATACATAGCAACTTTAAAGACCAGTTTATCATGTAGGTTTCCACACAGCAGCTGAACTTTAAGATCGGATGGGAATCTGTAGTAAAACAGTGGAATGTACTTTTTACGTAAAGGGGCATATTTTGGACACTCGAACAGAAAATGACACAAATCTTCAGCCTTATGCCAATCACATGAATTACATTCTGGATTAGTGATGGGTTTTCCAAATCTGGATACTCCGTTTAAAGGTAAACGGTTACATCTAAGTAAACATATTGCCCGCCTGAGTTCACAAGAGTTCAGCTGCCCTATGTAACTGGCTCTAAGTATTTCTGGGTGGTAATGGCAGTATTCTGTGTTTGAGGTAAGGGATGCATGCCAGTCCTGTCGGAAACAATCCATCAGCCGATCTTTGAATATCTGAATGAACAGAGGAGTGTTTCCAACTGACTGCATTTCCCATACATACCCAAACCCGTGCATACACAATAGAGTCTTTATTTGAGTAGCCCAGTTCGATCTACCCGAAGTATCATGCATATATAACATCGTGTAACACTGTCTTGGGTATCTGTTTTCTGACATGGTAAGAAGTCTGCACCAGTACTTCACCATTCGAACATAGGCATCAATATACATAGGGAATCTTCCACACTCACCCAGCGCAATATTGTTTTTTACATCTCTTCCAACACCAAGGACCATTTTACAAACCTTTATATGAACCTGCTCAATTACATCATGTCTCTGGAAACCCCAGACCTCTGACCCGTATAGCACAATGGGTTTAATCTTGACATCAAAAATGTGAAAAACAGTGTCAGCTGGCAAGTTTTGTAATTTGAAGTATAGTCTTTTGATGCCTGCAACTGCTCTCCTGGCTTTTCCAGCTAAGTTTTCTACACATCTAGCCCAGTTCAGAGTAGAGGAAAATATCACACCAAGGTAAGTATAACTGGACTCGACTTGAATCTGCTTGTCAGCATAAAACCATTTTTCACAATTTTTCACAAAACCTCCATTTTTGAAGACCACCACTTTTGTCTTGTCCATGTTCACAGTGAGACCCCATTTTTTACAGTATTTTTCTAAACAATTAATTTTCTTTTGGAGATCTGCTACAGAGTCAGAGACAATGGCTATATCATCAGCATACATAAGAAGGAAAATACCCAGTGGGTCTGCAAAAATATCAATGCCACGTGCACCGCACGATGATATTTCTGTCTCAAATTCTGAAAGAAAGATAGAAAACAGCAGTGGGCTCAACACACAACCTTGTCGCACCCCTGACATGCAATCAAAGTAGTCGGTAACTTTGGTTCCAACCCTTACAGCAGCTTTTACATGTTTGTACATACTCTCAAGTGTCTGAAGCAACTTTCCATGAACTCCTTTACGTAGCAAGAGATACAACAGTTTTGTCCTGTGCACACTGTCGTAAGCTTTAGAAAAATCTACGTACATGGTGTAAAAACGGCCACCCTGCTTGCTAAGATACTTTTGCACTAGTGCCTGTAAGCAAAAAATGTTGTCTATAGTACTGTATCCTTTACGGAAGCCAGCTTGGGCCTCAGGAATACAATCGTTCTCTTCACAAAAACGAACCAACCTGTTGTTAATGACAAAACTGTACAACTTACTGATAACGTTCAGAAGAGAAATTCCTCTGTAGTTGTCAACATTTCTAGGGTTACCCTTTTTGTGTAGTGGAAATATCACAGCCATGGTCCAGCTTTCAGGGTATTCCGCACTTTGAAACACACGATTAAACAAAGGATGCAGAAATTTCACAAGGATCTCACCTGCATGATGAAAAAGGTCAGTGGGCAAGCCATCAGGGCCTGATGCTTTCCCTTTCTTCATGTTATTAATAGCACTGCGAATTTCATCCTGCGTGATTTCCTCGTCAAATTTTGCATTATGACAACCATCACAATCATCAGATATATGGTCATTCAAAACACCCTCGGCCTGTCTGCTGAAACCTGAATCATCAACATTCTGATCCACATTTAGCAAATTACGAAAATAATCATACCACACGCGTGGTGAAACGACATCAGAACACAACTTTTTAACGCCAGTCAGAGACTTTATTTTTTGCCAAAATGTTCTTGAGTTTGCATCATTACATGCATCGTTGAGCTCATTCAAAACCCGTGCGTTGTACTCTACTTGTTTTGTTTTACACAACTTCTTAAATTCTTTCTTCATGTCAAGATACTTCCCTAAGTCGTCATGTGTGTTTGTGTGTCTGAACTGCTTCAACTGTAGGTACTTGTTTTGTTTTGCTAACTCGCAGTCCGAGTCCCACCACGGCGGCTGTGCACGGGATTCACCTATCTTCTTACCTGACCTCATTTTGTCAGCCGCCTTCTGAATGAATGCTACAAAACAGGCCGACCCTTCTTCTACACTCGAGTCAAGCGCTGACGAAAAGTGTTGAAACTGAGTCTCCTGATTATCTTCAATGTATGCCCAAAAGGATTCAGCGTAGTTTTCTTTCCAAACAAATTTAACCCCTTCCTCTAGTATTATATCATCATTTAAATCATCATCATCACATGAATAAACAGACTGAATAGAAGTAAACGTGGTTACAATGGGGAAATGGTCTGACTCGCACCTGTCTGCAACAAACATATCGGTCACTAGGTCAAACACGGATTTAGAGCAAATACAGTAGTCCACCACACTTTTGCCTCTGTTGGCCACGCACGTAATTTCTCCCTCACTGTCACCTTTCGTTCTGCCATTGACAATAAACAAACAGTACTCTTGACATAGTTCTATCAGTTTCCGACCAAAACTGTTTACGCCAATATCTTTTGACCTCCGTGGACTTTGTGGTACATCCTCTAGCAGATCTGTTAATTCCTGTAGAGGCTGCACGTGTGAATTGCCATCAATAAAATCAGTATCAGACAGCCCGGCAGTGCGGGCGTTAAAATCGCCACATAATAGCCAAGGCAGCTCAGGGTGAGCACGTAAAACTTGAGACATGTAGTTTTCTAACACTTCAAAACCATCAACGTTATCTTCACCATATACAACAGAACGCTCTGGAGCCACATACACAAATGCTGCCAGAACATCAGATGCAGAGTTCAAAACAGACTTACCGATCTTTAGAAACACAATATCCTCAGCTGCCTGCATTAAACGCAACACATGACAGGCTATAGATTTATGTACACACACGGCCACGCCCCCTTTTAACTTTTGTGTACGTGGTGAAAAAAACACCTGATACTCTGGAAAGGTATCCTCTATAACATTTTGCTTACACGACCAGATCTCTGAAAATGCAAAAATTTGACACTTTTCACAGAACTGCCTAAAAGAAACACTTTTCAGCTTATTTACAAGACCTTGGATATTCCATGCCATGATGCGAAACACAGAGCTACCACTTTCATCACTACCACTTTCATCAACACAGTGTGCGGGTGTGGGTTTGAGTATGGGCACTTGAGTGTGTGTGTGTGCAGGTAAGTCGTCCTTTGAAGACACATGGTGGGGGCCCTGGGGGTCTGAATGAGGGACGGGCTGTCTTCTCCTGGTTGCTGGGTCAACATGCCGGCCTGCCCCTCATTTCTGCCCCCTGCGCTCCACTGGCCTCTGGGTAGCAGCGTCGTATGCGTGGGTCTTTCCCTCAACAACGAGGGAGTCGAAGCGGAGGAAGGCCTTCTTCCCCGCCTGCTTGGCCTCCTTGAGGAAGGGTAGTAGCTTGCGGCGCACGTCCCTCACCCGAGGGGTGAAGTCCTCAGAGATGTAGACCCGGGACCTGTTCTCCTTCAGCGTTCTTCGCTCAAACAGGATCCGCTCCTTGTCTTTGTACTTGTTGAAGCACACGATGATGGGGTGGGGCGCCTTGCCCCCCTTCAGACGATGGGCACGCTCCACCTCGATCTCCTCCTCTATGCCCATCTCGTCCTTCAACATTGACTTGACAGCTTTTTCACAGTCCGCCCAAGTCTCTGAGCGCCCCTGGGGGTGGGGGATTCCGTGAAAGATCAGATTATTGCGTCTGCTCCGCCCCTCCAAATCATCCAGCTTATCCTCCAGCTGCGTAACTTTCTCCTTCAACTCTCTGTTTTCTTTCATCACCGCAGTAAAGTCACTCTGAATTTTGTCCATCTGCTCCTGCATTGTAGCTTTCATACTGTCCATCTTTTTGTCCATCACATTCAACATTTTAAACACATCAGCAATGGTCGGCTCAGACACTGCGTTTGCCTCACCCCCGGGCGACTGGTTGTCTTGGTTCCCCTGGCATGTCAAAAGAGTCTGTCGTTTCGGTGGCCCTGGGTTCGCTTCGACATCGCCACACCGGAGCAGAAAGCCGACCAAAAACACGAGAATGACTGCCACCGGTCCGCTGACACTGACAGTGCGGTAACGTAGGGCTGCCTTCCTCTGTGCTTTGCGAGCCATGAAGTTTTGAAAAGTCCAGTAAAAGGTACCGCAAATGGCACGAAAAGATACCGGACTGCTTGGCATGATGAGCTGAATCACCCTGTCGTTGTTCTAAAGTCACTAATTAAGTAATTATGTTGCAAAATGCTAAAAATGTGCGGAGCCGCTCTTCAACTGTGTGACGTCGATCGTGAGCACAACTCACCCCGTGTGATTGTGTGTGTGTGTGTGTGTGTGTGTGTGTGTGTAGTGTGTGTGTGTGCGCGCGCTTACTGCTAGTCTGCGATTTATGGAAGCTAGACAGAATCTAAGATAAACACAGTGTGTCTTGTTCATTCTGAATATATATATATATATATATATATATATATATATATATATATATATATATATATATATATATATATATATATATATATATATATATATATATATATATATATATATATATATGTGTGTGTGTGTGTGTGTGTGTGTGTGTGTGTGTGTGTGTGTGTGCTTACTGCTAGTCTGTGATTTATGGAAGCTAGACAGAACCTAAGATAAACACAGTGTGTCTTGTTCATCCCTATCTGGGAAAAAGTTTTTTTTTTTTCTCCTTAACTCATTCAGCCCCGACGAACAACAGAAAGATATGGATCGACCATGATAGTTAAAGGTTGGCGCCAGAATAGCTTGGCGCTCATAGGCGCCAAGCTATTCTGGCACCAACCTTGAACTATCATGGTCGATCTGTCTCCTGAATTGTAACACAGTCTTCAAAGGACCACTTCCAAATTTGCGGATTTCGACCTCGGGACACAGTTGGTTACGTTTTTCTGTGGAGGACAAATGGTGAAAAGCTCACTTCAATAAAACAAATTCCGTGAACAGAAAAAGTTTTTTGGGTGTGTGTGTAAACACGATTGTTACATTACTGTTGACAAAATCATTCAATTTTTGTTTTGATAACTGGACATATGATTGACATATGTACTCAAAACACACTCCGAGTGCGTACACACCCACGAGGAAAGGTAAAGGTTTCAAAGGCACAAAAAGCGAGGTTTCGCTTACAACGAACGACTCCCCGGCAACAACGAATGAGAGCGAAATCTCGGCGGATAACCAACGTGTACCATAAGCACAGACAATATAAGTTATTGATAGCAGGGGTTTGCAACACGGACCCTTGCAGGCCTCAGGGAGGTCAATGGAACCATTGTACCCCGAAGGCCGAAGGTCTGAGGGGTACTATGGTTCCTTTGACCTCCTTCAGGCCTACAAGGGTCCGTGCAGCAAGCCCCTGTCACCAATAACGTATTTGTTTTCAGTCCTCCACTATACTCATAAAGAAAATCAAGAAGAAATCTTCCGACCTGGATCACGCCAGACATGACTGACGTCAATGGAATATACATTTAAACAAAAATAAACTTGTAATTAAAAATCTTTCATGACGTCGCCGTCTCCAGTAGTGTGCCTTTTGTTTCGAACAACACTAAGTAACTTTGTACTTTAGAACGTTTTGGTGACCTTTTATAGAACAAAACTGGCATCCATGATGTGTCAGAAAGAGGGCTACAAAAACTCCGCCATTAGTCGCTACAAAGGTTTTGGTAGCTCGGTCACATGGTACGGTTTGCGCTAAAGTATTTGGTCGTGTGACATGGGATGGAAACAAAGCAACTTGTACCATAATCGAAGACAATACTCCAAAAATCTCAAAGAAGCATAGCTCCTCATGAGCCTCTTTGAGAGTTTTGGTATGCTAATGGTAAAAACTGGTTATCTGCGGTGACTTGACTCTCGTTCGTTGTTGGGAATGGTTCGGCGTTAACGTACCCTCTAGAAAGTTACACAGAAACGAAACGAAAGCTACTAGTCACACGGCATCATGGCCGTTGTCACTGTGGGCCAGTCTGTGGCATACTTTCTTGCTGTTGTTGACAAGATAGGGTTGAAAAAGAAACAACTGAATGCACCACGACTGAAAGAAATAAAAGATTGACAAAGAAAGAAAGAAAGAAAGAAAGAAAGAAAACAAACCAAGTCAAAACAAACCAAACGAAACCAAACAAATGAAAATGTATCAGTCAAAAGAAACAACACACTTCGAAACAAAGTCACTCACTACACAGCAAAAGTATAATGTCGTTGCCACCGCGGCCGATTTTTTCAAAGAGCTTCTTGCTGTGGTACACAAAGGGTTCCGCCTCCTCTGTCTGCGAGTTGGTCTCAAGGCCAAACGCCGTGCCAGCGATCACGTCCATGGTGAACGAGCCAAACACACTGGAACCGCGCAGAAATGGTATTAAAGTAGAAATACATGACAGCAATTGTTGTTGGTAACTACGTTATAAAGGTGCAGAGCGCCGATGAGCATAAACTTCATGATAATAATAACAATAATATTATTAATGATAATAAAATCATACCAGTTATCACTTTTACCCAATAATTTAACAACAGCAATAATAATGATAGTAATATGACAATAGTAATAAAATAATAATAATAATATATCGGTTATAATACCGGTGATCACTTTTAATCATTAACCCTTTCCTTGTCAATGTAATTTTGTTTCTGTGTTTCATAAAACCACCAAAAACCACAAACTGTCCAAAGAACATAGACACAAAGTGGTCTGAGCAAGAAAAGAACCCACCGGAGAAAAAAAAATGTGTTGTAACTGTTTTTTCTAAGCGTGTTTCCTTCTCCGTTGGGTTCTTCTCTGCATTTTGCACGCTTGGCAGTCACCTATTTTGTCTGGATTGTCTGAGCAAGAGGCATAGATCCTCATAAGCGGGAGCGCATGAGGATCTATGCCTCTTGCAGTTGGGTCGTGATAAAGCGAAACATCTGGTTCTAAATCTGTCTCCGGTATAAGTTGAGTTTGACACAGCACTACACGTCGATACGTCAGCACGTCAGTACGTCCACCGCAACAAACCACTTACTCCTTGACGTCAACCAAGTCTCCCTTTAATGTTTTCTGCTTAATACTCTCCGCCAGCAGTTCGCTACATCGGTTGATGTAGTGGCACATCTGTAAATACACATACAAATACATCGCTTACATTTTTTAATCCCACAGCGAGCAACACCCAAATGCGAGGCACAGGTCCTCATAAGCACCCGCAGTAGCTGTAAAACACGTCATAAGCACCCGCAGTTGCTGTGGAACACGAGGGTCCATGCCTCTTTCTGACAGCACTTTGTGTCCGCGATCTCTTGGCGGCTAGGGGTATTCGACGTTGAATTTACTCAATCAAAACGCCCCGCATCAATAGCTGCGGAAATGTCGTACAGCGTTGCCGCAGCTATTGATGCGGAGCGCCTTGAATGGAGTTAACAAAGATTTCAAAATCCTAATCTGCGGCCACTGTCAGTGAAGAGTTGTTGTTTTTTCCCCATAGCAATCCCTGTTTAATGGACAGGTTGGTTCGTAAAGGCGCTGTGTGAATTACGAGCGTATTATCCCTTACCATTCGGAATACACCAGTGTGTGAAATAAGTTTGACTAAAATAGTTCAAGGGTGATGCCAGAATAGCTTGGCGCCTCTAGGCGCCAAGCTATTCTGGCATCACCCTTGAACTAAAGCCATCGGTCTATATCCTTATCTGTAAGTACTATAATGTAGCTTGCATATGGCAGTGTACAAATTTGAAGCCTTTAGTCTCAGTATGATATGGGTTATAACTGATAGCACTGACTTTTTTCATGGCGACTGTAAATGATTGATAATAAGATTTATCAGATGTGTGCTGAGATGCGACTTCCGACCTTACAGCTACTGTGCCGTAAAGTACGAAATCACAGACCAGCACACGAATGGAAAGGAAGAGAAATCAGCGCCCGGAAAAACATGAGATATAGCCCGGACAAACATGAGATAACGCATGTTTGCGGTCCGACCTTTTAATCTTCTGTTTTCGTCGAAACACGTCAGTGCAACTTTGACCTATTTGATTCCCGGAAATCGCCTATTGATCCCAAACATTACTCAATGTGACTTAAAATAAACTTAACTGAACGGACTAAACAATTATAACACACACGTCATGAATAATTAACGCGGCATTCAACCCCAACGCCCAACAGAAGGAGACGGATTGAAAATTGATAATTCAATCTCACCTGGCACTGTCCTTGAATTATCATGGTACTCCTGAAACACAGTTGCATGATGACACCTCCAAAATTTGGGAAATGCTGTCTTGGGGTTAGATGGGTTAACACACGTCGTTCTTCAGCAAGCAATAACAAGATGTGTGCCGGCTCTGGACCCGTACAGTTCAAAATCACCGACCGGTCGGCACCCGAATGTCTACTTAACCCCTTGGCTGCTATTGACGATACCATTCGGCGGAAAAGACGCGTTGGCACGCGTCTTTTCCGCCAAGCGGTACCGTCAGACAGCATGACGACAAGGGGTCAGTTGACGTAATTATACTGCGGGTAGCTTACTGACCAGTTTGAGTTTGCTGGTGCTGAAGGTAGGCGTCATCATGTTCCGGATTCGTTTCCAAGTCGACCCGCGAGCAAAGAACACTCCTTGGTCCACGATAGGTGGGCGCATACCTTTGATGAAATGCTATGAAAGAAAAAGTTGATAAGTTTAAAAATCCGTACTTCAGTTCATCCGTCTGTCCATCCATCCATCATACGTCCGTCCAGCCATCAATCAGTCAGTTGCAATCAACAAATGTGGATTGTCGGGGTTGGCAACACATACTCATTCTCTGATCCTAATAGCTAGGAGGTCAATCCCTTTTTCATCCACTAAACTTTCTTGTACTCCCTCCTTCCCCTCCGCCACAGCCCCACCCCCCCCCCCCTCCCAAAAAAAAAAAAAAACCCATTAAAAAGAAAAATAAATAAATAAATAAATAAACCAGCCAACCAACAACCAATCAAAACAAACAAACAAACAAACAAACAAACAAACAAAGCGCAATGCTGAAAATGCCGTATGTATGCTCATGTTCAAATTAAGATACGTTTTCATTCATTAATGAACAAAAATTATTTACCCGGTCCACGAAGTTGCTGAAATTTTTTACCATGACCTCTCTTAGCAAGTCAAGGTCGTTCACAACCAAGGAGGGCCGCACTCCCAGGTATATGCTGAAATGCAGACAGGCATGACACATATTTCATTGAGATTAAATTATGCCTGCTATCCGGCCATTACGCAAAACGAATCACAAGTGCTCAGTTCGACTGATAAAATGCGAGCTTTCGGGCGAGCTGAGCACTCGTAATTTACTTAATGGGAGGTCAGGCATAGCTTAAGCTCTATGCTAGGCGGAAAAGACGCGTAGTTACGCGTCTTTGCCGCCAAACACTGAGTAACGTCAGCAGCATCAAGGAATTAACGAAACGTGTTACACTGTAAGGAGAGTTTCCATACAGCGGCGCAAAAACCGCGGTGGCGACAGCAGTACTATGGAAACACGCCCTTATGATGTATGACGGGGGAAAAAAACAACACATTAGGCATATGCACTTGACCACTACATTTCTTCAGCTAATGTTGCCATGTGACTCATATCTCATTATATGTTGTAATATCTCATTATCTAAAAATAATTTTGAAAAGCCACAGTGAAGGAACGACTTAGGAATTATTGCATATGTGTTGTATGAGCTAAATCTACAGACGCCAGTCACGTGCACGCTAATTTATCACACTGAGGGTGGGCTCACTGAACGTATTAGGGCCTCTATCATGTTGCATGAACGCGCGCCTGACCGGCGCCTATGTCTGAATCTTACCCATAAACTCGCCCATACTGCTTCTGCCAGTGACCAAAGACGTAGTGAGGTGTCTGCAACAAGCACAGGACAAGATGGGGTGATCATTGTGGCGCTATTTCAAGAACGCATGTGTAGATTCTTACATCGGTGTTTAGGTGATACTGAGAATCTCGTTTGAGTGGTTTTCAAACCTTATCACCTACGAGCGAAAGACTCTGTGCAAGACAAGTTTGTGCACACGTGGCCGTTCACGCATCAAGTTGTATCAAAGAAGGTGCAAAGAAGGAGGTATGTAAGAAAGTTCCCAATGCGCAAAAGGCCAACGGGCCGACGTTGGCCAGAGAACTGTCGTGTGCGGGCGGGCCAACATCGGCCGGCCAATGGCCTTTGCGCACTGGGTTATGTACACAGTAGACGCAGTACGAAAAGGCCACCGGGTCGCACTGAGTCGGCAACAGGCTTCGGCCAGATAGCCTATAGTGGCCACACAAGGCAATTGCTTCCGGTGCATGCAGTAGCTTTTCCGCCAGAAATAGTTTTACATCTGCACGGGACATAGACGACCCCGCCCTCCACGAGTCGCCTGCTGCCTTGCAGGCCTGGCCGCTTGGCTGCGGAAAGGCTAAGGGAGGAAACCCCTGACATCAAAGCCCCCGTGTCTCCGGGGAAGGCTTTTGAGCCAGAGACTAGGACAAGGACAGTCTGATATAAAACCTACGACCCGAGGACCCGAGGACCTCGATGCCATCGTCCCAGCTTGCTAGGCCATGGCAGATGAACCAAGGGTTTAAAGGGTGGGGCCAGTACTGCGCACACTGCACTCCACCAAAAAGCTCCACCGCGCAGGCTTTAGGAAACGTCCACGGACCATGACACTGACCATTCCAAGTCCTGTAGCGACGGGCGAGGGGCGAAACGGCAGGTGAAAGATGTCACTGGAAGCCGCAGTCTCAAACCTGCATGCAGGCGGTTCAGGATATTGGTCGCCTGATGTTGACCTGGGGATGGCAACATCACTCGGCACACCCTGAACGACCAAGCAGCCTTCTCTAGGGACAGCACTGCTTGCTCCACACGGAGAGGGGCCTAGAAAAGGTGGCCTAACCAAAGCTCGTCCCCTCGCAACCCCAGTTGGCTAGCCGCGGTCAACGGGCATCTTCTCCTGCGGTCAAAAAACAAGAAAGAATAACGGATCCACTCTCATGACGACCACGACCGGACTCAACGTAGCATGCTGGAACGTCCGAACCATGCTCGACAAAGCAGACAGCGGACGCCCTGAACGTCGCTCCGCCCTCATTGCCCATGAATTGCGGAGGTTAAACATCGACATCGCCGCGCTCAGCGAAGTACGCCTTCCGGACGAAGGCAGCCTCCAAGAACTTGGTGCTGGGTACACCCTCTACTGGTCAGGCAGGCCTGCATCAGAAAGACGGCTCTCAGGCGTGGGTTTCATGGTCAAGACATCCATTGCGACTAAGCTGGAAAACCTACCAACGGGCCACTCAGACCGCATCATGTCCATGCGCCTCCCACTGAGACACCAGCAACACGTCACCCTTCTCAGTGTGTACTCCCCAACCCTCCTGGCAGAGCCTGCTGAAAAGGACAAATTTTACACTGACCTGCGCAGCCTCCTACAGAGTACCCCTGCAGACGACAAAGTCATCATCCTTGGCGACTTCAACGCCAGAGTGGGCCAGGACTCTGAAGCCTGGAAAGGAGTCCTCGGCAAGCATGGCGTGGGGAACTGCAATGACAATGGCCGCCTACTGTTGGAGTTCTGTGCGGAGCAGCAACTGGTCATCACCAACACTACTTTTCAGCAAAAGGACAGTCGAAAGACCACCTGGATGCATCCTCGCTCCAAACACTGGCACCTTATCGACTATGTCCTAGTGCGTCAGAGGGACCGCAGTGACGTCCTCCTCACCAGAGTGATGCCCAGCGCAGAGTGCCACACTGACCACCGCCTTGTCCGCTGCAAACTCAGGCTCCATTTCAGGCCAAAACCCAAGAAATGGGGCCCCCCCCAAGAAAAAGCTTGATGTTGCCAGCATTCAGCGTGACGATGTGAAAGCCGCCTTTCAGACAGATTTACAGCGCAGGCTCAAAGACACAGCGGACCCAGTAGACTCCTCCCCTGAAACACTTTGGGAACAACTGAAAACTGCTATTACAAAATCCTCTGCAGAAGTCTTGGGTTTCGCCAGAAAGAAGAACAAAGACTGGTTTGACGAAAACGATCTAGGAACACCTAGCAAAAAAAAGAGCCGCCCATCAGGCCCACCTAGCCCAGCCTTCCTGCCCTGTGAAGAAGTCTGCCTTCCGCCTCGTCTGCAGCAGTCTCCAGCGCAAGCTCAGAGATCTCCAGAATGAGTGGTGGACCAGACTTGCACAGAGGACCCAGCTTTGTGCTGACAATGGTGACTACAGGGGCTTCTACGAAGCACTGAAAGCAGTGTATGGCCCCAGGCACCTGGTACAAAGTCCCCTGCGAAGCGCGAATGGCCAGGCACTCCTCACAGATAATACCTCCATCTTGAACCGCTGGTCGGAATACTTTCAGAGCCTCTTCAGCGCTGAGCGCACTGTTCAAGAAGCAGTCGTCATACAAATCCCACACCTCCCAGTAAAGGTTGAATTGGACGAACCGCCCACCGCTGAAGAGACCCTCACAGCCATCCACCAGCTCAAGAGTGGCAAAGCAGCAGGCATTGATGGAATACCGCCAGAGATCTGGAAACATGGAGGCACAGCACTGCACAACAAGCTCCATGACCTCTTTCTCTGCTGCTGGGAGGAAGGAACACTACCAAAAGATCTCCGTGATGCAGTCGTTATCACCCTGTACAAGAACAAAGGCGAGAAGTCTGACTGTTCCAACTATCGGGGAATTACCCTGCTGTCCATTGCTGGGAAAATCCTTGCAAGGCTGCTCCTGAATCGGCTGGTACCTGCCATCGCTGAAGACCAACTCCCAGAGGGCCAGTGTGGCTTCAGAGCAAACAGGAGCACCACCGATATGGTCTTTGTGCTGAGACAGCTACAGGAGAAGTGCCGCGAGCAGAACAAAGGGCTGTACGTAACATTTGTCGACCTAACAAAAGCGTTCGACACTGTGAGCAGGCAAGGCATGTGGCAGATCCTGAAGCGACTTGGCTGTCCCCCAAAGTTCCTCAACATGATTGTCCAGCTACACGAGGACCAGCAAGGCCAGGTCAGACTCAACAATGACCTCTCAGAACCATTCCCTATTCTCAACGGCGTAAAGCAGGGCTGCGTGCTGGCACCGACCCTCTTCACCATCTTTTTTAGCATGATGTTGAAGCAGGCCACAGTGGACCTTGATGATGACGATGCAGTGTACATCAGGTATCGTCTCGATGGCAGCCTGTTCAACCTCAGACGACTGCAGGCCCACACGAAAACCCTAGACCAACTGATTCGTGAGCTGCTTTTTGCTGATGATGCTGCCCTCGTTGCACACACAGAGAGAGCCCTGCAGCGCATCACGTCTTGCTTCGCAGATGCTGCCCAGCTCTTTGGACTCGAGGTCAGTCTGAAAAAGACAGAGGTCCTCCATCAGCCGGCACCCAAGACAGTGTATCGCCCTCCTCACATCACCATTGGCGAGTCTGAACTAAAGTCAGTGCACCAGTTTACTTACCTTGGCTGCATTATCACGTCGGACGCCAAGCTGGACAAGGAGCTTGACAGCAGGCTGGCAAAAGCGAACAGCGCTTTCGGGCGACTTTTCAAGCGGGTGTGGCACAATCAACAGCTGAAAACAGGCACCAAGATCAGCGTGTACAGAGCTGTGGTCCTCACCACCCTGCTGTATGGTTCCGAGTCCTGGGCCCTCTACCGCAGCCAACTACGACTCCTCGAACGCTTCCACCAGCGCTGCCTGCGTACCATCCTGGGCATTCACTGGAGTGACTATGTCACCAACGTCGAGGTCCTTGAACAGGCTGAAACTGTGAGCATCGAGGCTTTGCTGTTGCGGACACAGCTCCGCTGGGCGGGGCATGTCTCCAGGATGGAGGATCATCGCCTACCAAAGATCACCCTGTTCGGCGAGCTTGCTACTGGACACCGTGACAGAGGGGCACCAAAGAAGAGATACAAAGACTGTCTCAAGAAGTCACTTAGTGCCTGCCAAATCGACCACCACCAGTGGTCTTCGCTTGCTGCGGACCGTGACACCTGGCGCTCCACCATTTACAAGGCAGCTGTCTCCTTTGAGGACTCTCACAGAGCTAGCCTTAAGGACAAGCGGCTCAGGAGAAAAAACAGAGATGCCGCAGCTCAGAACCCCGGCCATACCTTCCCCTGCAGCCACTGCGGTCGAACCTGCCTGTCTCGGATTGGCCTCCGCAGCTACGAACAAGCCTGCAGACGTCGTGGGCAACTCCTATAAAATCTTCGTTCGCGAAGTCAAGCCAAGAGTTTTAAAAAATGTATCCCTTTTAAAAAAAAATTTTAGGGTGTAAAACTTCAATTTTGTGCCTTTTTTTTTTTTTTGCGTTTTGAGCAACAAAAGGCATGACAGGTGGTGTGAAAAAGAGCAAAATCGGGTAATTTTAGTCTACCTAGTGTGTTCTTGGGAGCCTTCTTGGGGCACTAATGATGTGCACGGTTGTATGCAGGCTTGCAGACGACAGTTTTGTCATGGGGTACTTAGTGCATTAGAGTGTTGTACAAAATGCTAACTCTTAATTTTTTTTAAGAATTGCTGAAAATGTTTCTCCTGTGATGTGCTTTGCGTGGATGTTTTGTTTTGGCAGAAAAGTTCTTCGTTCATAGTTTCATGCTGCAAGAGGCTAACAGATAACAGTGTCTGAATAGGGGGCGTAACCTAATTGCCCTGTGTGGCCAGTGTCCTGCGGAGAACCGTGGACCGGAACTGATCACATTTCGAGCGTACGCATAACGATTTAATGTTATTTCCGCTTCGTGGTTTACATATAACTGCAGGAATCCTGCAGGACACATCGTGACTAAAACCGCTACCGATACCCAAAGGGTTAAAAGATACATGTAATTGTGCTGTGCACGTACCTTACGAGATATCTCCAGTGAGTTGCCAAGCAGTGGAAGAGGCCGGGGTCCCGGTATACCAAGAGCAGACCAGGTGGAGTGAGTCCATGTGCCATATCTGTTTAATCCATATCATACTGAGGCTAAAAGCTTCAAATTTGTACACTGCCATATGCAAGCTACATTATAGTACTTACAGATAAGGATATAGACCAATGGCCGCTTTAGTTCAAGGGTGGTGCCAGCAGCTTGGCGCCTAGAGGCGCCAAGCTATTCTGGCACTACCCTTGAACTATTTTAGTCAAACTTATTTCACACACTGGTGTATTCCGAACGATAATAGTTACTAAACACAGAACAGCGAACTATAATAACTCAGGACCCGGAAACCTATACGAATCACGTCTCCTCATTGACCCCGACTCTTACGCATGAAATCAATTCGAGACGAAAGTGCTGTGGTAAGGGATCATCTGCTAATACTGACAAGACAAACATGTTTGGGTACTTGCGCTGACCTTTCAATTAAAAAAAAAAAAAAAAAAAAAAAAAAAAACCAAAGCAACTCCCAGCTAATCCGTTTGATTTTTGCCAAAAACATTGATGTTACTTCAGTTGTAAACGACCTGGATCATAGGTAGGTGGGTGGGTGGGTGGATGGATGGATAGATGGATGACAGACGGACAAATGAATGTTAAAAAATATTATTTAAAAAAAAAACAACCAAAAAAACAACGAAGAAAGACTAACGATATATTTTTAGACAAAAAACAAACAAACAAACAAACAAAAACCCAAACAAACAAACAAACAAACAAAAAACAACAACACATGCACACAAACACACATGCACACAAACACACATGCACACACACACACACACACACACACACACACACACACACACACACACACACACACACACACACACTGATTGTAAAATTGTGCTCACATGTAGAGGAGCATGAAGAGTAAGACCAGCAGGACAAGCCACACGGGGATGTCCGCAGCGCCCAATACCTCCATTCTGCTGGTGGTAACAGACAGCGATATTCCTATACAAACAAACAAATTCCATGTGGTGGTGGTAGTGTGGTAGTGGTGGTAATCATGATGACGACGATGACGCATGACAGAGAGAGACCCAAAGCGCAAAGGCCATCGGGCCGAGGCCGGTCGGCCGTCGTTGGCCCACGAACGGATGTGCGCGAGCCAACGACGGCCGATGTCAGCCCGATGGCCTTTGCGCACTGGGGAGAGATAACGATAACGATACCTTATTTTCCAAGGATAAACGATTTAGGTATAGAGTCCGATGGCCTTTTGCGCATTGGGCATATAGTTATCGTTAATCCACTGGGCCGGATACCTCTTCCAAGTTACTCTGAAAGGATCTGTTGATCACCGTAACATCCGTCGACGAAACATCAAGAGTTCAGTCGTTAGGAAACATTCCCCGTGGAACTGATAAATGATGAGAAATATCATTTATGAATATGGAGAATATCAGTTAGTCTCCAGACTCGTGTTTGCACTGCCGTGAACCTATAAGGAGCATGAGCATCGCGCTATTCTACGCCGCAGAGCCGGGACGGTCATCGGATCGCGCATGTTGACAGCCATGGGTGTCTGGTTTTGGGCTCGGTGGTCGCAATTTTATCCCGGCTGCGTAAACACAGCAGCATAGAGGCAACACTAGCCAACAAGATACATACAGATTCTTATGACCGCGACTACTCCTAGAGGCGTAG
>BTPG01000004.1:113461499-113540627 GCA_036245525.1 Semisulcospira habei
ATACAGCAGGGTGGTGAGGACCACAGCTCTGTACACGCTGATCTTGGTGCCTGTTTTCAGCTGCTGATTGTGCCACACCCGCTTGAAAAGTCGCCCGAAAGCGCTGTTCGCTTTTGCCAGCCTGCTGTCAAGCTCCTTGTCCAGCTTGGCGTCCGACGTGATAATGCAGCCAAGGTAAGTAAACTGGTGCACTGACTTTAGTTCAGACTCGCCGATGGTGATGTGAGGAGGGCGGTACACTGTCTTGGGTGCCGGCTGATGGAGGACCTCTGTCTTTTTAAGACTGACCTCGAGTCCAAAGAGCTGGGCAGCATCTGCGAAGCAAGACGTGATGCGCTGCAGGGCTCTCTCTGTGTGTGCAACGAGGGCAGCATCATCAGCAAAAAGCAGCTCGCGAATCAGTTGGTCTAGGGTTTTCGTGTGGGCCTGCAGTCGTCTGAGGTTAAACAGGCTGCCATCGAGACGATACCTGATGTACACTGCATCGTCATCATCGAGGTCCACTGTGGCCTGCTTCAACATCATGCTAAAAAAGATGGTGAAGAGGGTCGGTGCCAGCACGCAGCCCTGCTTTACACCGTTGAGAATAGGGAATGGTTCTGAGAGGTCATTGTTGAGTCTGACCTGGCCTTGCTGGTCCTCGTGTAGCTGGACAATCATGTTGAGGAACTTTGGGGGACAGCCAAGTCGCTCCAGGATCTGCCACATGCCTTGCCTGCTCACAGTGTCGAACGCTTTTGTTAGGTCGACAAACGTTACGTACAGCCCTTTGTTCTGCTCGCGGCACTTCTCCTGTAGCTGTCTCAGCACGAAGACCATATCGGTGGTGCTCCTGTTTGCTCTGAAGCCACACTGGCCCTCTGGGAGTTGGTCTTCAGCGATGGCAGGTACCAGCCGATTCAGGAGCAGCCTTGCAAGGATTTTCCCAGCAATGGACAGCAGGGTAATTCCCCGGTAGTTGGAACAGTCAGACTTCTCGCCTTTGTTCTTGTACAGGGTGATAACGACTGCATCACGGAGATCTTTTGGTAGTGTTCCTTCCTCCCAGCAGCAGAGAAAGAGGTCATGGAGCTTGTTGTGCAGTGCTGTGCCTCCATGTTTCCAGATCTCTGGCGGTATTCCATCAATGCCTGCTGCTTTGCCACTCTTGAGCTGATGGATGGCTTTGAGGGTCTCTTCAGCGGTGGGCGGTTCGTCCAATTCAACCTTTACTGGGAGGTGTGGGATTTGTAGGACGACTGCTTCTTGAACAGTGCGCTCAGCGCTGAAGAGGCTCTGAAAGTATTCCGACCAGCGGTTCAAGATGGAGGTATTATCTGTGAGGAGTGCCTGGCCGTTCGCGCTTCGCAGGGGACTTTGTACCAGGTGCCTGGGGCCATACACTGCTTTCAGTGCTTCGTAGAAACCCCTGTAGTCACCATTGTCAGCGCAAAGCTGGGTCCTCTGTGCAAGTCTGGTCCACCACTCATTCTGGAGATCTCTGAGCTTGCGCTGGAGACTGCTGCAGACGAGGCGGAAGGCAGACTTCTTCACAGGGCAGGAAGGCTGGGCTAGGTGAGCCTGATGGGCGGCTCTTTTTTTTGCTAGGTGTTCCTGGATCTCTACATCGTTTTCGTCAAACCAGTCTTTGTTCTTCTTTCTGGCGAAACCCAAGACTTCTGCAGAGGATTTTGCAATAGCAGTTTTTAGTTGTTCCCAAAGTGTTTCAGGGGAGGAGTCTACTGGGTCCGCTGTGTCTTTGAGCCTGCGCTGTAAATCTGTCTGAAAGGCAGCTTTCACATCATCACGCTGAAGGCTGGCAACATCAAGCTTTTTCTTGGGGGGCCCCCATTTCTTGGGTTTTGGCTTGAAGTGGAGCCTGAGTTTGCAGCGGACAAGGCGGTGGTCAGTGTGGCACTCTGCGCTGGGCATCACTCTGGTGAGGAGGACGTCACTGCGGTCCCTCTGACGCACTAGGACATAGTCGATAAGGTGCCAGTGTTTGGAGCGAGGATGCATCCAGGTGGTCTTTCGACTGTCCTTTTGCTGAAAAGTAGTGTTGGTGATGACCAGTTGCTGCTCCGCACAGAACTCCAACAGTAGGCGGCCATTGTCATTGCAGTTCCCCACGCCATGCTTGCCGAGGACTCCTTTCCAGGCTTCAGAGTCCTGGCCCACTCTGGCGTTGAAGTCGCCAAGGATGATGACTTTGTCGTCTGCTGGGGTACTCTGTAGGAGGCTGCGCAGGTCAGTGTAAAACTTGTCCTTTTCAGCAGGCTCTGCCAGGAGGGTTGGGGAGTACACACTGAGAAGGGTGACGTGTTGCTGGTGTCTCAGTGGGAGGCGCATGGACATGATGCGATCTGAGTGGCCCGTTGGTAGGTTTTCCAGCTTAGTCGCAATGGATGTCTTGACCATGAAACCCACGCCTGAGAGCCGTCTTTCTGATGCAGGCCTGCCTGACCAGTAGAGGGTGTACCCAGCACCAAGTTCTTGGAGGCTGCCTTCGTCCGGAAGGCGTACTTCGCTGAGCGCGGCGATGTCGATGTTTAACCTCCGCAATTCATGGGCAATGAGGGCGGAGCGACGTTCAGGGCGTCCGCTGTCTGCTTTGTCGAGCATGGTTCGGACGTTCCAGCATGCTACATTGAGTCCGGTCGTGGTCGTCATGAGAGTGGATCCGTTATTCTTTCTTGTTTTTTGACCGCAGGAGAAGATGCCCGTTGACCGCGGCTAGCCAACTGGGGTTGCGAGGGGACGAGCTTTGGTTAGGCCACCTTTTCTAGGCCCCTCTCCGTGTGGAGCAAGCAGTGCTGTCCCTAGAGAAGGCTGCTTGGTCGTTCAGGGTGTGCCGAGTGATGTTGTCATCCCCAGGTCAACATCAGGCGACCAATATCCTGAACCGCCTGCATGCAGGTTTGAGACTGCGGCTTCCAGTGACATCTTTCACCTGCCGTTTCGCCCCTCGCCCATCGCTACAGGACTTGGAATGGTCAGTGTCATGGTCCGTGGACGTTTCCTAAAGCCTGCGCAGTGGAGCTTTTTGGTGGAGTGCAGTGTGCGCAGTACTGGCCCCACCCTTTAAACCCTTGGTTCATCTGCCATGGCCTAGCAAGCTGGGACGATGGCATCGAGGTCCTCGGGTCGTAGGTTTTATATCAGACTGTCCTTGTCCTAGTCTCTGGCTCAAAAGCCTTCCCCGGAGACACGGGGGCTTTGATGTCAGGGGTTTCCTCCCTTAGCCTTTCCGCAGCCAAGCGGCCAGGCCTGCAAGGCAGCAGGCGACTCGTGGAGGGCGGGGTCGTCTATGTCCCGTGCAGATGTGAACATCTGCCCACTGCCCACAGAGGCAACACTAGCCAGCAAGATACACACAGATTCTTATGAATGAATGACCGCGCCTACTCCTAGAAGCATATGAGCATATGTGACTCTTGCAGCTGTCGACATTTTGCCTGTGTTCTTTTCATCACCACAACCCGATTAGGCTTTTCGGAGTCTGAGTTAGAATTGGTTTTAGCTTGCCCGAGGATTGATCCCTGGGGAACGCCCTCAGCTGAAACTGTACCATTAACTTACACACACTAAGTACGGGTTTGTAAGTTCGACGTGGGAAAAAAAATCGATGGCGTGCGTACTACAGTGCTAAACTGCGAGCTTTCCAAGTCAGAGACTGTGAATACCGAGGTCGAAAGCTTTAGTAGATACACAAATACAGCTCCTGTCATTTTGCACTTATCCATTGCAGTCAGCCATCTATCAAATAAATGGGCGAGTGCAGTGTGACATGAATAGCCAGCAGAAAGTCAGACTGTAATGAGTAAATGAGATCTAGGAGCGGATCTGGGTTTCGAACCTCCCCCCCCCCCCCATTCCAAGCCCAGAATTCTTTAAAATTCTATAACAAAGTCCATTTTGGGGGTGTCTGGAACCCTCCCCCCCCACCCCATGAATCTCCACACACACACACACACACACACACACAAGCCCCCCCCCCCCACCCCCCACTCCCCTCCCCCGGGTTGTTTACATTTTTAAGCCACTGGAAGAAGGTCTAGCACCGAGCAGGCCTTTTGTGTCAGGTTGAAGGTCCCAAACAAAAAGTTGGAACCCCCGCCCCCCCCCCCCCCCCCCCCAGCTCCTGTCATTTTGCACTTATCCATTGCAGTTATCCACCTATCAAATAAATGGGTGAGTGCAGTGTGACATGAATAGCCAGCAGAAAGTCAGACTGTAATGAGTAAATGAGGTCATGGCGCGGATCTTCTGGGGGGCGGGGGGGGGGGGGGGCGGGGGTGGTCCCCAGGTGTTTCGGAACCCCCCTCCCCCCTTCAGGCCCAAAATTATTTAAAATGCTATAACAAAGTCCCTTTTTAGGGTGTCTGGACCTCCTCCCCCCCCCCCCCCACCCTCTTTTTCTTAATGGCGAATCTCCACACACACACACACACTCCCGGCCCCCCCCCCCCCCCCCCACCCCGGCCTTTCCCCGTTGTTTAATTTTTAAGCCACTGGAAGGTCTAGCGCCGGGCAGGCCTTTTGTTTCAGGTTGAAGGAAATTGTTACTGAATGAATTAGCAAAGTACTGACTCCAAGTATTGTTACATTATTTGTGTGGTGTTGTCGATGTGCGTCTGCGATAGAAAGTGGCCCTTAAGTTTTGACCATTAGTATATATATATATATATATATATATATATATATATATATATATATATATATATATATATATATATATATATATATATATATATATATATATATATATATATATATATATATATATATATATACTTTTAACAAAGGCGTCGCCCAAAGCCAAAAAATGCACTCAGATTAGCTCCAAGGGATGCAATTTTTCATTCAATTCTGAGAATGCTGTGCTAATGCCAGGGAATTCCAGGCTGGTAAGCTTGCTGGAAATCCACTACTGCTACGGAACGCAAGCTGGAAGTCTTCCAGAACAAGTGCCTGCGACGGATCATGAAGGTCTTCTGGCCAAACATGATTACAAACGAGGAACTACGGAAGAGAGCAGGCGCAGACAGCATCGCTGAAACCATCGCCACACGGAGATGGAGATGGCTAGGCCACGTTTGCAGAATGTCACCCGACTTATTACCAAGGGTGGCACTGAGATGGACACCACAGGGGAAGAGAAACCGTGGGCGACCAAAGGAGACGTGGCGCCGAACCGTGGATCGAGAGCTTAAGAACAGAGGCCTTACTCTGCAAACAGCACCCAAAATAGCAGCTGACAGACAAAAGTAATAATAATAATAATAATAAAGGTAATTTGTATAGCGCCTAATCACCAAGGTGCTCTAGGCGCTTTACAATCACAGTAATGAAACAGTGAAGCAAAATACAAAAACAAGCACATACATTACAACAACAACAACAAAAAAACATTACAACAACAACAAAATACATTGATTTACAAGGAGCAGAAAACTCACACACACACACACACACACACACACACACACACACACACACACACACACACACACACACACACACACACACACATGATGAGCCGGCAGACAAAATGGTCTTACGTATATGCAACAGAAAAAAGGTGAGTTTTAAGCTTGGATTTGAAAATGGAAAGAGATGACGAGTGACGCACATCAGCTGGGAGAGCGTTCCATGTAATGGGACCAAAATACGAAAATGCACGATGACCTTGAGTGATCTTATTACGTCTAGGGATACGGAAAACACGAGTGTCTGAAGCAGAGCGTAGTGAGCGGGACGGTGTATACAGCTGGACAAGATCAGATAAGTAAGGAGGGGCAGAACCAGAGATGATGTTGAAACAAATAACACAGACTTTATACTGAATTCTGTATGAAACTGGCAGCCAGTGCAAATCAGCTAGTAGAGGCATAATGTGTTCACGTTTCGGTACTCTCACACGAAAAATCAGACGTGCAGCACAGTTCATGACTCTCTGGATTTGATCAAGAAGATTTTGCGGAACACCGGACAAAAGAGAATTGCAATAGTCTATTCGGGACAGCACAAGGGAGGTAACAAGTGTTTTGGTAACTTCAACAGTTAGCAGATGTCGAACAGTGCTGATCCTTCTTTCAATGAAGGCAAGCTGGCAGACTTTCTTCACTTGTGGCGCTCCCTTGCCGTCGCCTCAAGCACCAGACGGCGCAGAGAGGACTGAATGAATGACATCAGCAGCCCTTTTTGTGACTGCATCGCTCACTAGTTCCAGAACAGAGAGGGTAGTGGGAGAGAAGGAATGACAGACCTATCATTTTGAGCCTTCCACTGAACGCCTACTACATAAAGCAGTAGGGACTACCCCCAGGCGCCCGCCATCCGCTGGAGAATATCCAGACCCCCCCCCCCCCCCCCCCCCCCGAGGTGGGATGCTAGAAAATATTCCCAAACAGATATTGGACCTGCCGAGTAGATTTTAAGTTTTTGCCGCCTACGACCGGTTTCGCCCCAAGGTGGGCTCTTCATGTAGGCATATGGCGTAACCTGAAATTGCAAACACAACGCATGTACTAGAAGCCGCCTCCAGAATTTACTGGTAGCACCGCCAGTACAGCGCGGATTGCATCCCTAAAGCTTCATGAGGTGTTGTAGTGGAAGAAGACAGACTAATTTTGAAAAGGCAACACCTAGGCAATTTTGTGGTGCAATTATTGTTTGCTTTTAACAAAGGCGTCGCCCAAAGCTAAAAAAATGCACTCAATCAGATTAGCTCCAAGAGACGTAATTTTTCATTCAATTCTGAGAATGCTGTGCATAGATCTAGTGAGCGATGCAGTCACAAAAAGGGCAGCTGATGTCCTGATGACACAATGCAAGCTTACCAGCCTGGAATTCCATGGCATTAGCACAGCAAGAGCATTCTCAGAATTTGAATGAAAAAATTTTCAATACTGTGTCATTCTGAATGATGTGGAAGTTCTGAGGAGAATGTTTTTGATGGGTATGTTGTGAGGATGTTGCATTTCCTGCGCACTTGCTCCCGTAATAAGGTAATACCAAAAGGTTTTGCTCTACATTTTCATCATTTGCCTTCTCTCCCACGTTCAATCTATCCTGACCACTGCAGCTTATGAACACGACCATCCATCACTACACGCAGAAGCTGAAAGTCATCGACAGAACTCTGGGCAACTTTCGCCGTCAGATGCTTACTTTATGTGATCAGACAACTTGCTCTACAATCATACAGATCACGCGCGTGGCCAAAGGGGAATTCTATGAATCCTTAGTTGACACTAAGAAGAAAAAGCTCAGTAATCTGTTGCCTTCTCGCAACCAAATTCCCCAACAGCGGACTAACAACATAACCGCCTCTATGGTAACCATAACACTCGATCTTGAGCTTTCTGATGCTGAGAGCCCCGACTGGTACTTTCTCGTGGACTCAAGTTTGTTCCTTTAAAGCCTAGAGCTGATCACGTTTCTACTTTGCTTGATGTTCAACAATATTTCCGCCGACTTCGCCTAGCAGCCCACTTTGGCGGTGTTCGAGCCCCTCACCAGAACACCAGTGGTGATGCCGACGACGACAAGTTGTCCTTTCCTTGTCAACCTAGCATGTGGACGCCAAAAGTAGGTGAATTCAAAGCCTTGGAAAGATACATCAGCAGATGTGAAGATGACGTGGCCATGACTCATCAGAACTAAGCCAGTGAATCACTTTAACATGACCACAGCCGATATGAAGACTCTTCAGGAAATGAAGAAACGTGATGGCATCGTCATTAACCAGCGGATAAAGGTGGCGCGGTAGTTGTTTGGCGTAGGGATCTGTACGTCAAAGAAGTTGAACGTCAGTTACAGAACGGCGAGTTCTACCTATCTATCCCTGCTAAGACAACTGCGTCTGACAACAAAGTGGTGAGGCAAACTATTACCATCGCCATTACTGCGGGAAAATTACCATCGCAGGCCAATTCACTCGTGGTGAGGGAACCTAAGGATCCATGATTCTACGTCCTCCCTAAAATCCACAAACCAGACACACCGGGTCGTCCCATTGTTTCGGCTTTTAGTTTGCTCTTGTCCCACAGAGCTTATATCCCAGTTCATCGACTCCATCCTCCAGCCCTTGGTCAGTGCTCTTCCCACATATGTAAAAGATACTAACCACGCCCTTCACCTTTTGGATCGCTTCACCTTCCCTGACGCAGCAACACACTAGATTTTATTCACTATGGGCATAGAGGCTCTTTACACCAACATCCCCAATGAAGACGGCCTAATAGCATTGAAACATTTCATCTGCAAACATCATCTGAAGATCGACACCACAACCATCCTCCGCTTAGCCGAACTGGTGCTGTCCATGAACTCCTTTCAATTTATGGGTCAGCACTACAAACAGAAAAAAGGTGTCGCCATGGGCACTAAAATGGGGCTCTCCTATGCCTGTCTGTTTGTGGGCTACGCGGAGGAGAAGATTTTCACTCAATACACTGGACCTCTGCCAGACCTCTTCAAGTGCTACATCGACGACTGCTTGGGCGTCACCTCAAGAAGCATGACTGAAACACTACAGCTCATCAACTTCATCTCATCTTTTCATCCGTCTCTCCGATTCACGCATGAGATTTCCGAGGAGTCTGTGCCCTTCCTCGACATCCAAATATCCACCAAAGCCGAGTCTGAAAAACTCCATACTACTGTCCATTACAAGCCTAACGACGCCCACACTTATCTGCAGTTTTCATCAAGCCATCCTGCCGCCACCAAAAACGGTATCCCATTCTCCCAATTTCTGCGACTCCGTCGGATCTGCAGCAGCGACGACGACTTCACCAAACAGACCCAAACCATGGCCACTTTCTTCTCACACCAGGGATACCCCCAAGACATCGTCAACACCCCTCGTTCTAAAGCTGAGGCCACAAGCAGAAGTGAAGCTTTGCGGGAGAAGCCTCACAGTGCTGCAGAGGACCGGTCAGTCCTGTGTATCACGTATCATCCTCACAACATACCCATCAAAAACATTCTCCTCAGAAACTTCCACATCATTCAGAATGACAAAGTATTGCAAGACATATTTCCTGAGTCTCCGCTGGTCGCTTACAAACCTGACACTAACCTACGCGATCCTTTTGTTCACAGTTCACTTCGCGCATCTGACACCTTACCACCTGGCACACACCCTTGTCAGCAACCACACTGCAAAGCATGTCCATACATCAACACATCCCCCGTCATCACCGGACCCCTGTCATCTTTCAATGTCCACCGATCATTCACATGCCAGTCATCGAATATTGTCTATGTCATCTCATGTTCTCACTGCCCTAAGATGTTGTATGTGGGGGAGACATACCGTACACTACCTGAACGCTGCGAGGAGTATGATCAGTCGTTCGATCCGCCTCGGATACAACAACCAGATTGGACGTCATTTCAACGAAACTCCTCATAGCCTCACACGTTTCAGCATACGCATCCTTTGGCAAAATACATCCCACTTCATCCGCCGCAAAATGACAGAATCCTTTTTCGCGGACAGGCTTGGCACTTACCATCCGCGCGGCTTGAACATTCGCCCGTAGGGATGTATACTCGGCCTGATGGGTAGTTGGTGCCAGACTTGACCTCACTGTTGATACTGGATGCTACCATTGAGAGAGAGAGAGAGAGAGAGAGAGAGAGAGAGAGAGAGAGAGAGAGAGAGAGAGTGTGTGTGTGAGTGTGTGTGTGTGTGTGTGTGTGTGTGTGTGTGTGTGTGTGTGTGTGTGTGTGCGTGAGCGGCAGCAGGAACGAGTGAATGCGAATGTATGCAGTGATGTGTATGTATGTAGACGTAAGTTTTGTGCTATGTGTTTTGTGCATGTGTATTTGCGTCATTATGTGTGCGTGTTTTTTTTTTATTATTTATTTTATTTTTTTTTATATTTTTTACGTCATTCTAAATTATCTCTATACAGGATGACGTCTTTTCTTTCTATCGTGTTCTTTTCTCTTCTAGGTTTGTTTCCATGTCACCCGAAGAAGGATCTTTGATCCGAAACGTCGTTCCTTGTTTCTATTTTAAAGGGTTTTTCTACCACTATCTTCTGTTTTTCTTTCAAGTAAATTAATATTCAAAAATTTGTTTGATATGCCTTCCTTCCCAAAAACCCTTGCGCGCCAAAAAGACTCGATCGATTCTTCAGTTATGATAATTGCATTTTCAACTACGCGACTGAAATATGCGGCTCACACTGCAACATTGACAAACTCCTTATGAAATGAAATACTTCTTAGTGTGTATGAACGCTCGAAATTTATATCCTATTCACACACACGAACCGAGAAAATACGCCAAGAAACGTGCGAGTCTCTGATCTGACAAGTGAAATTAACGAGATGTAAAGCTGGCTATATCGACAACCTGAGAACGGAACTAAATAATAATAATAATAATAATAATAATAATAATAATAATAATAATAATAATAATAAATAGTTCTTGTATAGCGCAAAATCTTTTTGTGGCAAAAACTCATTGCGCTAACACACACATTCAAACATGACAGACGATATAAAACATTAAAAATAAATACAACAGGACCGCGGATCTACGACTGAGGAAAAGCAAGCTGGAAGAAGTGAGTTTTCAACTGAGCCTTAAACTGAGAGAGAGAGTAGGGAGATTTCGCAGACTGGCAGGCAGCGAGTTCCAAACTGAAGGTGCAATGAAGCTGAATGAGCGTTCACCAACTGTTTTCAAGTTACGTTTAGGAGCCTTCAAGAGTTTCTCACTGGCGGACCGCAGAGAACGTGAAGGCTGGTATGTGCAGAGTGAAGCAGAAAGGTAAGCCGGGAGAGACCCGTCAATGTGACGGTATGCCAGAGTTGCCATAGCACTGGCATCGAAATTTCACCGGTAGCCGGTGGAGTTCTTTAAGCATGGGTGTCACATGGTCGCGTTTACGTTTCTTCAGAACAAGCCGTGCAGCACTGTTCTGAACCCTTTGCAACCGACATTCCTGTTCCATGGGCAGACCTGAATAGAGGGAGTTACAATAGTCGAGGCGGGAAATTACCAGCGCAGTCACTAGTCTAGCCGAAGCGCATTCAATAAGATACGGCCGGATAGATGCAATGCGTCTCAGTTCCAGAAATGAGGCTCGACAAACACTGCTGATTTGCTCGCGAATGGACAGTGTCTGGTCTATCTTGACAACAAGATACCTAACTGATGTTTTGAAGGGAATGTTGCTGCCAGCAATGTTGACAAAAACACTGTTTACCAGTCGGAGCCGGGAGGGAGCACCAACAGGAATTACTTCAGTTTTGTCAGCATTCAACATTAGCTTGTTACTATTCATCCACGTTAAAACGTCGTCTATGCATGTTTGAATGCCTGAAAGAACTGAAAACAACTCATCAGGAGGTGCGCTTTTTGACAGCTCCGTGTCATCAGCGTATTTGTGGAAGTCACACTCATGAGCAGAATTAATAACGTCTGACAGAGGCTGGGAGTATAATGTAAATACGACAGGTCCCAGGACGGAACCCTGAGGAACTCCGTATACAAGGGGGCTTGGAGCTGATACAGTACCATCAAGAATAACAGTCTGACACCGATCACTGACATATGATTTAAACCATTCAAGAACAGTTCCTTTCACTCCATATGTAACCTCAAAGCCTTTCGAGGAGAATGGAATGATCAAGCGTGTCGAATGCTGCACCGAGGTCAAAGAGGGCCATAAGACAGACGAATCTCTCATCTGCCTTTACCAACAGGCTATCAAGGACACTCAGTGCAGCAGTCTCTGTGCTATGATCCTTCCTGTAGGCAGACTGGTGCACTTCTAGAAGACCATTACAAAACAAGTGTTTCTGAAGCTGGCCCAGGACGACTTTATCAAGAATCTTTGAAATCAAGGGGAGATTGGAAATTGGTCTATAATTCTTCAGGTTATTTGTATCGAGACCTGGCTTCTTCAAGATAGGCATAACTACAGCTTGTCTAAACTGTCCAGGGACTGAACATGTGGAAAGAGATGTGTTGACAATGGCAGTTATCACTGGGACAAATTCAGAAAGACACTGTTTTGTGAGATAGGTTGGGATAGGGTCCAACATGCAACTCTTGGAAGGTGATTTAACAATTAGCTCAAAAATCTCCTTCTCTGCCACAGGATCAAAATGTCACGAAAGCATGGGACCGTCGTACGCAGCAAAAGTAGCTTGTGTGGATGAACGAGGGTCCAGTTCATCACACAGAAGGATAATTTGCCGTGAGAAGAAATCAGAAAAATGCTGTGGCAGTTCCGAACGGAGGATATCAGATGGAAAGGAAGTGGATTTTGATTTGCCTACAAGTACAAGTTCGTTAGTGACTGAGAACAAGTATTTGCTGGAAAACACTGCAGAGTCGATCTTGTCACAGTAAAACTGTCTCTTGGTTGCTAGCTTGCAGCAGCCCTCTCCTTAACAAAGATCTCTTTGAACACATTGAGTCTAAACAAACCTGCTGGCATTTTCCGCAATTATGCGTGATCTAGTTACAAGTAAAATTTACTAAGTAACACGCACCGGCGGTTATACAATGCACTGATGTCTTCATAGTCAGACGAAATTACGCGCCGAGTCGACAGTGATATGCAGTCGTCTGCCATTTCTGTGTTTTGTCTCAACACCGCAATCAGCCGCAAAATGAATGACGCGAGACACAGTTTTGTTTTGGACTGGGTACATAAATTATATTGAGCAACAGTATTGTCCGGCCTCATGTTTGATATAGTGCCGATAAACAGACAGATGTAATTACTTGACTCGAATCAAAATGTCCTCGTTCTACGACTCGGACATTTTGATTCGGGTTTAGTGATCACATCTGCCTGTTTTCGGCACAATATCAAGCAAACTGTTGCTCAATGTAATATATACATACCAATTATAAAGTGAGGTTTCCTTTGCAGCGAACGAGAGCGACTTGAAATCACAGCGGATAAAAAGCTTGTACCATAAGCACAGACAACACTCCAAAAATCTCCAAGAGGCATTGATCCTCATGATCCCGGAGGGCTCATGAGGATCTATGCCTTTTGGAAATGTTTGGAGTATTGTCCGGGCTCATGAGAATCTATGCCTCTTAGAGATGGTTGGAATGTTGTCTATGCTTATGGTAGGGCCTACACGATTCTCACCCACCGTGATTTTGCTCTCGTTCGTTGTTGGAAGTCGTTCGTTGCTGTTCAAATTTTCTCCGTGTACTGCACAGGTTGAACCTGCGTTGGTTTCAGAAATCCTAATGTCACAAAAAGCCCAGGAATCCCTACAGTTTCTAATCGCTGTAATTTCCGAATGCGTCAACTTCAGTCAACCACACTTTACATTCGTTTCGCCAAGTGGTCTGAAGAAATTCTTAGTCAAAGTGCGTCTCAGGATTGACACTGCGCATCATGAACGATTAACCCTGTTCATCCTGATACACTACTACTTGAAACTAATCTATGCTAGTTCAAGGGGCGCCAAGCTATTCTGGCACCACCCTTGAACTACTGAGAATGGTTGATCTGTCTCCTAATCTGTAATGTAGTCTTCATAGGACAATAAGCAAATTAAAAAAATATCAGCCTCAGGATGTAAAGGATTAAGCATAAATACGTTAAATTAGGCAACATTTGGCGCTCAAGCACAACTTATCAACGAAAAAAAAAAATTGTAATAAAATGGCGCGGGTGTATGTGTAAATTAGAGTCTTTAGCCATGAGTAATGCCCATTTTAATCCGTCATAAGCATTCATGCCTTCACAGAACAGCATTACTGATAATTATGAGCTTCCTCTGTCTTAGTAAATTTTTGTGTGAGTACAGCATCTGGCAGAGATTCGAATGACTTTTAAACCGTAGTGAAATTGATATAAAGACCGACGCTGATGTTTATACGAACTTACCTTTCGACCTCAATTCCTACTCAGCCAGTGGTCTGTACTAAAGTACACAGGAGTGAAGGACACAGACCGCTCGCTCTGTCGATGTCACACTGAGTCAAGGCCTAATTCACAACCAGTTAGGGTTACAAATGTCAAAGTTGTCACGTTTCCGTCTCCCTCAATACATCTCCGCCTACACACAATTTTCTTTTTACCAAAGGCACTCGCCCGGCAGAAGCGCGGCGTCTATGTAATGCATTAACTACTTCTGCAGGTCGAATGAACCGCATTGAGAGCTTATCAAAGTCAAGTTATTCGAGTGTGCACCACACTGGTTGTCTCCCTCGATTTGCAACCGCGGGTACCAGAGCGTCATAACCGCCATAGCTTCGGGTTTCACTCCCCCTGTGCAGTGGCTGTGCGCAAAAGCTGCAGATAGACTGAATGCTTCGATTGTTGCGCGGGTTTATACCACATAAGAAAGCCATGGTAACTTATTCAGCGGCAATTCACTCTCACTTATTGCCTTGTCTGGTCTTTCAAGTGCACGTGCACATCACGGAAAGCAGTAAGTAAGGGTTGAGAGGTTCAAGTGTGTGTGTGAAAGGGGGGGGGGGCAGGGGAGGGGAGGGGAGGAGGGAAGGGGAGGAGGGCGAGCCTTAACCTTTTTAATCCTGATACACCCCTTGCTTGAAATAAATTTGACTGATAGTTCACGGGTGGTGCCAGAATAGCTTGGCGCCCGAAGCGCCAAGCTATTCTGGTACCATCCTTGAACTAAAGCAGTTGATTTGTCTCCTAACCAGTAATGTAGCCTTTGTAGGCCAATAAGCATTGTTTGTTTGTTTTTTTGTTTTGTTTTTTTACCAAATCAGCCTCGGGATTTCATGGGCTAATTCAGCCCCCAGCCCTTACTCTGCAATGGAACACATGGGCACGTTTCAGTTTGACTGATTTCTTTCGCCAGTGAAAGGAAAGACTTAAAGCGTGTTCCCGTTTTTACATACCCTCCCAACCCAAACCTGTCGGTAAAACGACATGCTCCAGGCAATAAATGATTAATAGTTCTTCACAGGTCTTACAATAACTGACGCGGCAATAACGTCTGAATGTCGTGAAATGAAGGACTTTTCTGTTCTGTAAATTCTTACGTAGGAGAGTTCTACCGACACGTTACAAGGGCAGTAGAAAACATCTGCTACATTAGCTTGCTATTCACTAAAGTACCCGTACCCGTAAAACTGAACACACATTTCAGCACTATTTGTGTCTGTTCAGTATGACTGGTCGACACACATTAAAAGCCGCTTTCATGGCAGTTTGGACATGCAGAACTTAAGCGCACCTGTGTAACAGCAGTTATTTATTCAGTGCAGCCATTAGCGTGTAAATCATTTTTTTTTTAGCCGTTTCTCGTACTGATAGCGTTGTATTTATAGAACAGAGTGGAGTCATTGTCAGGTTACTTGGTATAAAGACGACGTGTGCTGAACTGGATTCTCCTATATCTAAATGAACCATAGCTAGACCTGTGTGCAGCGTTTCGAAATCATCTGTTACAGAAGTATATCAGTCTTTAAACAGTTATGGCGGTAGTGGGCTATTAAATTGGATTGTAAAAAGTCTTAGTTGAAGCAAGACAACACTGAGAACCCGTTGTATCATCAAATTAAATTGTAGCGTGTACAGCCCGCCCTGGAGCAGTTTGTTTATTGTTTGTTCATGTTTTGGATAAAAATCCCGCATGAGAAAGGTTGACACCCCCTCCCCCCTCCCCCGCTTTCTTCGCGACCAGTTATTGATCCTCTCCTGCTTTGACAAACCTGACTGACTGACCTAGAACAATTTTCGGGTTATTTTCTCTCTCCTGCTTCAAACGACAACACAAATCGCTTAGCCTACAGATCACTCACTCCTCATATACTATAGCATGATGATGCCTGGTCGACCATGATAGTTCAAGGGTGGTGCCAGAATAGCTTGGCGCCTGCAGGCGCCAAGCTATTCTGACACTACCCTTGCACTATCATGGTCGACCAATTAAAGGCGCCAAGCTATTCTGACATCACCCTTGAACTATAATGGTCGACTCGCATCTATTTATCAGGACTCGTCACGATTGACTTATCACTATCGGATCTGTCTCCCGCACTGCCGACCTGACGCTACAGGAATGCTGTCTTCAGAGGACAGACCCGGCCCCTACAATGAGAATTACATTACGACCCAGTTTAAGGTTCAATGTAGTGTAGTGGAGGCACTGACCGTCAATAAAATTCCAGGACAATCCGAACAAAGAGAACAACTTGACACATAAACGGGATAACTACAACACAGTTTTTAGTTAAAACCCTGTTTCATAAATGCCGAGATGTATTTCCGAACCTGTTTGGTTGGGCAGTTTTGATAAGAAACAGGCACTACACTACTCTGTGAATGGCATGGTCCTACGCCTACTCCGCAATTGTTATAGCTTCGGACTGTGGACAACTTTCAGAAAAGGCCGACATTTTGACCTTCGGGTTCAGCGTGTCGAGAAATCGCGGGACGGAATCGCAAAACTTAAGTACTCCTGCAGCTGTCAGTAGATGTTCTCGCGCTGACGGCTATTGATTCAATTGACACACGAGTTGTTTTTTTCATTCTTAAAGTCTCTCGCCACAGCGAGATGAGTATTCAATGCGCAACAGGCCATCCCGGCGGCCGCCGCTGGCCCGCGCACGCCTGTGCGCGGGCCCAACGGTGGCCGACGTCGGCCCGACGACTGTTGCGCACTGGAGACAGTTGAGCTTTTGTGGTTATAGGATAAGATATATGTTACGATGAGAAAAAAAAGTGGTCTACGAGCACGTTTATACTATGGCCGGGTCGGCCCGACGGTTTAAATGAGTCTGAAAACTACAATGTAGATAAAACCAGCTGTAACATTTGGACTGATGTTTTAAACAAATCGGATTAAACTTATTATGGCAGCCTTCCCACTGGTTATGCTTCCCATTAGTAATATTTTAAGATACGATACGATACAATAAGATAAAATAAGATAGAACTTTATTCCGGCATCTGTGACTGAAAATCAGGAAAACGTCTAGTCGGTCCTGCGCAATATAAACAAGATAGGATGAACCATAACCCACTGAGTCAGTCCCTTCAAGTTCTATATGAGAGTTGTCCGCGCTGTCAAGTGTCTCTACTTGTTGTCTTTGACCTGATTTTGTAAAGTTTTGTAATGATTACACCAAATACGCCACGAGTGTTCATGTCAACCTCAGCAAGATCGAGTGATTTATTTTGCGTCCTGGGACATAAGTTCCAATCGGGGACTTTAACCAGACTGAGTTGCTCACCGAAAGTAGTCCGACATGTTTGTGTTCGATTCCCAACAAACATTCTTCCGAAGCCATTCTCTGCAGTTTTCTTCTTGTACGATAGTTCCAAAATGCTACAACTCTCTTGGATTCAGTCGTCACCTGCAGACGTGAGTGACATCATGATCAAACTCAAACCAACGTCCATAGTCTCCGCCGGCCTCACAAAGTGGCCGGGGTCAACTCAGCCGTCGTCAGTGCGACGGACCCTGAGCCGGACAGGATCAGCATGTCATTACTGATATATCATTACACACTGATGGCAACATCAGCTACTAAAGAATGTTAGTACTGAAACACTATGACGTACTCCCAAAATGGTGTTGGGTGTCTTTGTTTCAGATCATGTTCAGGATGAAAGTATCAGTATCATTTTGTAGATATCCGGGTTTGACTAAGGTATGCATCACGGTTCTAGAAACTAGTAGTTCTAGGCCATGATAGTTCAAGGGTGGCGTTAGAATAGCTTGGCGCCTGTAGGCGCCAATCTACTCTAATACCACCCTTGAACTATCGTGGTCACCACATTCCTGTCGTAGCGGGTCAGACTTCAAGGATTGTTTACCAAACACCTACCAAGGTTCTCAGTAGATAAGACCAAGGTTCTCAGTAGATAAGAGGAAAAAAAAAAAAAAATGACCGAGGCACAGCCTGAGGGGTAGCCGGCCATTACTAACATCACACACACCGTCGGTGAGCGGTAAAAGGACTGATACCGTGACTTAGTCACGAACTGTTTTCATGAGGCGACAGTACGTACAGCGGGTGTACGTCCGACTCAGTGTTGGAATGACTGACAGACTAAACACGGAGTTAATCGCCACTGGACTGTTTTTCAGCTTTTACTGGCTAGACTAATTCGTGTCTAAAATGTCCTCTCCTTCGCTTCTAAAACGCAATCGACGCCGATAACAAACGACTGACGGTCGTGCAGTGTTGGGGTTGGCAGGGTAAGGGCGGGGGGAGGGGGGGGGGTGAATCACAGAATCAGTAGTGCGCACGGTTGTAGCAGTACACACTGTGGTGGCGCAAGGACTGTATGTATAGTGTGTCACCCCGGTGGCACGCAAAATGTCCAATGTTTTGACTCTGCTTATACCCTCCGGCTTTACCGTTCTCACAGTGATTCTGAATTTAGTGCGGGACTGTACTACACCGCGCACATACCGGCACTGATAAGTGAGGAACTGAGAGATGTGCACATCGAAAAGGAAATATACGTTAGTACTAAGTGTCGTGCGGCACACTCAAAACAACATGAAACCAAAATTCAAATTCCACTTACCTACGGCTTCAAGGGCTGAACAGCAGTTGCGCCTGAGACAACAACGCCAGGCCGGCCGTCCTTATCAGTCGGCCCAGACAGTACTAAAATGAACCCGGACTCTCGTCCTGAAAGCGCTCTCTTAAAAAATGACAACAAGCACTTCGCGAGTGTGCAGCGTGTTACTTCGCCAACAACAGTTCGTTATCTGCAAGAGGCATAGATTCTCAGCCATGGGTCCCTGCAGACGCAAGAACTCATGAGAATCTACGCCTCTTGCTTGAAAGGATAAGAGCGATGGACCCTTCACAGAGCTGCAAGAGGCATAGAATCTCATGAACCTCTGCAGCCGCAGGGGACTAATGAGAGTTCACGCCGCTTGCTCGGAAGGTCGAATTTGCTTACTCACGTCTCTCAGTGATAACTTCACGCGGGGCCCACATAAAAACTTGAAAGGCCGCCGCCAATGTCATGGGCACAGCGAACCTCCTGAACGAAATACGTGTCGACATGAAGTCGGTCAGTGATTACCTAGTAAGTAAAAGGATATCGGGTCGACGGTCCGCAGAGGCCGGCACTCGACCAGCGGCGTGTGCCGCCGGCGGCCGTACACGACCCGATGCCAGTTTGTGGTTGCCAGAAGGTTGGTTTGCTGCATATGAGTTTCCAGTGCCAGCCAGTCATCACACTCCGATACTCTTTTTTGTTGTTGTTGGTCTCTCTCTCTCTCGCTCGCGCGCGCCGGCTTTCGTTCAATTTTTGAAGCCGGGTGGGGGGGGGGGGGGGGATGACAACACGTTACTGACTTATTTTGATGTAGGTCACTTTCTTTCGTGCTTCTGCACCGCTGCCGGAATTGGGGTATGTCGATAGTGCACGTCAGTCCGGCCTCCGCCGCAAAAGTAAAACTGTATCGGGTGCATCACGATACCGTGTGCATGGCAAACCCCGGCCTTGACTCAGTGCCGGAACACGACTGACGGCCGCCGGAGAACCCAAATCAGTGTAAGAGGCATAGATCCTCATGAGCGCTCATAGTTGCGGCGGCTCATGTGGATCTATGCCTCTTAGTGAGGCTGACCCCGTTTTATATCTTTACTCGGGCGGCGGAACACGGTTTGACTGACGTCGAGCGGTTAACAAACTTGAAGATTCACTAAACCGACCGCACAATCCGGCTGCGTCGTGTGGGAGCTGTGCGGCAGGTAAGGGGTTAGAGCCGTAATGCCTATAAGTATTGGGGACATCTGTCAAAAACTGGTACATGTTGCTGTAATAACTTCAGTCGAAAAACAACAACAAACATTTACCACAACAACTGAAGCCAGCACACCATGATCCGTCCTGTAGTTCTTTCAGTCACGACTGACCAGTCGGTCCGTGTCTGTGTCATGTCAGTATCGCTGCGATAATATATATATATATATATATATATATATATATATATATATATATATATATATATATATATATATATATATATATATATATATATATATATACACACACACACACACACACACATACACACACAGGCGCACATAAGCCTCACAGTGGGTTACCTACCCTTTCATGTGAAAATGGGTTCCCATATTTCTATTTATTCTAGGGCTCTGGAATTGATGCGAATGTTTAGAACTCACCTTATAACTAAGCTCTATAACTTAAAATAAAATAGACATTTTCTAGAAACAGAGGCACTAGATGCCGAAAAAATGGGTTTCTGCCAATAAAGTGGGTGGGTGTCTCTCTCACACAAAACTGACTGGCATTACAGTCAAAATGGGTGTCTTCACAACAGTAGGCGTCTGTAATAAGGTCAAGTTCATGGAATACTTCTTTTTCACATTAATTTTTTTTCCCAACTTAAATGTGTATGTGTGCTTTAACATTCTTTACATAGTATGGTGCAAAATTCAATAAACACTGGCCCGAAACCTTTCGATTATGATTTTTACAGAGGAAATCTTTTAAACATTGCTGCGTTTTGTCCTTTTGAAGCAAAACAGTTTATCATGGCATTGATGTGAGAATCAACATAATGTATTCTGGAAATTAAAGGACTTTTTGTGTGTGTTTTTGGGTACTCTGGAGTTTCAGACAAACAGCAACAGAGCATTTTGAATATTAACCCTTATCATTCGGAATACACCAGTGTGTGCAACTAGTGTAACTGAAATAGTCCAAGGGTTAGTGCCAGAATAGCTTGGTGCCTCTAGGCGCCAAGCTATTGTGGCACCACCCTTGAACTAAAGCCATTGGTCTATGTCCTCATCTGTAAGTACTGTAATGTAGCTTGCATAGAATTATGGCAGTGAACAGATTTGAAGCTATTAGACTCAGTATGACTATGATGCGGGTCAAAAAGTGTGGAAAAATATCAAAGATAGAAAAAGACCCAGACGAAGAAACGAACACTTAACTTATTCTACCCCAGCAAAATTTAAGATCCACCACGATAGTTCAAGGGTGATGCCAGAATAGCTTGGCGCCTATGGGCGCCAAGCTATTCTGGCATCACCCTTGAACTATCGTGGTGGATCTGTGTCCTGCACTGCAACGCAGTCTTCTGAAGACGACTTCAACATTTGGGCTTAACTTATTCTACCCCAGACACACCACAGCAAAATAAAGATCCACCATGATAGTTCAAGGGTGATGCCAGAATAGCTTGGTGCCTATGGGCGCCAAGCTATTCTGGCATCACCCTTGAACCATCATGGTGGATCGGTGTCCTGCACTGCAACGCAGTCTTCTGAAGACGACTTCAACATTTGGGCTCAACTTATTCTACCCCAGACACACCACAGCAAAATAAAGATCCACCATGATAGTTCAAGGGTGATGCCAGAATAGCTTGGCGCCTATGGGCGCCAAGCTATTCTGGCATCACCCTTGAACCATCAAGGTGGATCTGTGTCCTGCACTGCAACGCAGTCTTCTGAAGACGACTTCAACATTTGGGGATTCCGATCTTGGGGTAGAATGAGTTAAAATGACAGAACAGAACTTACTTACTTACTTACGCCTGTCACCCCTACCCGGGTATAGGCCGTCGACGAGAGACCTCCAGCAACTCCTGTCCTGTGCTTCTCCTTCGATTCTACTCCAGGTGGTTCCCAGTCTCTTGATGTCTGCTTGGAGGTCTCGACGCCAGGAGTTTCTCGGCCTACCTCTTTTCCTCTTTCCCTGGGGGTTCCATGACAATGCCTGCCTAGTGATACTGGAAGCTGGCTTTCTCAGACTGTGACCGATCCATCCCCATCTTCTTCGCCCAATTTCATTCTCTGCTGTTATCTGCTCTGTTCTCTCCCAGAGTCTGACGTTGCTGATCTTCTCTGGCCAGTGGATTTTCAAAATTCTTCTAAGGCAACTGTTCATGAAGGTCTGTACTCTGTTGACTGTGGTTTTTGTCAATCTCCATGTCTCTGCTCCATATAGGAGAACTGCTTTTACATTGGAGTTGAAAATCCGGACTTTGGTGTGTTGTGACAGCTCTCTGGAACTCCACACTTTTTTCAACTGGAGAAAGGCTGCTCTGGCTTTACCGATTCGTGCTCTGACATCTGCATCAGTGCCGCCTTTTTTGTCTATGATGCTCCCGAGATAGGTGAAGGACTCCACCTCCTCCAACGGGGTGCCAGCAAGCAAGACTGGTTCTTCCCTGGTTGTGTTCAGCCTCATTGTCTTTGTTTTCTGTTTGTGAATGGTGAGGCCCACTTGGGACGAGATGTCAGCAAGCCTCGTGGTCTTGTCCTGCATTTGTTGATGAGTGTGGGACAGTAATGCCAAGTCGTCTGCAAAATCGAGGTCGTCAAGCTGTGTCCACATTGTCCACTGTATTCCACTTTGTCTGTGCTCTGTGGTCATCTTCATGACCCAGTCTATGGCCAGTAGGAAGAGGAACGGAGACAGCAGACACCCCTGCCTGACACCAGTTCTGACGTGGAGCTCTCTGGTGAACTGCCCTTCGTGGATCACGCGACATGTCATGCCATCATAGCTGCTCTTGATCAGGCGGACGAGCTTTGTGGGTACACCGTAGTGTCGTAGGAGTTTCCACAGAGTCTCTCGGTCCACGCTGTCAAATGCTTTCTCATAATCCACAAAGTTGACGTACAGCGGGGAGCTCCACTCCAGAGACTGTTCCACGATGATGCGGAGAGTGGCGATCTGGTCTGTACATGATCGGTTCTTCCTGAATCCTGCTTGCTGGTCTCTCAGCTGGGGGTCAACGGAGCTCTTCATTCTCTCTAGGATGATCCTGTTGAAGACCTTTCCTGGTACTGACAGCAAGGTGATTCCTCTGTAGTTGGAACACTTGCTGAGGTCGCCTTTCTTGGGAAGCTTGATTAGGTACCCCTCCTTCCAGTCAGCCGGCATCACCTCCTCTTCCCAGATCTTTCCAAACAGTGGGTACAGCATCTCCACTGTTGTCTCTAGGTCTGCTTTCAGAGACTCCGCTGGGATGCCATCTGGCCCTGCTGCTTTGCCATTCTTCAAAAATGCCACTGCTTTTCTGATCTCTTCCCGGCTGGGTCTGTCACAGCTGATGGGTAGGTCGGTCTCTGCCGGCTGGATGTCGGGGGGGTCGGGTGGGCTAGGTCTGTTCAGTAACTCTTCAAAATACTCGGCCCATCTGTCGAGTTGGTCTGCTCTGTCTGCAATAGGCTTGCCTTCTTTGTCTTTTACTGGTCTTTCTGTATGGCCATACTTACCCGACAATCTTCTGGTAATGTCGTAGAGCTGTTTCATGTTGCCGCTGCCTGCTGCCTTTTCTGCCTCTGCTGCCAGGCTGTCTGTGTAGGCCCTCTTGTCTGCCCTGATACTCCTCTTCACCTCGCGGTTGGCTTCCGAGTATTCCCCCTGTGCCCTTACTTTGGCTGCTCTCGTGCGACTGTTGTTGACCGCTGCTTTCTTCTGCTTCCTCGCTTCTATCTTCTTCAAGGTCTGTGCCGACAGCCAGTCCTTGTGGTGGTGTTTCCTGAACCCTACAGTGTCTTTGCAGGTTGAGTTCAGCGCCTCTCTAACTGCCTTCCACTGCTGCTCTGTGGTGACCGCCTCCTCTTCATTTACTAGCTCCTGTAGCGCTTGAAACCGGTTGGACAGCACCAGTTTGAACTCTTCTCTAACTCCAGTTTCTCTCAGGAGGCCTACATTATAGCGCTGTCTTCTTGTTGTCTCTGTGCGGCTTTTCTTTAGCTTGAGCTTCATTCTTAAGGTAAGCAGATGGTGGTCTGAGGCGACATCTGCTCCCCTCCTCACTTGAACATCTTGAAGGGATCTTCTAAATTTCTTGCTAATGCAGATATGGTCTATTTGGTTCTCTGTTGTATGGTCAGGTGAGACCCAAGTTGCTTTGTGTATTCTTCTGTGTGGGAAGATGCTGCCTCCAATGACAAGTCGGTTTAGAGCACAAAAGTCTACAAACCTCTCCCCGTTCTCACTCATCTCCGAGCCTAGTCCCTGTCTCCCCATCACCTCTTCGTATCCGGTGTTGTCCTCCCCTATTTTGGCATTAAAATCGCCCATGACGATGGTGATGTCTCGCTCCGCACATTTGTCCACGGCACTCTGGAATCGGTCGTAGAACTCTTGTTTCTCTTCCTCGTCACTGTCATTGGTGGGCGCATAACACTGGATGACGTTCAGCTTGAGCTTTTTCTTGGTTCTAAAGGCTGCTGTTATAATTCTTGGCCCAAGAGGTTCCCAGCCCATCAGCGCTCTCTGTGCCACTGGTGACAGCATGAGTGCTACTCCTTCTGTATGGGGGGCATTCTCCTCTTCATGACCTGAATACAGAATCATCTCCCCACTTAACAGCCTTTTCTTGCCAGACTGCGTCCATCTGGCTTCACTGATGCCTAGCAGGGAAAGGTTGTACTTTTGCATTTCCGCTGCTATCTGGGCGGCCTTGCCGCTCTGGTACATGGTCTTGACGTTCCATGTGCCCATGGTTGTATCCCTGGATAGAGAGAGGCGGCTCGGTCCTGTGGCTTCCGAAGACTTCCGGCTTTCACCACAGGACGTCATAAGTCTTCTAGTAGAAGAACCTTCCTCCTCCAGGAAAGAAATTACTGTTAGTCTTTTCGTCGGCGTTTTTGTAGCTATTTCCTTTTTTGCAGGGTGGGGAAGCTACCCCCACGCCCAACCCCCTTACTAGGAGGACCAGGGGTTTTCTGTCGGGGTCACCTTCCCTTAGACCATGTTGGTTCACGGCACCTTATTTCATTCGGTGCACCCCTCTCACGAGGGACCCCCTATCCACCACCCAGGGGACGCGCCTCAACGCCGTATGGTCCTAGCGCGAGGACAGAACAGAACACTGACATTAATTAATTAACTGACAACATAAGAAATCACTTGAAACTTCAGCCTTTATTTAACGTCTTTCGTCTCCAACAAACAACCAACCATTCTTTCATTTGCAGAGTTTTTAAAATGGTATGCAGTACAACCAACCATTCTTTCATTTGCAGAGTTTTTAAAATGGCATGCAGTATATTACAAAATGATCCGCCCCCCCCCCCAAACCACTCTTGTAATCAATCTTTACATTGTCAATGGTTTTCTCATCTTATTATATTGTCTTTTGTCCCCAGCCGGCTGTTTCGTTTTGCAAATCCAAAGGTTATACAGTATACAAAATGTGACCCTTTCTCACGAAACCAGTCTTAACTCGCAGCGAGCCAATCAGCACTACATGCAATAATATGTGGTGGGGGTCAATCTGGGGCATTTTCACTTTTTGGGAGAAATGTATTCTACATACACCAAAGTATCGTATGGTTAAAATCTTTATCATGAAAAATGCCATTAAATAGGTAAAAAATGATTTTAAAAGTCTGCCCTTGGCCCCAATTATGCTGCACACAGAAACTTCACAGGCTGTTTTCTCAAAATGGCCGCCGGAGGCTTTAACAACTTTAAACACTTAACAGCTTTTACAATTTTTGCACTACAGCATACAGTCATATATCACAGTAATCAGCAAACACTGTAGTTTTCATAAATGTATATATGTCAAAACATCCAAAATGCGAGTTCTTAAGACTGATTTTGTGAGAGAGGGTCACAAATGATCCAGGCGTCCATCAGATAAAAAAAAAAAAAGAAAAAAAAAGCAGGCTATACATGCTGAAACCACCCCAATAATAACACTCATGTAATAAATCTGTATGAAATCGAAAATGCCGCGAGTGGCGGGGAACCTCGATTCATTTCTTTTGTAACTTTTTCAGTCTGTTGCGGACGTAATCCTTAATGTTTGTCCAGCGCCTATGTCTAAGTGCAGGTTCCTCTGCCATTGCATACTGTATCTCGGCCTTTCCAGGAAGTTTGTTCATGACGAGGTGTGCCTTGAAACGAGTTTGAACAGCTTTCTCTTCAGCTTCCCCCCATGGTTTCCTTGTAAATCTAGCTTTCTTTCGAACAGGAGCTGACGCAGTACTGTCATCATCAAAACTATCTAGATTGTCATCAGGCTCTGGACGTCTTTTCTCCGTCATGCTCATCGATTCCTGTGTTGCTGACTTGCTACTTGCTTCATTCACAGGTGCTGTTCCCCCCGAGACCTCTCTGCCAGTTTCTGATGTGTCTTCATTGTCAAAGTCAATCTCTTCATCATCGCCCAGCTCAGCTCTAATGCAACTCTCAAAATCTGTCATCCCATTGTTAACTGACAGAAGAATCTTTGCCACTTTTGCCTTTTGAAGGACATCTTGAGGTTGGCGGTAGATATGGCGATGTATCCGAATATCATGGCCAAGGAAATCTGCCAGCTGATCCTGGTCTAACTCCGAGATGGCCATTGACTGAGCCAAAGTTGCAACCTGCTTCCGCAACTGAGTAAATGTGAACATGGCTGGGTATGACACCCCTGCTTCTAGGGCATGAGCCTTCAGAACATCATGGCCTCTGTAAGACCTCTGACCAGAAGGTGTGGCAAAGATGTACTGGGAATCAGCGAGAGCTGGCACTGATTGCCTCATTTGAAGGATTCTGTCCACAGTTGTCATTATCTTCTTCGTCAGCAAAACGGAACACTCCTATTAAACTTGCCTCTGATTTCCACTCGCTGAAAATGATTCACCATTTTCTTCTCAACCTCTGTGAGACCTTTCAAGATATCTTGATTGGTGATCGATCCAATCTTAGCATTCTGGAAGTCTGACACCTTCATTCTCTGAACTTCTCCCCCTCGTTTTCGGTTGAAAAGTGATACAGCACAAAGAGTTGCTTTAACCACTGTCGGATAATCTTCCGAAACCATCCTTGTCTCAAGAAACTGTTGGACCTTCCTCACATCTTCACATGATGGGATCAGCTTGGGTTTGTTCATGGTCATTTTCCCGACCGACTGGGCTGCTGTAGCGGACACACAATCATACCAGTCCCCATTGAAGACAGAGTCAAACCGCTGCGCCTCAGAGAGCTCCTGTCGCCACCTGTTGTCTGAACCCTGCCCAAGCTGTTTGGATGCCTGTGACTGTTTGATCTGTGAACACTTTTTCAAAGCATGGCCTATGCGCATTGCGAGATTGCCTTTTTTGAACTGATGTGTGTCCTCATCAAAATCTGCTAGCTCTTTTACAGCCAGGACAACATGATCAAAGCTAGCTGAATTGATCACAGCATTTAAACTTGCGATTTTCATTTCTGACCTCACTCTGATAATCTTTAATAGTCTCCCTAACTGCCGCATCCTGGAGCTGATTTGTCCAGCCGTGTGTTCTTCAATGTCCCTGCGGTCAAATAATCTCTTTCCATACTCAAGAAGCAAGGGGTCAGTTCTGATGAGACGGCTTATCTCATCATCTCTCTGGCTAGCCAAGACCTTGTGGTAGAATGAAAATTCAACGTCTAAGGGTATTGGAAGCATTAGGCGACCACGGCGCGCGGCGTCTCCTCGCCGAGTGATCTGAAACCCTCCTGGCTTCTGACAGCAACGTTTTGAGTGTACAGAGATCAGCTTTTTTTGATAGAGCCCTTTGCAATGGCTACAGGCGAGAAGGTCGTCTACCTTACTAGTTTTGGTGCGATACTTAGGAATCAAACATCCGGATTTGTTTTCAAGAACAGCAACGTTATGCATGTAATCACCCTCATCTTGTAGTCTGATCCATGCTCGACGTCTCTGCTTGGTCCCTTTTTTCATCGACAAAATTTTAGCAACGTCTGCCTCATCTGCATGGACATCTTGTAAGTGCGTGCTCATTTTCAAGACAAGCTTGCCACACAATTTGCATGCATGTTTCTTGTCCCATTTGTACTTTCCTTTCCCTCTCTGCGACACGTGCACACCTGTTTCTTCTGTAAGTGCTCTTTCCCCACTCTTTCCAGCATCATGTTCCTCCTGCCTATCCACATTCTCATTGCCACCCCCTAACGCACACTGCACCTTGCTGGTACTAGCGTCACTAACCCCTGGCCACCCCGAACCTGCCACTTTGATGAAATCTAACATAGTCGATACAATACTGTCTATGTCAGAGATCCCAGCAATTGATGCCAACACACCCTCTGAATCCGGTGAGCTCGAGCCAGGAGCAAACTCCTCGTCATCACTGCCCTCATATTGCGATGCGCTGGCACTGCTCTCAGTCTCGGGTCCATCCCAGGCGCCATTTGCCAACTGGAGAAAGAAAGAAAGAAAGAAAGATTAAAACCAAAGCTGCATTAGAAACAGAAACAGCCCAATTTTGGTTTAAAGGGGCCTTGCACAAGAATAAAAAGAGTAATCCCGTGTATGACCGATTTACATATGTGTGACCTCGGTGACGAGGGCTGGCTTCTGCAGCAGTCAAAATCCAGGTTTTCTGAAAATGCAAGCAGTTTTCACACATTTGTCAACCCTGCGTGACCCTTTGAGAGAGGTCACTCAAATTGGCATGTTTAAAAAGGTCTTGCCACAAAGTATCCTTGGGCCAAGCTTGAAGAATGTGGCTTGAATAGTCTCCGAGAAAATGCCACCGTTAACTCATTCTACCCCCAGACACACCACAGCAGGATAACAGGGGTGGGATTCTAGTAAGAAAGAAAACGCGGAAAATCAAACGACAGGGGGGGTGGGGGGTTCATGTCTTTCATTTTCAGCGGCCGAAAAATCAAACGACAGGGGGGGTGGGGGGGGGGACAGGCGCGTGTCCACCGTTCGCCAAAGTATCCAAAAAACCGACAGGGGGAGCGAGAACAAACACACCCGAAAATGGACTTTGTTATGACACTCCTGATCTGCAGTATAAAAATGGAATGTGCGTACCAGTTTATGTTCAGATGCACACTAAACGGCACTCTGTCTTGGACAATATCCTTTTTCACCGCCATTTTCCACTGCGACCTAAAGCTACCGGAAGTGTCGGGCGATAGTGAACCAAACTACATACAAATCCAACCCATTTGAGCTTTTTTTGCCATTTAAGAAGATTTTTTTTTTTCCGTCTTTTTCGTTGTTATTAGACGCGGAAAATAAATATGCTTCAGCGGAATTGTGAAAGAATTTCCGCGGAAATCCGCGGAAACGCGGAAGAATCCCACCCCTGGGATAAGGATCGACCATGATAGTTCAAAGGTGATGCCAGAACAGCTTGGCGCCTACGGGCGCCAAGCTATTCTGGCATCACCCTTGAACTATCATGGTCGATCTGTGTCCTGCGCTGCAATGCGGTCTTGAGAGGACAGGGGCAAAATTTAAGGATTTTGGTGTTGGGGTAGAATGAGTTAAAGTTTACCATGGACGACGGACGGACGACCAGTGGCCCAGAACATAAACTCACTTTTGCTTCGCACGCACGCCAGCCAATAAAATGAAGATGATCATAGAATCACTTTACTTACCAGTTTGTAATTGGGAGCATTTCGCTGCCGTCCATGCACCCTCCTACCAGACGCACCCTCTGTGCCAGAGGCTGGGGGGCCACTGATTCTGCAGCATAGATCCCGATGGGTTTGGACATCCTGCTGCCATCCGGCGCTGGGTGTGTGCCAGAAAGTCCTGAGCCGGTGTGACCAAAACGGTGTTGCTGAGAACATGTCCAATACAACCATGTAAACCAACTGACATTTTGAATCAGATTGATTGTACATTGCTTAACGTCCCGACAGCCACTAGGCTTTCTCAGGACGTGCCTGCACTGCTTGTGAAAAAAAAAAAAAAACCCACCTAAACAGAACATTGCCATGTATGTCGCCTGCCGGTCAAATACGTTAACTCATTCTACCCCAACACCAAAATCCTTAAATTTTGCCCCTGTCCTCTCAAGACTGCATTGCAGTGCTGGGCACAGATCGACCATGATAGTTCAAGGGAGATGCCAGAATAGCTTGGCGCCCGTAGGCGCCAAGCTATTCTGGCATCACCCTTGAACTATCATGGTGGATCCTTATCCTGCCGTGGTGTGTCTGGGGTAGAATGAGTTAAATAAACCTAACACATGGGGCCAAGACATAAAGCTAAGACCATTTAGCAACACACATCCAATATCAAGAGCTACAGGCAGTGCAGAAGTTAGGGAGAGTTTTAAAAAGGCAAATACAGGTGAATGGACAAAGGGTAGACAGAAACACATGCATGCCCCAGAATAGAGAGAAAAACCCACCCTGTGGGGCTGACCAGGGTGACCCTGAGAACTAAAAACTGGCAATACAGTAAAAAGCAACACTTCAGTTGCACATTCCTAAAGACCTGTTTGTGGACGTTCGTTCTTCGAATCGCGAGGCAGTTTTGCGAACGAGGATTGAAATCTGGCGCCATTTTTGTTTTTAAAAAAAAAGTCAACTGATACTGTGCATGCATGTGGCAAGTTAACACGTCAGAAGAAAAAAAAAAAAGAAAGAAGAAACAAAATCGCGTGGCAGATTGACCTTGTAATGGGGTTATTGAACGAATTCCTTTCATTGAAGAAGAAAGCTTTTGTTAAAATCGTGGGGTTCTATTATCATTTACTACAAGACTCAACGGTCAGAGCGGCCGAGAGGCCGAAGACACGTTTGAAGCAGACGCCTTAGTTTTCTGGGCCAAACGGGTATCGGGAACATCTCTCAGTTAAATAACTGCACTGAACAAGTACATTTGGGCGTGCTCTTAACTAAGAAATATTGCATAAAGTACCTCTGCAAACGCGAAAGAATGGCCGGTGTGTCCGTTGGAGACGAAAGACGTTTAAGCAAGGGAAACAACTCCGTTCATCGGTGTTGGACCAATCAAATTGATCTGAAAACACTCCGGCCGCTTCCGTGTCCACACACAGGCCCAGGGCATCCCTGAAACACAACGAGGAAGTAAATCTGTTAAAATGGGGACATCGTATTTTGATATTTTTTTCTGACTTTTGAATGAAAGATAATACAGAAACAACCCTCAGAAAAAATGGGTGTCTGATCTGGCCACCCAGAATAGTTTCACACACACACAGATTGCATAAGGGTGGTAAAGAAAGAAACCCATTTTAGTCATTTGGTGTACACACACACACACACACACACACACACACACACACACACACACACACACACACACACACACACACACACACACACACCGCCGTCATATAGTTAGACGTTCTAGTAGTTTCGCGAACCAGCGTCAGTCACCGTAATCGCATCAAATACTAAATAGTACTGATCAGTGCAGGGCCGTGTCAGTAGTCCCTGTCGCACGTATCAGCCAGTACAAGCAGTGGATGATGACGGAATTACTAACGTGGCTTCAGTTTAGCGTTTCAGTACTGAGTGATGGCGTTTAGTTGTACTCCGTTACGGTACAGACAAGCTTGGGGGTCGCCCGTATCCTACTTTTGCATGAAGCGGAACTGTTACGTCGCATTTCCGAATCACTTTTTGGGGTCACATTTCCGCTTCTTTGCAACAGCACAGGACGGTCCGGCGACTGTGATTTTTTGGTCATAGAACCCTTCCGGCGACTAAAAAGAATGCGGAGATCGCGACGGTCGGGTCATGGTCACATTTAGGTTTCATTTGCGACGGTCGCAGTATGGCCATGTTTAGGTCTTATTTGTGACGGTACTGGAGAGGCGCAGTAAGGGCTCACACGGACCGACACAGAATGGTCGCATTTTGGTTTATTGCGGTGATCCCACCCTTTTCCAACCCTTCTTTATTCCTCACATAACATTTGCATGTGTAAAAATATTACAAGAGTCAAGTCTGAGTCAAACATTAGCCATTCTGCTACAAAGAGGCACACTGTAAAATGCATTACAAATGACTCCTTGGGCAAAACGTCTACTTAGTCTACTTGACAGATACTGTCATGAAAAGAACACCTATGATCTGGAGAAAAATGTAACAATTGCAAAGAAACCAAACATAAAACTGTAAATGTGACCAGTTGTGTTTAATTATTCTTGATCATTTATAACAGTAAATATATACTTTGTTTTCTCTTCATGTCTTTTACACTCACTTAGATTCAAGCTTTGTATCACATTACTATATCATGGCTCAAAAAAGAAAAAAAAGAAGAAGAAACTTAGACCCACATGGCTTTGGCTCTGACCCTCCTCATTAATTTTTAGTCAGTATTTCAATAAAATGTACTGCTGTGAATTGTTTGGAAGGTGTTGCTTTAACATTCCTGCACCATACGATCCAACAGATCAACTTTTGAACAAGTGCAAGAATGCAACAAGACAGATACAGTTCGCAGTTTTTTTTTAAACATTATGATGAAGAATTAAAATTCTGTAAGACTGGCTGGCCTGGCTGGAGAGAAATGAAATGAAACTTTATTTTTCAACGGAAGAAGCAGTTAGCACATGTGCCATTTTTCACGCTTGCTATTGCTAATCTACAAAGGTACAACTCTGCTAAAGGTACAAAGCTACTAACATACAAGTGCACATAATATAACAAGTCATTCAAAAATAGATGGATAAAGCAAAATGGAGGGCACCGGATATAATTGCTAACAATGTGAACGGAAAAAGGATATTCTTTAAAATTCCTTTCTTCACTGAAAACACGAGCGCGCCACATGCACACACACACACACACACACACACGCACACGCACACACACACATACACCAACACTGACACACACGCTGCGCGCGGAGGTTAATATTAAGGTGTGGTGCGATGGATACCCTAACCAATGAGCTGTAGATAACACGTACTTGAAGAGGCTTTCCTTGAAAGAGAGAGAGAGAGAGAGAGAGAGAGAGAGAGAGAGAGAGAGAGAGAGAGAGAGAGAGAGAGAGAACTTGAAAAATCAGAGGGAGAGAGAGAGAGATGATGATGAAACGTTTTTATTCAGGATAACGTTTTAGGCATGCGAAAGAGAGATGATGATGATGATGAATCTTCATTTATTCAGGATAAAGCTATTAGGCAACTCAATGCCTGTCTTACAAGCTGTCCTGTAAACAAACAACATAACAGGAAAATAAACAGAGCATGCAAATACTAACAATAATAATAATAAGAAGAAGAAGAAGAAGAAGAGGAAGAAAAACTACGGGAAAAAAAAACGCAATGGAGAATTTGTAACTGCCTCCGATGCAAAAAGCAAGAGAACGAAACGCGTGCACAGCATTAATATTATACTCATCTAAGACAGTGTCATAGAATCAGCAGCATCAATAGCGTATAGTGACACCGACAACACAATAGATGAGCAGGTAGCAAATTTAAGGAGAAAGAGAAAAAATTTGACGTTTACGTGTTATCAGCAGAATTATTTTTATATGGCAAACTGTGAAGTCACGCTGATTGGAAGTGAGTGTGCAAGGCACGTTTAAAATGGATTTTATCGCAAAATGATTTAATGTTTAATGGCAATGAGTTCCAGACAGAACTACCAGAAAATAGAAGGCTTGACTTGTAGAGATCTATCCGTGGGCGGGGTAAGTGAAGCAAGTCATTCCTCGTATGTAGGTGATGCCGAGGGCTGAAGTTAAATATCATGCGCAGATATTCCGGGGCTTGATAATGAAATATTTTGTGCATGAGGACGCATTTGTTAAATTTGAGTTGTTCCTTCAGTGTAAGCAGGCCAAGGGATTTTATTTTCTCAGCCGTGGAAATAGGGTTAGGAATAATTAACTTAACTGAACGACGATACAGCGAGTTTAGTTTTTTAAAATGAAGTTCACTGCATTCGTCCCACAAAGAGGACGCATAGTCACAGTGGCTTTTAATGTGTGCGTGAAAGAACAATGTACAGCACTTTGTACTAAGAATATGTCTAAGAAAGAGAGAGAGAGAGAGAGAGAGAGAGAGAGAGAGAGAGAGAGAGAGAGAGAGAGAGAGCGAGCATTTTTATCTTTCTGTGGTATTGGCAATTAACATCCACAGATCCGTAAGTGTGACTATTGTGTGCCCTCTCATTCATGATGGTCCCATTTTGGTATTTTACAAAGGACGCATAGACATCACAGCACTGTCTCATCGGTCTTTTGGGGATGAGCTAGTGTGGCGGAGCCTGTGCTGCGACGGCACAGCGACCTCAGCTTTGTGACAGTCACATTTTGAGCTCATTCAAAGGTCGTATAGATGTCACAGTACCATCTCATAGGCCTTCAGAGAAGTGCTCATGTGAGCTATTCATGGGCAGTTGCCGCGACGTAGCGTTGAGCCCTATTTGAAACGCGACTGGCCGCCGGGGTAGTTTGTGCACTGGGACTAATTTAAAAAAATTTTTTTTTAATTACCGTATATATTTAATATGCATACATTATATAAGTTACACACAAGATCAGACAATATGTATAGAAAGATTGTAGCACATATATGTACCCCCCTCCCCACCCCACCCACTTTCCTATTTATTTACTTCCCCCCCCCCCCCCCCCCACACACACACACACCCCACTCCCCAATCTCTTAATACACACACAGCTCGAACACACAACAAATGACAAGCAGAGTTTATGTTTGGACAGTCACACTGGACAGTCGCACAAATGTGACCCCTTGGGTATGCATTCCTCAGTACTATAAATAGCACTGATGGCTACATGCACAAGGAATCGACCTAGGCCACCATTGCTACCTTGAACCAACCTTGCATACCTTAGTGAAATAACTGGTAGTGCCAGAAGCCGCCTGCACACTACCGCCAATGGTGAGGCTGCAGCATTGAGACCACTTCTGAGTACAAGTAGGCCATGACCTTGATTTGACCAATGTTGAATAGATGGTTTTACAACCCTGCAAGATAGTGTCCCAGGCCTTATTGCTGGTACTATTTCCTTCCTTAACTGGCTCTACTGCTAATGAGGGTTAAGTAGGCCCTGACAGCATTGGCAATACCAGAGTACATTAAGAAATGTGAAGACACATTAGGGAACAGCAACTTAAATGACTCGAAAGACAACAGAGAGCCATTCTCATCAAGCATATCCCCAATAACCAAAATTCCTTTCTCTCTCCATTGAGTGATATGAACCGTTTTCCTGTCTCTAATAATGTTCTTGTTATAATGAATACATTCTGAGAGCACTTCATCAACATTTTCAGGTACACACTTGTTACAAACAATCTTGTAATGTTTGACAACATCGGTCAAGAAGCAATTATCACAACTGTTTACATATTCACCAGCAAACACCTGCATGTTACTAAACATAGGATAGCAGCTGACCAAAATCTGACGTAGCAATGAGTCACATGATACACCAAAGACCCGGACTTCTAAGCCAACTGACCTTCATAGACGTCAAAAATGAATGAACATTTAACATTCACAAGCCATATTCGTCGTAAACAACATTTTTTTCAAGGACATTCAAAAACTTTGCCGGAGGATCTGGGAGGTTCATAAAAAGATGGACAATCTTTGACACTGCAAGTATTTTGATGACTGTAATTATCCTTAATGGTGTAAAAGTTGAGGCTTGGACCAAACATACAAAACTCGCTGAATTTCATCAAGTTTGCCCTCATAATTAATAGCGGTTATAATATTAATGTTTGTGGTGAAATTATACCAAGAACCTTAAAAGTCCCAGGGTCCCAGACAAAGTTGAACGGGTGAATGTGTGAATTGCTCATAGGTCCAAGCCAGACCACCTGCGTTTTATCCATGTTTATCTTGAGGCCCGAGATAGATGCAAAGTATTGTAGACTGTGAATGCTTTCTTCGAAAGACCTTTTGCTTCCATTTAAAAACAATGAAGTGTTTGCATCTGCGAACTCAGACAGAAGTAAGTATATATCTTAAACTTTTAACCCACTTATATTTTCATTCTGGCGTAAAATAGAGGCCAGAACTTTAGCGCAGATTAAGTAAATGTACGGAGAGCTTGGGTCACCTTGACGACATCCGACCTCATCTGCAGGCGGCCGGAGTGGACCTGGACAAAGTTTCGGAATCTCTACAACACGTCACTCCACCCTGGCTACTACCAGTTCCTGACATCTTGCTGGACTTGACCGCCCACAAGAATGATTGTACTCCACCAGCCATATACCAACAGAGCCTCAATGAACTCCTTTCAATTTTTCCTGGCTATTGTCGTTTTTATACGGATGGGTCCAAGTCTGAGGATGGGAGAGTGGCTGCGGCTGCAGTGTTCTCTCGCCATCCTAGACGCCCATTTAAGCGTTGCCTCCCTGACTATTCCTCTGTATTTAGTGCAGAACTGCAGGCAATTCTGCTGGCACTCAAACATGCCTATCATTTTCTGAAAAGAACTTCCTGATTTTTGTCTGACTTTCTTTCTGCCCTGCAGGCCCTTCAGGGCGCGGGAACAGACCACCCACTGCTGGTACAGATTAGAGAGCTCTACGCAGACTTGATGAAGGAATATTATGACATCATTTTTATTTGGGTCCCGGGCCATGTGGGCATCGAAGGCAACAGAATCGCAGATTCTGCTGCCAACAGTGCCCGCAGTGCCCCTGTCCGTGACACACAGACTATTTATAGTGATTTTAAACCTGTGATTAGTGCGTACATAGCACGCGAGTGGCAGTCCGAGTGGGACAAAGAGGCAGGGAACAAGCTGCATGAAGCTCTTCCTACAGTGTCCGACAGTCTACCTTTCCGCTGTGGCAGCCGCCGTGAGGAGACTGTCCTTACTCGGCACACGTATGTTACGCACTCTTACTTACTTAAACAGGATGAGCGTCCATGGTTGTGTTTTGCCTGTGATGAGCAGTTTTCTGTTCGACACTTTTTGCTGTATTGTGCTGATCTAATTGACACGAGATATAAACACTTCACAGCAGACTCCTTGAAGGTTTTGTTCCGGGATGTTCTCCCGGACAAAAGCTTCAATTTCTTGAGAGAATGCAATGTTTTTAACAAGATCTGAGCATTCATAGACTATGTGAATTTTTTTATTTGCCCTTTTTGAGAGTCCGTAGACGTTTCTTTTAAAGACATGTGCGACATTTTAGCCTGCCATTTTCAATCTATATTTGCATCTTGTCTTAAGACCTTGCCTTTAGTATGGCTGACCAGATTTTTACCCATTCCGCCGTGAGATGGCCTTAGTCGCCTGCTCGGCGTTAAACCCAAATGAACTGAATTGACGACATCCCCTTTCTACTGGAAACCAACCAGAATAGCAACCATTAACAGCGACACAAGCATTAATATCACAGTAAAATGTTCTAATCCATCTCTTCATATCTGGACCAAAGTTGAAAAAGTCAAGACATTTTTCCAAAAAAGACCAGGCGACCGAGTCAAATGCTTTCTCAAAGTCTATGAGAACCAGTTGACCTGGCACCTGGTTTCCATGAGTGTTAAAAAGTACATCGTAAAGAAGTGGTATGTTCTCACCAATATATCTGCCCTTCAAAAAGCCTTTTTTGGTCTTGGTGTATAGTAGGGGGTAAAACCAGTTTCAGACGTTCTGCTATGCAAGCGGAGTTATTTTATAACTAGTATTTAAAAGAGTAATGGGTCTCCAGTTTTTCAAAAATTTCTTATCCTTTCCCTCTTTGGGTATACAAGTGATCACCCCTTGCTTTTGTGTTACTGACAGCTGGCCATGATGAAAACCATAATTTATAGATCTCGCCAGAAAATGACCAATATCAGTCCAGAAGAATTAAAAAATTCAGTGGTAAAACCATCTGAACCTGGAGATTTATTATTACACATCCTTTTCAAAGATTGTAATGCTTCCTCCATCGAAATGGGGCCTTCAATAGACATCTTCTCATCATCAGACAACGAAGGAGCAACAACAGTGGAGGAGAGGTCAACATCAACTAACTCTGCTTCCCTCGAAGCGTACAATTGCTCATAAAAGGCTTGAGTTTCTTTTACAATAGCATCCACATTATGTATCACCTCACCATTGTCATTCTCTAAGTAATTCATTGATTTACTAACAAAATTTCTGCTTTCCAAACAACAAAAATATTTTTGATGTCTTTTCCCCATCTTGAATCCACTTAGCTCAGGACTGGACAATCATAGCCTCTGTCTTTTTCTTGCGTAATTCCACAAGTTCGGCTTGTTTAGCTTCAAGAAGAGGGATATTATTACACTGGATACTAAATTCTAAGTTTATAATCTCTTTCTTAAGGTAATCTTCCTTTTTGTTTTCTTCCTTTTTCTTGCGGCTAGCATATGAGATGGTCCGCCCCCGAGTTTCTAGGAGTATCATCTCAAAAAAATGTTTGATCACTGATGCAAAATGTAGGTCATCATTTCTTACATTATCAATAGAATCCATGTTATAAATCAAAAGTCCATAATTGCCTCTAAGTTCAAAATCAATTTTCTTACCATTTCTACATATGACTTGTCCTTAAGAAGTGAATTATTGAATTTCCAGTAAGTTCTATTTCTCTTAGGAGGCGAAGCAAAAAATTCAACAGACACAAGCGAATGATCTGAACGATAACCTGGGTTAATTTTTGACTTAGTAACCTCTACCATCAAACATTCCGATATCAAGAAATAATCCAATCTGCCTTGATGAGCAGTATTGAAGCGACGCCATGTGTACTGTCTAGTTGCTGGGTGAAGCACCCTCCATACATCCACTAAGTCATACACCTGCATACATTCAAGCACCTTTTGCATTGATCGAGGGCAGTTAATATTTCTATACCTGTATGTATCCATACTAACATCCAGTACAACATTCCAGTCACCGCCTACTATTACATATTGATTATCTAGCCTACCTATTTCTTCAAAGACAGCTTCCAAAAATGTGGGAGAGTCCCCATTACTTGGCCCATACAGGTTAACAATAGTCATCCGCTTACCCTGTATGACAATATCTCATCATCATCATCATCATCATCATCATCATCATCAGTCCCTTGCCCGAACTGGGCGTTGGGGGGACTGAAAGGCAGCAGCAACAGACAGTGCTCTCCACTGAGTTCTATTTTGGGCAGTGGCAAGCAAGTCTGGCATCTCGAGTTCGGTCCATTCTTTTATGTTTGCGACCCAACTCTTTCTCTGACGACCTCGCCGACGACTTCCTTCGAGAGTGCCTTGGAGGATAGTCTTGGACAAGGTGTTGTGTCGGGTCACGTGGCCAAACCAAGCAAGCTTGCGCCGTTTCACGGTTGCCAGAAGGGGTTCATGTGGGCCCACCAGGGAAGTGACGATGCTCCGTACATATTCGTTGGTCTTGTGCTCGCGGTACGAGATGCGGAGCAACTTCCTCAGGCACTTGTTCTCAAAGGCCTGGATTTTCTTTTCTGAGTCTGCAAGCAGTGTCCAAGTCTCACAGCCGTAGAGCAGAATAGACACTACGAGGGACTTGTAAAGCCTGTACTTGATGGTGAAGCTGATGGAGTTACTTCGCCATATCCTGTCCAGCCTGGCCATTGCGGATGTTGCTGTACCTATCCTGATACGGATCTCTGCTATGCAACTACCGTCTTTGGACAGGGTGGCTCCCAAGTACTTGAAGCTATTGACCTCTTCTAGCTTCTGGCCGTTCATGTGAATGTTGCTGCTGCTGTCGCTTGTGGTGTTGATCATCACTTTGCTTTTATCCGTACTGATCTCCATGCCATAAGACCCTGCGCTACTTGAAAGTTTGTCTGTCAGGTTTTGGAGCTCACTATTGCTGCCTGCCATGAGGTCAATGTCGTCTGCGAATCGAAGATTGCACAGGGATCTGCCACCAATAGAGATTGAAGTATGGTGGTCGTGGAGGGTTTCCTGCATGATCTTCTCCAGGAATATGTTGAAAAGGACAGGAGAGAGCAGGCATCCTTGACGGACACCGATCGTCGTCCTGAAGAACTCGCCTGACTGATTGTTAAGTAGAACCGCGCTGCAGGCGTTCTTGTAAAGCGCTTCTATCATTTGGATCAGTCCCTCCTCTATGTTGAACGATCTCATGACTTGCCAGAGTCCGTCGTGCCAGACGCGATCAAATGCTTTCCTGAAATCAATGAAGTTGTGGTAGAGTTCGCGCTGATGCTGCAGATGTTTCTCGATCAGGACGCGGCAGTTGAAAATCTGCTCTACAGTGCTTCTTCCAACTCTGAAGCCAGCCTGTTCTTCTGCCAGCAGTTCCTTGGCGAAAGTTTTGAGGCGGTTGAGAATGATTCTAAGCATTACTTTGCTAGGGTGACTTATCAGACTGATAGTTCTGTAGTTCTGGCACTGTTTCAGGTTTCCTTTCTTGGGGAGCGGGATCACTAGAGACTGTGTCCATTCTACTGGCCATTTCTTTTGCTCCCAGATCTTTTGACAGAGTGTAGTGTGGACCTTCGTTGTTACTTCTCCTCCATGTTTCAACAGTTCAGCAGGTACGTTGTCTACACCTGGAGACTTTCCTCCCTTCAGGCCGCGTACGGCTGCTTCCACCTCTTCAGCTAACACTGGCAGGTCTTCAGCCTTCCTGGCCCCAGCCTGGTTGTTTTGGAGGATGCTGGTGTCTGGCTCAGCCTTGTAGTTATACAAGTCTCGGTAGTACTCAGTCCATCTGTTTAGTACAGCAGTGTTTTCCGTAAGGAGTTGGCCGCTGCTGTCTTCGATGACTGTGGCTGTTCGCTGTTGAGTCTTGGTGAGGGTCATTAGCGTTTCATAAGCCTTCTTGCTGTTGCCGTTTGCCATGCCCTCTTCCACGCTACAACACTGGTCTTCAATCCAATCTTCTTTGGCTTCTTTCATCCTCTTCCTGATATTCTTGTTGACAAGTCTGTACTTGTTTGCTGATGTGAGGTCCTGGCCTCTCTTTTTCTTCCAGGCTCTCCTCTCATCACAGAGATCGAGGATGTCATCGGTGACCCAGGGCTGTTTGCGCTTCCTCTGCTTCCCCAGCACTTCTTGTGCTGTAGAAAGTAACACCTCTTTTATATTTCCAGCAAGGGTGTCTACGTCACAGTCCAAAGTAGCCAAGGCTGCAAATCTGCCTCCCACCTGGGCTTGGAAGAGCTCTTCTACTTCCGGGTCTTTTAGCTTCTGGAGGTCGAATCTGATGCGAGGGCTCTTGCTATCTCGTTTCAATGCCAGCTTCAACTTGAGGCTAGTAAGGACGAGGTTGTGGTCGCTGCCAATATCAGCGCCAGGAAAGGACCTCGTTTGTGCTTTGTTAACGCTGGATTTGAATCGTCGAGGCAGCAAGATGAAGTCAATCTGGTTATGGACCAGGCCTCCTGGCGATTGCCATGTCACTGTTCTTGACTTCTTGTGTGGATGGAGGGTATTAGCAACGGTGAGACGGTGACTCTGTGCGAACTCTAAAAGTCGCAGGCCTCTGTCGTTTGTTTCTCCAAGGCCAAACTTGCCAGCTGTTCCTGCCCATTGTTGGTAGGCGTCAGGGCCGATCTTTGCATTCCAGTCACCGAGGACAGTCAGAATGTCTTTCTTAGGTGTTTTCTTGATGATGTTGTCCAGTTGTTCGTAAAATTCTTCTAATTCTTCATCATCATGATCTGCTGTTGGAGCGTATACTTGAATGATAGTGATGTTGTGCGGTCGGGCGGAGATGCGGATGGAGATTAGTCTGCTTGACACGGGGGTGCAGCTGATGACAGTTCCAGCCACCTCTTTCCTTACGATAAAAGCTACGCCATGTTCGTGCTTGGTTTCTTTTCCGCTGAACCAGATTTTATGGCCTTCATCTGTTGTTGTTTCTCCGAAGCCTGTCCATCGAACTTCTGCAAGTCCTACAATGTCCCAGCGATAGCGCTTCAACTCGTGGGTGAGTTCCTTCACCTTGCCGCACTGGTAGAGTGTGCGAACGTTCCAAGTTCCGATAGTTATTCCTTGCGTGGGCAGCTTGATGGTGGGTTTGGTTCCAGTAACACACTTGTCGCCCCCACCCTGGAGACCTCCAATGGGGTGCGCGGTCGTTGGTGATCCGGGCCCCGACCGATCCGGCATGTTATTCTTATTCTGTTGCTTGTCCATCAGTCCTTTCAATGGGCTTAGGCGAACTTGGCGGCGCCCGTCTCCTCTCCAAGTATTTCAACTGACTGAGAGACGCGTCAGCCCCTCACAACGTTTCGCCCGCCAGCAGAAGCGGTTACCGGGGTGTGGCTAGGTAAAGGACCTGGAGCCAGCTGTGAGAGTTGAGTGCCATGTGAAGACCAGTGCTCCCGCCTGCCCCAAGAGGCGCTGCTGGCTGAAAAGTCAAAGGTACTACTTCTCCATGAACACTCTACAACCCCATGACAATATCTAGTATAATATAAACACCATCGTTACTTCTAGTCACTTTGTGTACTTTATACTTAAAGTTATTGTTAAACAGAATTGCAACTCCTTTGCTATTTGTATCATTACCACAAAGAAAACGTTCAAAGCCCCACATGGCTCTTAACATGTGTTCATTTTTAGTCTTGAGATGTGTCTCTTGCAAAAAATAGATAGAAGCCTTTAACTGTCTGAGGAGTCTAGCACATCTTTCTTTTTCTGATACTGGCCAAGACCATTGGCATTAAAGGTACACATTTTTAATGGACTCTCATTGGTAATACCAGCCATACTGTAAGTGGAGTTTGTTTCCAATCGTTATACCAGCAGATTGCATATGGTCAAACCGGCAGACTGTACTATCAGTATTGAATGTGTAGCAGGTGTACACAAAAGCCAATTCAAGTGAGTGGCCAAACAGACCAAGATGACTTAACGGGTACAGGAAAAAAATATGTATTTTAAACCAGATGTTCCATGCCCTGATAACATTGTCATATAACAAAGTGTGTCAAGAAAACATGTGAACAAGCAAACGTGAAGAAAAGGCAAAACAAGAAAGAAAAAAAAAAAAAAAGAAAGAAAATAAATAAAAGGAAATATATGTATACATGTAAGCATTACCGCTCTCCTCCTTTGAAGGATGTCCAATTAGCCAGTGTCCGTGAGGAACAGAAAGATAACTAAGTAGAGGAATTCAGGGATGATAAAAGTATCGTCCTGGAATAACAATACATCTGCAAATGAGTACTATATATTTATATTTACATAAGCATATAGTATACAATAACATGTATATATTATGTATGACCCAGGCAGCTCTGTTTTATTCGTTACTGGGACTAATTTAGCGGACCTGCCATTTTTAGTGCTTATTGGTTTCCTCCTAGCCGGAACAGAATTAATGTCCACATAGTAGACCTGCACTGGCATAGGTATCGCGATCACGTTTAGCCCAGTGAACTTCTCTCACCCTCTTCTATGTAATTATTATGAACGCCTTTGCCGCGTGTCCCTGCACCGTAAAAAGCAGCGAGAGAGGAAAAAGTGGTAGCGCACTATGCCGATCCTGTCCATGAACGAGGGCAGACTAGACTGAACAGGATTAGTTAGGCCGCACCAGAGACACTCATTAGGAAGACAGAGATCTATCCGGGCTTTAGGCAGAGATCTATCCGGGCTTTACTTACTTACTTACGCCTGTCACCCCTACCCGTGTACAGGCCGTCGACGAGAGACCTCGGCAGCAACTCCTGTCCTGTGCTTCTCCTTCGATTCTACTCCAGGTGGTTCCCAGTCTCTTGATGTCTGCTTGGAGGTCTCGACGCCATGAGTTTCTCGGCCTACCTCTTTTCCTCTTTCCCTGGGGGTTCCATGACAATGCCTGCCTAGTGATACTGGAAGCTGGCTTTCTCAGACTGTGACCGATCCATCCCCATCTTCTTCGCCCAATTTCATTCTCTGTTGTTATCTGCTCTGTTCTCTCCCAGAGTCTGACGTTGCTGATCTTCTCTGGCCAGTGGATTTTCAAAATTCTTCTAAGGCAACTGTTCATGAAGGTCTGTACTCTGTTGACTGTGGTTTTTGTCAATCTCCATGTCTCTGCTCCATATAGGAGAACTGCTTTTACATTGGAGTTGAAAATCCGGACTTTGGTGCGTTGTGACAGCTCTCTGGAACTCCACACTTTTTTCAACTGGAGAAAGGCTGCTCTGGCTTTACCGATTCGTGCTCTGACATCTGCATCAGTGCCGCCTTTTTTGTCTATGATGCTCCCGAGATAGGTGAAGGACTCCACCTCCTCCAACGGGGTGCCAGCAAGCAAGACTGGTTCTTCCCTGGTTGCGTTCAGCCTCATTGTCTTTGTTTTCTGTTTGTGAATGGTCAGGCCCACTTGGGACGAGATGTCAGCAAGACTGTTAGTCTTTTCGTCGGCGTTTTTGTAGCTATTTCCTTTTTTGCAGGGTGGGGAAGCTACCCCCACGCCCAACCCCCTTACTAGGAGGACCAGGGGTTTTCTGTCGGGGTCACCTTCCCTTAGACCATGTTGGTTCACGGCACCTTATTTCATTCGGTGCACTCCTCTCACGAGGGACCCCCTATCCACCACCCAGGGGACGCGCCTCAACGCCGTATGGTCCCAGCGCGAGGATCCGGGCTTTAGACAGAGATCTATCGGCCGGGCTTTAGACAGAGATCTATCGGCCGGGTTTGTAGAGAGACTAAAGATCAACATCTCTAGTCGCAAGTTCCCAATACGTAAAAGGCCATCGGGCCGACGTTGGCCCGCCCACGGCCGTGCGCTGGCCAACGGCGGCCGACGTCGGCCTGATGATGGCCCGCCTTTTGCGCATTGGGACAGTTGCGCAGGAAGATCAAAAATAAAACATCGGGGTGGTGGTGGTTCGGGCGAGGGGAGGAGGGGATAGTCGCTTAAAGATAATGGGGGGGGGGGGGGGGGGGGGGGGAGGGGGCCACTGAGGGTCGGATAATCTGCCCCCCTCTCCCGCCCCCCCCCCCTACATTTTATTTGGAAGGGTCAATCCTCTCCTCTCCCTCAGAACCCCCCCCCCCTCCTCTCTCGGGTCCTGCACCACTGTCACACTGTGCAGTTTGAAATTCTAGTGTACCTACACAGTGTTTATGGTTATGGTAGTATCGCCCAAGCTCGTTGCTTGTATACGTAATGGAAAGGACAACTGACTCCAAAAATGGGAAAATGGTAACCTTGACTCACTACTATTCGAGGCGCCCAGCATCAATAGCTGCGAAATTGTCACTGTAGCGTTGCCGACGGCCGCAAAGCTATGACCGCAGCTATTGATGCAGGAAACCTTGAATGAGTTAAAACGGGGCTCAGTGCATATGTTAATCCTATAATTAAAATAATAATTGTTTTTAAAAATGCAGCAATGTAGTTCACGCAGTGCTTGCGTGTCGGCACTGATAAGAGCCTCAGTAAAAGTCACGATTAGGGTGTATGTGTGCGTACTGATACGAAAACGTGAGAGTGGATTTTCTGGTAGATAGCTTTTGTGGGCAGGTCACCTTCAAGTTGACTGATTGATGTGAAGGTAAATCTGGTCGATCCATCCTCTACAGATGCTGGACAGTCGCGGCCAGAGGACGCCTCAAAACATGACTGTGAGAAACTCACTAAGATTGTAAGGTTGAAAAGTTGTTTTGTGGGACCGTGACACCTGGCGCTCCACCATTCACAAGGCAGCCGTCTCCTTTGAGGACTCTCGCAGAGCTAACCTTAAGGACAAGCGGCTCAGAAGAAAAAACGGCAGAGTTGTCGTAACTCCGGCAGAACCCTGAACCTTCCCCTGCAGCCACTGCGGTCGAACCTGCCTGTCCCGGATTGGCCTCCGCAGCCACGAAAATGCCTGCAGACGACGTGGGCAAGCCCTATAGAATCTTCGTTCGCGAAGTCAAGCCAAGAAGGGGGGGGGGGGGGGGGGGTTGTTTTGTTTTGTTTTTCCCGATTTTTTCGTTGTTGCGTAGGTTACCCTGGCAGAGGGGGTGGGGATGGGGGGGGGGTGGGGGTGGAGGAAGGGGTGGGTGTGGTGGAAGGAGTACCTCACGGATTCACAACCATTTATTTTGCAATTTAAGATTCATGAAGTCCTAAATTTACAATTTACGTTGCACGATGGAAAAAAACGATGAAGAGTCTTTACACCGAACGAAATCTCTAACAACCGGGAGAAGTGGGGGGGGGGGGGGGAGAAGAGGGAGATTGGGGAAGGGGGGGGGGGGGAGGGAGGGACGCAGATCTAACTGTATGCTGAAACTCACTGCATAATTATTCGTGTGGATCGAATTCTTCTCCTCGCCGAAAAAGAATAACCGCGATAGAGCCGAGGGTGTGTGTGTGTGTGTGTGTGTGTGTGGGGGGGGGGGGGGGTAGCTACAGCCTTCTCACTAGTAATTACAGACTGGCAACACTTTTCACGTTTCGCGAAATAACCATCACGAAGATCCTATTTACCTTTCACGTTTCACTATGATACTAATTCTGGATACACTGCAATAAAGGTCGAGAAGCCGGCAGAACTCACCCCAGCGTTAGTCTTTCATCGAAATAGGGAGATAACTGCTACATAAGCGGACCGTCAGTAAATCTCACTTCTTGGCGCTGAAATGATGTCAAAATTTCACAAAGAACAATCCAAGTTCAGTTGGCTGAACCACTTTCTTCCCCCCGCCCCCCACCATCATCCGAGAGGAGACCAATCCGCCCCTGCGAGCTTACTCTTTTTGGAACAGTGGACCCCATGGGTTTCACACTGGTTTCTCAAGTTCATTCTCAGTCTGCGCTGCCATTCAGCAAACGAACAGTCGCGGAGGGAGACAACTAGCGTGGGATGGGTTTTTCACATGATGATGATTACTGACAGCACAGGAAGGCGCGATAGGCAGCGTTGGCCAGAGCCAAATAAATGTCCTTTTTGTTGGCACAGGTGCACTTAAGGCGCACAATCACGGTCCGTTCGTGTCGTGCCACTGTGCGGATCGGTCGGCCGCCTAATGGGAAGTCTGACGGGATGGAGCGCTCCACGTTCCCGCATAGCCCGACCCGCAGATACCACTGCCTGCTGGAAATTCCAGACGAGGTCAAGGTCTCTGCTTCGGTAAACAATGGCGGATTCACACGGCAGCAGCGCCATTTTCTTTCAAAAGAGAGGGGTGTGCGCGAAACTCGCAATGTGATTGGTCATCCGGTGCCAGCCGTCAGACTCTGCGGGATGAAAGTAGCGCCAGCCTCTACTCGTCCCGCAGCCCGCGCGATCCGATGGTGACGTCAGAAATCTGATGGTTGCCCTGGAAACCCATCAGATCGCGCACAGTCGCTGACGACACGAACGGACCGTGTAAGGCCGACGGGATCTGATCTGAACACCAATGAGGGGTGTGAGGGGTGGGGTGGTGGGTGGGATATGCCCTTAAATCGTGATTGGCCGTTTTTTTTCGGTTCCGGCTCGTGATTTTTTTCATCCCTGTGATCCATGAAAATGACTGAAGTTCGTCGTGAACGTGAAATCAGTCCAAAAATGAGTGGGTGGGTGGGTGGGTGGGGGGGGGGGGGGGGGGCGTGGGGTTCGTGCGTCTAAAATTCTTCCCCCCTTGCTCCAGTACAACTGACCGGTATGACGGAAAGCGAACTACTAGTTCATTTATGTATGTATTCCGACAATAATCTCATCAGCATTTCAAGTTGGTCGTTGGATACAACCTGAGGAAGGTCGGCCGAATGGGCGAGATTATCTGCCTATATTACTCACTTTCATTGTGCATGTCAGTGGAAAACTCGGTCAGGCACAATGAATCAATGAAACTTTATTTTACAACGGTTAAGCCGGGCATTGACATTGACAAACCTGCCGTTGCTAACAACTACAAGAATATATACACATGCACATACATATAAGTAAAACATAATACTTGCAAACAATTGACAACTGTTCACATAGGCGGACATACAGGCTCTCATACAGGCCCTCCCCCGCCCCTCCACACACACACACACACACAAAGCTAAGTAGTTCAAATGCGGATAAATGAAAAAGAGAACAGGCTTAATTGGGAATAATTTGGACCCAGCATAGAACGAGAAAAAACACAGAATGGCCGACCTGGTTGAGATAAACAGCGTGAACCTTTCCCTAGTAGCAATATGGTCGCGGGACCGTCGCAATTTGGAAACAGCTTCGCATTATGGTCACGGTCTTTTTGAGGAGTTACATTTAGGTAACTGTAAAAATCAGAAGCTGAACAATGTCAAAACAGTCCTACAGTTATGCAAAATGTGTGGAAATCGTTTTACCTATCAACAAGTATGCGTTCCCGTGTCATCTCCCTGATTACTGTATCGGGAAAAGTCGCTAACCCACCTCTGTTGGTGGATTAGCTGGCCCACAACAGTTTAACTCTGTTATGTTTGCAGGTCATATGATCCACATGATTTGATATTTAGGCCGAGATAACTCAGTGGTGTGATCACCCGAAACATGATTCGGTTTAAGTTTGTTCTGTTTGTCATGTATTTTGGCCTGGATTTTTGAGGTTGTGTGATCACTTGGATCGAGTTGAATTTGGCCACAAGGCCTATCTGAATCGTTTTTACTCATGGTTCGATGGCAGGAACCTTAGTGCTAACTGTGATGACTTGTGCCAGTCTATTGTGCCTGAACCTTTGTCAGTTACTGTGGAGGAGGTAGTGAACATCTTTTTTAAGCTGAATGCACACAAAGCACCTGGGCCAGATGGGTTAGGAGGAAAAGTATTGAAAACCTGCGCAGGTCAATTGGAAAAGATCTTCACTACTATCTTTCAGTTCCTGCTTGATCTTTATACTGTCCCTATTGCTTGGAAATCATCAATCATTGTTCCGATTCCAAAAAAAAACAATGCTCGTGAATTAAACGATTTCTGCCCAGTTGCATTGATTTCTATTCTGTCAAAATGTATGGAAAAGGTGGTACGGAGGCATCGGTTAAATGATGTTGCCGAACTACTGGATCCACTCCTATTTGCTAACAAAAATCTTAGGGGTGGGGAAGATGCATGCCTTACACTGTACAATCTTGTTTTTCATCTTGAAAATTCAAAAGCACAGGTGAGAATTCTTTCAATTGACGTTTCTAATGCTTTTAATACTGTTGAACCACTGATGCTTTTGCAGCGTATGATGGACTTTAAAGTGAACACAAGCATTATTCTGTGGGTGTGCGACTTTTTGAAGGACAGGCCGCAACGTGTAAATGTACATGGCAGTCTGTTTGACCAAATGGTGTTAAATTCGGGCTGCCCTCAAGGTTGTGTTCTCTCTCCAACATTGTTTTCTATATACACAGACCATATGCGTTGTCATACTGCCACTTCTCGTCTCTTAAAGTTCTCAGACGATATGGCTCTTGTACGCCTACTCCAAAAAGAAGACAATCTGGCTGAGTACTTTGCACAGATAACAGTATTAGAGTCATGGTGCAAAGACAGATTTGTGCTACTATTGTTAAAAAATTTTTTTTAAATGCCTGTTCAAGCGCTGCAATACATGTACATGTGATAGTGATCCATTCACCTGATCAACTAGCAGTGAAATTAAGTGTGAGCTAGGGTTTCATTGGGTTGCTGGGGACTGTTAAACTGTTTAACTTGCAAGTTGACTGTGTAAACTCTTTTTTTTGTGTGTGTTTGGTCTCTCAGTGCTTGAAGTCATTACAACAGCAGAGCTTTAATTCTGGCTTTACGCACCGGATGAGGCAATATTTTGAACAAGTTCAGCTGTTTATAGCCGATTGCCAATACATGATGGCACAATGTCTGTGAAGTAAACCTGAGACAAATCGAACAGAAAAATCAAAATCTAATGATTTCTCCAATAATTTTTCTTTAAACATTGTGTGTTAATATGTATGCATGTGGGTGTTTGTTCAAGGGGGGGGGGGGAGGGGAGGGGGGATGGGATGGGATACTCTAGTCCCTACTTTTTTTGTTTCAACACCACTGGTGTATTTACCATTGCAGCAGTAATAGTTTAATAATTCAGTCCGCACTACCGCAGCACAAGATGAATCAACCATGATGGTTCATGGGTAGTGCTAGTTCAAGGAAAGTGCCAGATCAGATGGGCATCTTCCCATCCATAAACAGCTAAAAAACCAACAAGAAACAAAAGTAAACAAACAAAAACATTTAACCCTCAGGGTGTCAGTAGCAGTTTTAGTCACGATGGTTCCGTCAGGAATCGGCATCGCAACTAAGACTACTACTGACACCCAAAGGCTAAACAAGGAACACTATGTAACAAAAAGGTATTTTAAAAAAAGAAGACTTGGATTCATCTATTCCATTTTTAATTTCAAGAACAATATGGTTTCTGCTCCTACCGCTACATGTACTGTATCAAATTGCATCTCTACTCCCTCTGCACGTATGACACGTGAAAACATCAACAACAGTTCACTCTGGCAAAACTTTTCAAAATTGGCGTGAAGCACGGGCAAATGCAAACTTATTGCAAACATGTGACCTCCATCTGAGGAGGTCTGTTCTAGCAAGAGGCCCAGAATCTCATGAGCCCCCACTGCTGCAGGGATTCATGAGTATCTGTGCCTCAGAGAGATGGCTGGTGAATACAGGTCAGCCTCGGTACCACGCGCTCCATCGTACCAAGGTATCTGTTATAATGCGCACAGATCTCTGGCTCCCACAAGGGTGCCTGATGAGCAAAAGGTCCTTGGGCTGATATCAGACTTAGCTGGTCCACGTGTGGGCCAGCCACGTCTGATGTCGGCCCAAGGACCTTTTGCATACCGAGTGTTGTTTTTTTTCCCCAGACATATCTATGTAAATTCAGAACTACATTAATGCGATGGTGATTAACGTGGTCTGACTTTATAGCTTCTGGGTGATATACCTGTACTTCAAACAATGCGGGTGCTGTCTGTACATGTTGATATATACAAACACATGTGGAAGTGACGGTAGCTTTTTTCGTACATGCATAACGCTACCGTCTATAAACTAAAACTGATAAAACGGATATACAACTGCTGTCCAACTGTTCTTGCATTCTCACACAAACACACACACACACACACACACACACCAGCAAAATGACTGTAAAAATGACACAATCCCACCTTGTTAAACAATGCAAAATTCAACAATAACGTGTTTAAGTATAAATTTTAAATCGTATAAAATGAAGCTGCAAGGTACACACATTTTAAGCTTTTATTTTTACTCTGAACACATAAAAAGTGTTCACTAAATCTATCACAGAGGAGACATTTTAACATAAAACAGTTCTTAAAACAGTGATACCTTGTCACTTTCAGTTCAAAATGGTTAACCCTTTAGGTGTTGGTTGCAGTTTTAGCTGCAGTGATTCCTACAGGTGATTCCTACAGGATTAATCGTGACTAAAACCGCTACCGACACGCAAAGGGATAACTAACATTCAGGTTCTGTTAATGAAAATCTACAGAAGCCATGTTTCACATTATTTTATCAACGTCAGTGTAATATAAATATCATAGAAGACAGCTGAAAAATATGAACCCCAGAGACATGTCATTCTGCAAGAACGATACATCACTGTGGTTCATATTGTATGTACATGATGTGTATACACCAGAATATCTGCTACTTTATTAATACACTTGTAAACTATGTACTCGTATGTACAATACACACTACACAACTTGCTACCCATTTGAAATTTTATGCTACAGTTCTCTGACGTCAACATTTTTATGACACACAATGTTGTTTTACAAACAAAATGCACAGAAATAAAAACACACATGTATACCGACTGCAACAGTTGCATCATGTATGGACCTGTGTGTCTAAACCTGTGTGGTCATAATAATTACAAATTTAACCTATTTAACCCCATGGTCACCTTTCCCAAATTTTGAAAGTGACTATCTACCACTTGCTGGAGATGATAGTGCCAGATTAGCTTGGCACCTGATGGCGCCAAGCTAATTTGGCACTACCTTTGAATTATCATGGTCAATCCATATCCTAGCTGCTGTAGTGTCGGGCCTAAATGAGTTAAAGGAGATTCACATTCATTCTAAAAAGCTGCATGAAAGAACACATGTTTCACAGAGTTACACAACCTGAATAAAAACAGAGAGAGAGAGAGAGAGAGAGAGAGAGAATGAGAGAAGAAGAAGAAGAGAAACAAGTGGCTGCCAAATGAAACTTTAATTGGTTGTTAGAGATGAACTTTGATGCACAAACTTCAAACATTACATAACAAATACTTGACAAACACATAAAACACCCTTTTTGCACTTCTGGAAACAATCATAGCTGTAAACTTTGACTTGCCTATTCTGTGCAAATGAAAGAAATAGACCAACCAAATGTTGTGCAACCCACAGGAGACAGACCAACCATAACAACTCAAGGGTAGTGCCCGATTAACTTAACTGGTGCCTCACAGGTACTAGCTAATCAGGCAATATCCTTGAGCTGACACAAGCCATCTCGCACAGTTGAAAATAAAATTAAAAAAACTGGCAAGAAAAATAAGCATTCTTTATTCTGCTGCTGGCTGCAGCGCACTTAGTGCTTTTTGTGTACAAACTTGCTCACAACCCCAAGAAATGCAAATAAGCTCTGGCAAAGAGTCACAGGCCACTAGATGCAAGGCTCATGAGGATCTCTGTCTCCTGCAGGGGGATGGTTTTCACTGCCAGGTTTGTGCAGACACAAAAGGCTACTCCATACAGAGCAGAGGCATTTGTGTGTGAATCCTGAAAATTCAAAAACAGACACTTTGATAAAAAGAGAAAAAAATGAAAAAAGGAGAAAGCAAATAGTTTACCCCTTTTAGCCCCAAGGTCCCATTTCTCAAATTTTGGAGGTGTTGCCCAACGACTATGTACCAGTTGCAGGAGATGGCTTGACCATGATAATTTGAGGGTAGTGCCACATTAGCTTGGTGCCTGAAGGTGCCAAGCTAATCTGGCACTACCCTCAAATTATCATGGTCAAGCCATCTCCTGCTGTAAGGATCCTGGGGTAAAAGGGTTAATAAATAAACTAACACAGTAAACTTCAGTTATAGCAAAGGGCCCAGGGACCCACACTTTTTTGCTTATATAGCTTTGAAGTTTGTTTCGGCTTGCTCTAGTCCCACAGAACTTATATCCCAGTTCATTGACTCCATCCTCCAGCCCTTGGTCCATGCTCTTCCCACATATGTAAAAGATACAAACCACGCCCTTCACCTTTTGGATCACTTCACCTTCCCTGATGCAGCAACACACAAGATTTTATTCACTATAGGCATAGAGGCTCTTTACACCAACATCCCCAATGAAGACGGCCTACTAGCATTGAAACATTTCATCTGCAAACATCATCTGAAGATCGACACCACAACCATCCTCCACTTAGCCGAACTGGTGCTGTCCATGAACTCCACTGAATTCATGGGTCAGCACTACAAACAGAAGAAAGGAGTCGCCATGGGAAGCAAAATGGGGCCCTCCTATGCCGGTCTGTTTGTGGGCTACGTGGAGGAAAAAATCTTCACTCAATACACAGGACCACTGCCAGACCTCTTCAAACGCTACATCGACGACTGTATGGGCGTCACCTCAAGAAGCATAGCTGAAACACTACAGTTCATCAACTTCATCTCCTCATTTCATCCATCTCTCCGATTCACGCATGAGATTTCCGAGGAGTCTGTGCCTTTCCTCGACATCCAAATATCCACCAAAGCCGACTCTGACAAACTCCATACTACCGTCCACTACAAGCCCACTGACGCCCACACTTACTTGCAGTTTTCATCAAGCCATCCTGACGCCACCAAAAACGGTAACCCATTCTCCCAATTTCTGTGACCACAAGACATCATCAAGGCCACAACCATAAGTGAAGCTTTGCAGGAGAAATCTCACAGTGCTGCAGAGGACTGGCCAGTCCTGTGTATCACGTATCATCCTCACATCCTCATCAAAAACATTCTCCTCAGAAACTTCAACATCATTCAGAATGACATAGTGTTGAAAGACATATTTCCTAAGCCGCCGCTGGTAGCTTACAAATGCAACACAAACCTACGTGATCATCTTGTTCACATTTCATGTCGCACATCTAACACCTTACCACCTGGCACACACCCTTGTCAGCAACCACACTGCAAAGCATGTTTGTACATCAACACATCCCCTGTCATCACCGGACCCCTGTCATCTTTCCCTGTCCACCGATCATTCACATGCCAGTCATCAGATATCGTCTATGTCATCTCATGTTCTCACTGCCCAAAGATGCTGTATGTGGGGGAGACATACCGTACACTCCCTGAACACTGCGAGGAGCATGTTCGTTCGATCCGTCTCGGATACAACCACCAGGTTGGACGTCATTTCAACGAACCTCCTCATAGCCTCACACATTTCAGCATAAGCATCCTTTGGTAAAATACGTCCAACTTCATCTGCCGCAAAATGACAGAATCCTTTGGCACTTACCATCCGCACGGCTTGAACATTCGCCCCTAGACAAACCAATGTTTAGGGACGTATGCTCGGGCTGATGGGTGGTTGGTGCCAGACTTGACCTCACTGATACTTGATGCTACCGTTGATACTTGATGCTACCGTTGATACTTGATGCTACCGTTGCACTGATTAGTGTGTCCCAGTGTGTGTGTGTGTCTATGTGTATGCATGTACATGAGCGGCAGCAGGCATGAGTTAATGCGAATGCGTGCTATGACGTGAATGTATGTAGACGTAAGTTTTGTGCTACGTGTTTTGTGTGTGTGTATTTGCGTCATTATGTATCTAATCTTATGTTTTAAAAAAACAACAACACATAAATTAGCTGGTACAACATACCTTTAGTCATCACTTAGATAATTACTCGAACACATACATGTACATGTATAAACCAAACTGTGACACAGTTCACCTACCATGGTAACAAAGCTGGCTTAATCACTTCTTGCCGAGACGAGACAATCGATCCTTCTGTAAGAATACAAACAATAAAGTGTCAAGCAAGACTTCTTTTGCGACAGCATGTCTTTTAACCTTTTGCATGTCAGTAGCAGTTTTTGTCACTATGATTCCTGGAGGAATCATCGTGACAAAAACTGCTACCAACATGCAAAGGGTTAAGAGAACTCTTCACTTGCAAAAGTGGTGTGCGCTCAAAGTAGGTTTTTACTGTAATACCAGTGCGTGTAAGACATAGGCACAGACCATGATACACACAAGTCAGGGTAGTGCCTCCAGATACCAAACTAATCTGGCACTACCCTTGACCCATTATGGTCTATCTATTGGGAGCTTAATCATTGGGGGCAACCACATCAAAACATGACTTTGTGCCCAAAAGTCCCTTACTAGGTTGCATGCAGACATCACTGTACTGTGATTGTTTTCTGGTTCTCCTGGACTTTTGTATGCTGTTCTTTGTTAAGCTAATCAGGCTCTATCCTAACCAATATGACAATGGTGACTGTGGCACTTACCAGTCCCCCAGCTGTCTTGGCTCTAGTAGGTACAGCAATCACTTTCTTGTTCTCCTGGATTTTACGTATCCTGTTCTCCGCCTCGCGTAGTCTGCAAGATGGCAAGGAAAAAATACTGTTTTATCCCTTCACTGCTGGCACAAAGTGAACACCACCCATATACATGAGGCATGGCCCTGTAGGCAAAGGTCCTTGTGCCAAAGACGGCTGCAGTGGGCCCACTCACCAGCTGTGCGAGGGCCCTCAGCGGTCATCATCAGCCCAACGACACTTTACCTACCGGGGAGAACCTCATAAGCCCCTGAAGATCTAAGCTCTTGCTGGACCCATCATGTCAGCATTTCTCAGGCAGAAAGATTTTCCAGCATTCAGTATTATACAGTGGAACTTGTAAAAGACCATCATTTAGTGGTTACAGCCACCTAAATGATAGTGTTTAATGACAGGTGATCTCTCAAAAGAGTGGTGGCCAAAAACAGGTTGCGCTGTAAAAGCACACTCAAAAACACTATCATTCCCAGAGTTACTTGGGAACTGTGGGAGATGAACTGTCAGTGGAACTATAATTAGCACATTACATCATCAACACTGCAAAATGAGCAGAATGCACATTGTATCGTGTGAAGGCTACTAAGGCTGTACTTTAACCCCTTAACTGTCAGGGCAAGGTGAATGCTACCCAGCTGCAAGAGACATAAACCCTCATGAGCCCCCGCAATCATGGGGGCTCATGAGGATTTATGTCCCTTGCTAGTCCCACGTTCTTTAGGACAATTTTTGGACCCCGCTACATTGTGTTCTTCACGCAAATATTGGTTCGCGTGCAGTGGTTTCAGATGCAAAATTTGTGATCACAAATGTTTTCCAACTGAGCCAGAGACAAAAAGGTATTTAACCCCTTGACCCCTCAGCAGAAAAGATGTCAGTAATGCATCTTTTCTGCCGAACAGTATTGCCACTAGCAGTCATGCGGATAACATTCCGACAGTGGCAAAGACGTTTTCAGGACATCCATTTCAGCCTACCTCATCCTGACAATGCGCTGTTGTTCGCGCTTCCAGTTTTCCTTGAAGTCTTGCGAGAAGGTCAGCCAGAGTGAGAAGAAAAACTCTGGCGTCACCTCCTTCTCTCCGTGCTTTGGCTTCACTGCAAAGAAATTAACTGTGTCGAAGAACCTGCACACAGGAAGTGAAACAAAGCCAAAGTCAACAAAAAAGAACATCAAAAAAGTGGGATGCAACAACAGTTCTTCAGAGGTCCTAACCATATTTATTTTTGTGCAAAGTACTTCAATCATGACAAACTCATGATATAACTGCAACAAAACACAACTAGTCCCCTGACATTTCACAACATTCAAAGTTTTGTCAATAGTAAAGTTCCACTTTGGCTGAATACAGGTCCTTTTTAACCCCTAGGCTGTCGGTAGCAATTCTGGTGGAGGTGATTCCGAACCAAAGGGTTAAAAGTCATGCAGCTCTGACACAACAGGAGAAGGATCAATCGTGATAGTTCACAGGTGTTGCCAGAATAGCCTGGCACCTCACCTGCACTATGACACTTTAATGTCTCTCTTCAAGTTCAAATACATGTGGTCTTCAGCAAACAACTTCCAATTTTACAAATTCAGACTTTACTGTGCTCTTTCACTTGAATACAGTCAGTAGAAGTACCTGTTTTAAGCAACCACCCTTTTTTGCAAGAAAAAAGTGATCTTAAAAAAGACGTGTTCTCTCAAGAAAGTTTCGAAGAGCAAAATGTGTCACCTGTCATCAATGACCAGCATTTAGGTGGCTACAGCCACAGTCGCAGCTACAGCCACCTAAATGATGATCTTTAATGACAGGTGATCTCTCACAAGGGTGGCTCAAAACAGGTTCTGCTGTACAGCACTGATGTTAAGGTGGGATAAGATAGGGCGGGTTAGACAAAGTATGACTGGACAATACAAGACAAGAAAGAACGGGAGATAATGAGATAGAAATTATCCCTTTGTGTGCCGGCAGCAGTTTTTGTTGTGATGATTTCTACAGGAATTATCGCAACAAAAACCACTACCAACACACAAAGGGTTAGCAAAGTAATCTCACCGTCTGTAGCACTCCTTCACAGCTTCTTCTTGATCAGCCAAATCTTGCTTGCCTGTAAGCAGACAGAAGCACTCCCATGACACCCTCAGCCTGAGGATCTAGATGAGTGATTTAAATCGAGACACACATACTGTATTTGTTGAGTTCCCCAAATCCTATTAGAGCCTGAATATGAGGAACCAAGATTTTCACAGACAGATGTATTCAGCACAAGGGAATTCATTCAAGAGTGATGTCATGTGCATGCTATCAAAAGCGCTTCACCATGTCCAATCGTAAAAGGACTCTTCTACAAATAGCAGAGACTTAAAAAGTGGCCACAAAAGACAGGTGCTCTCTCTCAAGAGAACTCTTACAAACCAGACAGGTGAGGCTAGCACTGGTAGACTAGTACACATACCAAGGGGAATTACTCAGCACTGCACATACAAATGGTTAGATCTCCTGTCCCCTCTTATCAGGCACCAATTGCCAGCCCACAGAAAAATACGCAGGTAAAGAACAAGATGATTATATACATCCCTATATGATGGCGATTAGGTGCCTGATAGGAGGGGGCAAGGGATCTAACTGTTTGCATGTCCAGCTCTGAGTAATTCCAGTTGGTATATGTATCTCTCTCAAGAGAAGTCTTGCATGGCAAGAAGTGTCAGCTGTCATTAAAGACTGACCGAGTCATTTAGGTAGTTACCACCACCTGAACAAGAAAGGCAAAGCCCTTATGGCTCATGTGTATGACCAATCTACATGTGTGACCTTTGTGACAATAAGTAAAGGGATAGCTTCTGCACCAGCAAAATCCATGTTTTCTCAAAATTTAATCAGTTTTCATACATCTGTCTAATCCCTGTGACCCTTGCGATGAGTCGACTAAATTAGTATACATAGGAAGGTCTGTGCCAAATTTGATTGAAAAGCTGTTGATAATAACTACAATTATATTAAAAAAAATTGGCATTTTACACACATTTGCCGACCTCTTGTGACCCTTGACCTTTCAAAGGGGTCATCCAAATTAGTATGTATAGATAGGTCTTACCATCAGGTATCTCTGTAGCAAGTTTGGGTTTGAAGTTGTGAATAGTATTTGAGAAAAAAAACATCTTTTGTCAAAATATGACTATTTTTTAACCTATTTCCTGAGCTCTTGTGACCCTTGCCCATTTTGAGGGATTCAACCAAATTAATATACATAGGAAGGTCTCCCCATCAGGTATCTTTGTACTAAGTTTGGGTTTGAAGTTGTCAATAGTATTTGAGAAAAAATAAATTATGTCAAAATAAAGCTATTTTTGACCTATTCCCTGATCCCCTGTGACCTTTGTGAGAGGTCCCTCAAATTGGCATGTTTAGAAAGGTATCATTGGGCCAAGTTTAAAGACTGTGACTTGAATAGTCTCCAAGAAAATGCCAACATTAAAGTTTAACATGGATGACAAGAGGACGGACGACAGACGACGGACAACAAATGACGGACAGACGACCACCGGCCGAGAACATAGATTCACTTTTGCTTCGCACGTGAGCCAAAATTGATCTTTAATGACACGTGCTGTAACATAACTGCCTGCCCTACAGCACAAGCAACACTCTTCAGGTATCACAGCCACTCCATCTTCCATGATAGGCACCGTAACTAGAAGAACTTTCTACCTTTTTCAAAGAAGGCCTTCATGATGTTTTCAAAAGGTTCCTTGTTGTCTTCTGTTGCTGCAGTCAATACTGCTGCTGCTTTTGTCTCTGCCACTGGAAATAAAGCACCAAAGGACATACAAATACCCTGAAATAATCAAGGCAGAAAGAAGTGTGCTTCAGATTTAACCTGTTCAGTGCTGAGAAAATCTGAGCACCACCCAACAGCAAAAACTGAACACAACCCAACTGCAAGAGGTATAGATCCTCATGAGCCCCGGCAGTTGCTGGGGCTAATGAGGATCTATGACTCTTGCTGACACCACACTGAATCCATTTTCCTGGGACAGCTAGGGTTTTCATTCGGAATACACCAGTGTGTGAGATAAGTTTGACTTAAATAGTTCAAGGGTGGTGCCAGAATAGCTTGGCGCCTCTAGGCGCCAAGCTATTCTGGCACCACCCTTAACTAAAGCCACTGGTCTACATCCTTATCTGTAAGTACTATAAGGTAGCTTGCATATGGCAGTGTACAAATTTGAAGCTTTAGCCTCAGTATGATATAGGTTAATGAAGATTACGGAAATACAGTTCTGTGCTAACTGGCACTGAACGGGTTAACGAGGACACAGCTGTTTACAAACTGTTTTGCTTCTCATTAACCCACTGGTTGTCAGTAGCAGTTTTTGTCAAGGTGACTACTAAAACAGTTCTCATTAACCCTGAGGCCAACCCCAGCACCTTTTGTCAAGATTATTCCTACAAGCATCACCTTGACAAAAAGCGCTACTGACAGACAAAAGGTTAACCTGGAGCACGTTCTTTCTTTGTTGGTTGTTTCCTTGCATTTTACATGATTGGCCTTTCACTCGTGTCGTCTGGATTTCATACAGATACTGGTACATTGTATCAGAAATCCAAAAAAGGCATCTGTTATGTGAGCAGCTCAGACTAGTCAGTGTTGCCTCCCTTGCACTGACAAATGCCAAGTCTGAAGCACATATGAGCTGGCGTGTGATTTTGGACCTTAACCCTTATCATTCGGAATACACCAGTGTGTGAAATAAGTTTGACTAAAATAGTTCAAGGGTAGTGCCAGAATAGCTTGGCGCCTCTAGGCGCCAAGCTATTCTGGCACCACCCTTGAACTAAATTGGTCTATATCCTTATCTGTAGGTACTACAATGTAGCTTGCATATGGCAGTGTACAAATTTGCAGCTTTTAGCCTCAGTATGATATGGGTTAAGTCATAAGGTCCAAAATCACAGACCAGCGCCCAGTGATCAGAAAGAACATAATGCCATAATTCATATTTTTCACCCACAGTTTCTTTTCTTTTTTTAAAATTTCAAGTGCTAGACAGTTTTCAAATCGGCCATTTCCAACTTTCTTGTTTACTGAATTCAGAGAACATTTTCTATGACACCAATGACTCACAAATGAAGTAAGAAACGTGCTATGGAAAAACAAGGGCAAAACAGTTTTTGAAGAGTGTTTCTTTAATTCTTTGGCTGTCAGCGATTTTGGTCAAGGTGATTCCTGTAGGAAACACCTTGACCAAAATCACTACTGAAAGCCAAAGGAAATCACCTCGACCAAAATCACTACTGACAACCAAAGGATAAAATAAAAAATCATTTTGTCCTTCTCTTTCCAAAGCATATTTCTTTCTTTCTGGGTTCTTTCCTTGCGTTTTGCAAACATTACAAAAGCTTTGTTGGTTTTGATCAACAACTTACAATCAAAATCTCGCTTGATGCGCATGAGTTCCTTATGGATGTCATCAAAGTTGACGAGCGAGGCCTGTGTGATGTCACTGGGGTCTGGAATAGGCAGTTTGACCCGGTCAGTACCGGCATCATCCTTCTCATACCGCTGAACATAAATCATCACCATGTACTGCATCAGGCTTGTCCGATTGTCCTGGGAATAAGCAATACAGTAAACTTTAGACGTAACTCTTGTTGTCACACATCTGAAGCTTGTTATAAGAGAAGTAATTTACACAAAAAACTCTGATCTAGCTGTCGGATCTAAAATCTCAAACCAGTGCTTACAAAATACAGTGTATATTATGGCCAGTGGCAACTCTGAAACCAGAACCTGCAAGCAAAAGAGCCTTGGGCTGATGTCGGTCACAGTGAGCCCACACAGTTGTGCGTGGGCCCACTGTGGCTGACATCGACCTGAGGACCTTTGCTTACTGGTAGTCTGGCACTACCCTTGAATTATCATGGTCAGGCCATCTGCTGCTGTATGGATCTGGGGCTAAAAGGGTTAAATACAATTCAAGTGGTTGCAGCCAACTGAATGACAGTCTTTCATGACAGGTGAAACTTTTTGCCCTTCAAAATTTCTCTTGAGAAAGAGCACCTGTCTTTTAAGACCACCTTTTTCTGCCCCCCCCCCCCCCCCCCCCTCCCCTCCCCAAAAAGGTGGTTGTTCAAACAAAACAGGTTCAACTGTAAAAGGTTACGAAATGCTCTCACCTTTGCTTTGTAATCTTTCAGCTTGGGAAGGATGTCCAGCTCAAAGCCGTCAGCCTGGCCTCGCGTTCTACTGCCTGCACGCAAATTCAAATAAAATAAAGAATATTTATCAACGCAAGTATCTGAAAGAAATTTTTGGGGTATACACTGAAGTCTGCTTTAACCCTTTTCATTCATCACTTGAAATAAATTGAACTATGATAGTTCAAGGGTGGTGACAGAATAGCTTGGCACCTGTGGCACCAAGATATTCTGGCACCACCCTTGAACTAACATGGTTGATCTATCTCCTAATTTCTAACTTGGCCTTCATAGGACAATAAGCATTAAAAAAAAAAAAATCAGCCTCAGGATGAAATGGGTTAAAGAAGTTAAGAAAACTGGAGAAAAAAAAGTCCTGGTAACAACAAAAGTCACAAACGAATAACACGGAGAAACCAAGGTGAGTGCACTGAAGCGCAGCATTCCTCCTTTTGAAAAATCAAAGACAGCATCATAATTAAACAGTATATCCCCCAACCCCTGCCCTCCATAACTAGGGGGAAAGGTGGCATGGGGGTATAATTATCACCAACGCTCAACAAAAAAATGCCTAATGATGAAAGTTCTTCTGACACATTTTAAGTGTTTGAAGATCTTCTGACACATTTTTAGTGTTTGCAGATCTTCTGACACATTTTTAGTGTCTGCAGGATAAGTTGGATTCAAAGCACTAACAGCACCACATTTAACCCATATCATTCGGTATACACCATTGTGTGAAATAAGTTTGACTAAAATAGTTCAAGGGTAGTGCCAGAATAGCTTGGCGCCTAGCTATTCTGGCACCACCCTTGAACTAAAGCCATTGGTCTATATCCTTATCTGTAAGTACTATAATGTAACTTGCATATGGCAGTGTACAAATTTGAAGCTTTTAGCCTCAGTATGATATGGGTTAACACCTTGCCTGCTACTGACAATGCCGGTCAGAAAAGACGCATAACTATGTTTGAGGATATTGCTTGGCAGAAATGACCATAAATATATATTTGCATCTTTTCTGCCCAGAAGTATTGTCAGTAGGTGTCAAGTGGTTAACCCTGTGGCTGTCGGTAGAACTTCTGCAGGAATCATCGCAACAAAAGTTGCTACCAACAACCAAAGGGTTAAAAAAAAAATTGCAAAAAATAAAAACACATGGAAGTGAGTAACAGATTACCTCCATTCATGTAGTTCCCAAGGGCCAGGATCAAACCAAAGATCTTCTTGACAGACGACGACGCAGTTAACATCTGTGGACACATTAATCACACAAAACACGGTGAACGCCAAGCACGTAAACTGCAAGAAACGAACCAACAAGACACCGGCACATAAAGTCAAGGACAAAACAGTTGACTACACCTTCACCAGGAAAAGTCAGAAAACTGCTCTGTCTTTGTCAAAGCAACATGCAACCAAAGCAAGCAAAAAGCCTGTGGGCTGACACTGGCTGTTGATGTCAACCCCCATACCTTTTTGCTTACTGGGAAGGCAGAAAATGCCAAAGAAAATGTAAACTTATCTCCTCTAGCGGCCCAGTTATCCTGTTGATTCGTTTCTAACATCATCTGTGAGGGGAAAAAAAAAGCAAAAAGAATGGAACCAAAGATGAACAAAAGTTGTACAACAGAAGTTTTGAGAGATCAACTGTCATTAACCCCTTCCTTGCCACTGTACGTACATTTTTGCTTCAGAAAGCGTTGTTCATTCCATGATGGTTAGACTGAATGGGTGTTGAATTTTGTTCCCTGCATATTAAAGCTCATTTCTGGGGATAAATGAGACAACTTACCTCACAGGTCATTTTGAGGTTGTTGAGTTTGTACTCTATCACAGACATGCTTTCTTGGAATGTCGCCTGGAAAATGAAGCAAAATATCCGGTCGGTGCAGTTGGGGATCTGGGTCAGGTCATACAGGAATCTGCAAACATGATCAAACAGATGATTGCCGTAAACAGTAGATTAACCCTTTTCATCCTGATACACTACTGCTTGAAATTAATTTGACCATGATAGTTCAAGGTTGGTGCCAGAATCGCTTGGCGCCTCAGGCGCCAAGCGATTCTGGCACCACCCTTGAACTGACATGGTTGATCTATCTCCTAATGTGTAATGTAGTTTTCATAGAACAGTAAGCAAATTTGTGAAAATCAGCCTAAGGATGTAATGGGTTAGACACCGAGACAAATGCAGCGCTACTGTAATTCGTTTGTTCCGCGTGCAATCCGCCTGATGAATGATAATCACAGGCAGATTGCATGTGAAGCCAATGACAGCCAGTTATAATATACGGTGATTTGTTTTAGCAATCTGTGATAAGTATATATTGTATTCAATTTGTATTGTATCAGAGCAGACCTGAAGTTTCCCCTCCCGGGATTAATAAAGTATTCTTATCTTATCTTAATAATGCACGTCTGTCCAAGCTTTTTAATCCACTCTTTGCGTTAAACACGTGCAAATTCTGACCTACGTCTAAGTTCCAAACAACAACCTCTATCATGCCTGATATATAAACCGGAAAACGCCAGGTATCAATGTAGCACAATGCCACCTATATCACCCCACATGACCTAAACACTACTGCTTTCTAGGATAAGGTAAGAGGTACGTTGGACTAAGCACCAGCAAGGGAGAGAACCGTGCATCATAAACCAGTGATCATAGATCTAGTTAATCTAAGTTAGATCATAGATCTAGTTAGTCTAAGCCAAAAAAATTAAGTGCTCTCCCTTGCCAATACTAGTCTGTTCAGTGCTGAGAAAAACTGAACACAACCCAACTGCAAGAGGTATAGATCCTCATGAGCCCCCCCCCCCCCCCCCCCCTCCCCCCTCCCCCTCCCCCCCCCCCCCCCCCCCCCAGTTGCTGACACCGCTCTGAATCCATGTTCCTGGGACAGCTAGTTTTTTTATTTTTTTTTATTTTTTTATTAACCCTTAACATTCGGAATAAACCAGTGTGTGAAATAAGTTTAACTAAAATAGTTTAAGGGTGGTGCCAGAATAGCTTGGCGCCTCTAGGTGCCAAGCTATTCTGGCACCACCCTTGAACTAAAGCCATTGGTCAATATCCTTACTGTAAGTACTATAATGTAGCTTGCATATGGCAGCGGACAAATTTGAAGCTTTTAGCCTCAGTATGATATGGGTTAAAGAAGATTGCAGAAACACAGTCTTCATCAGCTGGCACTCAACAGGTAAGTACTACCTACCTCTAACCATATCATTGTATGTAAGTGCTAGCAGTGAACCCTTTTCATTTCAGCTAGTGCTTCCTGTTCACTTTTTCTTCTACTGTCACCCTGGTAGCAGATAGCACTTTAACTCTTTCGAGACATGACGCATCCGGATTCGCAGCTTTACGCCACAAATCCAGATGCGGCAAGTCTCGAAAGAGTTAAACAGCACTGATAACCATAAAGGCACACATAATGTGCCGCAAGCAAGTAATGTAAACAGTTGAGCAAAAGAAATGCGACATCATTCGAGTCATTGGAAACACTGTCGCATTTCTTTTGCTTGTCAGTATACTATTAAAGGGGATTTATGTTTAGTTTCTTCAAACACCCTTGCAACCATGTGTGGCGAAACACAAAACAAGATATGGCAATAGCCTTAGGACATAATAAGTCTGACCTTTGTGACTTTGACCTATCCAATAGGCCACTGAAATACCAGTAAGCTTGTGTTCAAGTGTCTTAAGGTAAGGCTTTTGAACCAGTGACATCTACATTTTCTCAAAATGTATGCATTTTTCACAAATGTCAGTTTCCCAATTATGTTTGACCTTTGCTAGGGGTTAATCAATGAAATTAGTATGCATAGAAAGATCTTATCATCAGCTACCTTTGCGCCAAATTTGATTGAAAATTTTTTGGATGAAAACTTATATTCTACCAAACTAGGGCATTTTTCACACATCTGCTGACCTTGTGTCCCTTTGACCTTTCTGACCGGTCATCCAAATTATGTAGTATGCTTAGAAAGGTCTCACCATTACGTATCTCTATATCAAGTTGGCCTTGAAGTTGAAAACAGTATTTGAGAAAAATCAATTTTTGTCAAAATAACCATAATTCTGAAACTCATGTGGCCTTGACCTTTGAAAGGTCAATGAAATTGGTATGTTTTGAAAGGCTTGCCACAAAATATCCTTGGGCCAAGTTTGAAGACTGTGGCTTAAATACTCTCCAAGAAAGTGCCAACGTTAATGTTTATCATGGACGATGGTGGACAGAAAAACTACCAAGTGAGTAGGAAAAAGCACTGTCAGGGGAGAGAATGTGCATTATCAACATGATCATAGATCTACTTTGGTCAAAGCACAAAAAAAAAGAAGATAGGAAAGAGGGGGTGTGCTAAGTGAAGTGACTGGAAGCAATGTACATGGAAATGGAAGCCCCCCCCCCCCCCACCCATCTAGAGCCATATTTCCATGCACCCTAAGAGAGAACCTACTAAAAAGGGGGAAGGGGTTTCAGTCGAAATTGTAGTAAAAAATTAGACCAAAAGGGTTGACTGCCAGTGCTTGTAAGACTGCCAGTGCTTGTAATTAGAAGAAACTACCAAGTGAGTAGGATGGTGGACAGACAATGGACAACCACTGGCCTAGAACAGAATCTAGAATCACTTTTGCTATCAAATGTGTGCCAAAAATTAAGCCCTAGAATTTCAGTACAGTAGAACCTCTTTTGAGCAACCACCTTTTCAAGACAAATGTGTGCTTAGAAGAAGGGCACTCTCTCAAGAGAAGTTGTGAAGGGCAAATAGTGTCATCTGTCAATAAAGACCATCATTTCAGTGGTAATAGCCTGCAGCTTTCTGTCACCTAACTGACAGTCATCAAAGACAGGCGACTTTTTATGCGGTGCACACTCCAGACAGGATCGGATGTATACCTCTAGCATCTGGAATGAGGCACTTAGTGAGAAAATCTGAACACTTACTGATCTGGTTTATCCAGGGGTGTGTCTGGATGCTTTTCTAGATGTTTCTGTATCTTGCTGATTTCATCATCTACTGGGCGCTGAAACAATGGCAAAAAACATAATCAAAAATTGGAAAAGAAAAAAAACAACAACACAGTAATGTCAGATATAATTTATGCAATTCTCAAGAACACTATCCAAATACAACTGTGATGAAAAAAAAAAAAAAGCCGATTCAAAAAGATGTTTTTAGTTTAACCGTAACTCATTCAGCCCCGACACACCACAGCAAGACATGGCTCGACCGTGATACTTTAAGGGTGGTGCCAGAATAGCTTGGCACCTATATCACGGTCGATCTGTCTCCTGAGTTGGAATGCAGTCCTGAGAGGACAACTCCAAAATGTGGGAACTTCGTACCTGGCGCGCAATGAGTTAAACAGTGACCTGCCAAATCTGCCCTGTGAAGGCAAACGATAGTAAGTCCATTTTTGTGAAAAGCAAAATTTTCTCTATATTACAATGAAAATCTTCCTTCCTTTTCAAAAAATGGACAAACTATCTTTTAATTCACACGGCAGATATGATGCTTACGAGAAGATGCTTAACCCATTCAGTCCTGACGCACTACAGCAGGAGATGGGTCGACCATGATAATTCAAGGGCAGTGCCAGATTAGCTTGGCGCCGAGAGGCGCCAAGCTAATCTGGCACTGCCCTTGAATTATCATGGTCGATCCATCTCCTGCAACTGGTGCATAGTCATTAGATGACGGCCTCCACAATTTGGGAAATACGTGCGTGGGGCTGAATGAGTTAAGTTGTAATACAGTCTTATCACATATCAAATCACTGCTCTCAAGCAAAGTACATGTATGTATTCAGAAAATAGTCAACACACATAGTCTTTCTGTTTTAGTATCCATGCCAAGGAGAATTATTACAAACGTGCAAGTTGGAAAATCGTCAAGATTGTATACTGCATCTACTGAAGTTTACCTCAACTATGGTCTGAAGCTCAAATTCTTTCCATCTGTGGTATATGTTAAAAAAAAGACTATCAAATAAACAGATAATCCCGGTGACCTAACTACTCACATTTTCATAGATGGCCTTGAATTTCTCAACATCCAGCACTGATGTATCAAGATGCAATATGGCTGAAAAAATGTTAGTCACCTGTGGTCAGAACACACATGCAACTGCCAGGCAGTAAACGCTAACGCTGACTAGTAACAAGCCATCAGTGCATTCATGCACCTACCCTTAACCCATAACATACTGAGGCTAAAAGCTTCAAATTTGTACACTGCCATATGCAAGCTACATTGTAGTACTTACAGATAAGGATATAGACCAATGGCAGTATAGCTTGGCGCCTAGAGGCGCCAAACTATTCTGGCACTACCCTTGAACTATTTTGGTCAAACTTATTTCACACACTGGTGTATTCCGAATGATACGGGTTAATACAGCAGAATCTGTTTTGAGCGACCATCCTTATGAGAGATTACCTGTCATTAAAACAATCACTTTGGTGGTTGTAGCCACACAAGTGATGGTCTTTAATGACAGGTGACACATTTTGCCCCTCAAGACTCATCTTGAGAGAGCACTGCCTTTTAACCCTTTTAGCCCCAAAGCCCCATTTCTCAAATTTTGGAGGTGTTGCAGGAGATGGATGCAGGAGATGGATTGATCATTGATAATTCAAGGGTAATGCCAGAAGAGCTTGGCACCAGCTAATCTGGCACTACCCTTGAATTATCATGGTCAATCCATCTCCTGCTGTAGGGACTCAGGGCTAAATGGGTTAAGGACACTTTTTCTTGCAGAAAAAGTGGCTGCTCAATCAGGTTCTCCTGTAACGTGTACAACTTGAGAAACGGCAGCTTGAATTGATCTTGGTCAGTAAGGGGCATAAATTCTATCTACCCCCACCCCCTCCTTCCCCCCAATCCTCTCAGCCATCCCCCCCCCCCCCACCCCCACCAACCTCCCGCTTGCCACACCTCTTTCTGTAGAAAAACTGAGTTAGTATTCACAGCACACTGACATTAGAAAGGTTACAAAAGAACCTGTTTTGAGTGACTGCCATCCCCATCCTTGCAAGAAACAAAAAGTGATCTTAAACGACAGGTGCTGTGTCAAGAGAATTTGGGATGGGCAAAAAGTGTCACCTGTCATTCAAGACCTCGTTTCAGTGGCTACAGCCACCAAAATATTGGTCTTAAATGACAGGTGATCTCTCATAAGAGAAGTCACTCAAAATAGGTTCTGCAATATTTTCTAAAAGCAAAACCTTGTTCAGATACCTAAATTAGGGCATCACTGGTACACACAAAATAAACAGGGCCAATAGAAACCAAGAACACAGGAAAAGACATACTGTAATCTTCAAGTTCATTTCCATGCAAGCAGCTTATCAATGAAAAGCTACTCAATAAACACAAGGCCCTCGGAGAGACATCATGGTCAGCCCAAGCATAGCTGGGTGTGTGCAAACTGCAGACGATATTGGACACAATACTTTTTGTATACTGGGTATTCTGTCAATCACTTCCATGATGTAGTTGTTTCTCTGTTCTTGAAGTTTTTTTTTTAAACAAAAGCTGGTACATGCAGTACACCAATGTATGTATGTGTGTGTGTGTATGTGTGTGTGCGCAAAAGGTCCTGCAGCCAGTGTCAGCTAAAGTTGGCCTGCGCAAAGTTGTGCACAGGCCATCTTCAGCCAACACTGGCCCCTTATGCATGCTAGTCAGTGTAATTAATACTGCTTGACTGTACATGTTCCATACTCACCATGTTCTATTTCTGCCATTTCTAGGCGTATGGTGGACAGCAGGATACCAACAGCTTGCGAACGTTTGGCTTCAATCACTTTGGCAGCCTGAAATCAACGGTGCTCTCAGGTAATTTCATTGATCTTGGGCTAACCTGGTCAAGCAAGACCTGTTTGAGTGACCAACTCATGAGAGATCACCTGTCATTAAAGAACATCATTTAGTTGGCTGCAGCTACCTAAATGATGGTCTTTAACGACAGGTGACACTTTTCATTGACTTTTAAGAGAGAGGATCTGTCTTTTAAGACCACATTTTTCTGTGAAAAAAGGTAGCTGATCAAAATATGTTTTACCATACACTGATGGTTATCCTGCGCTCCTGTTTGTTTCCTCAAAACACATTACCGATGGTATTACTGATAGGAAACGTTACCTAGCTAGCCTAATTTTAGCCAAAATTTGGTTGTGTCCGTATAAGGGAGTGTTGGCAGGTGAGGGGCGTCATAGTCCAGGCAGTAACCCCGAGTAGCCTCCCTTTTGCCCCATCCGGGTACGAGCTCACCCAATATTCCTCAGTTTAGTTCTTAGCTAGCCTGTAGACGGTTGTATTCATACATCGCTCCGGATCTTACTGTGTGGTGACCGGTCGTCTTGCATCTTACTGAACTGTGTTCGTTGGGACTTGACTGCGCCGGTTGTGCTAGCTTGGAATTCACTTGGATTGTGCTAGCTTGGAGCTCACTCAGATTGTGCCTTGTACTGTTTCGAACTTTGGCCTGTACGGCGGGACTTGGACTTAGCATGCCTGTGGACAGCCCTGAACGGGGTGGTGTTTGGGAGTCCCGTGGCGCCTCAGGACATCGCTTCGACCAGCGTGGGTTTGCTTCTCGCACCGTTTTGGCCAGGTAAAATCTCGGTTACTGCCTTCGACCGGCGCTCAAGGGAAGGGAAGAGCGCCGGGTGTCAGCACGCTCTGTGGACTTGAGTTCGTTCTCATCCTCGTGCACGTAATTATGGTGCGTGGCCTCGGTGGCCACGCTCGCTCGTTCTTCATTATGGCCTCTCTGTTGCAGTTACCAGGTTCGTACCTGCACGCATTGTGGCGATTTTCAGTGGCCCTGTGACGAGCATGCAGTCTGCCTGCCCTCTTCTGGCTGTGAGCCCCTGGCTGGAAGAGAGATGGTCACAGCTGTGGGGATTCTACCACCATGAACGCCTGACACCTACCCGAGAGCAGCCATCAGTTCCCGCTCAGAGTACCACGGATGGGCCCAGTCAATTTCCCATGATCATGATGGATTGGACCAGTAGAATGACTAATGCGCAGAATACCACAGATGGGGCTACTAAGTTACCCATGACCGTGATGAATTGGGCCAGTATAAATAATACTGTGCAGAATACCACGGAAATTTCCCATGACTGTGATGAATCGGACCAGTAGAACGAATAATGCGCAGAATACCACGGATGGGGCTACTAAGTTACCCATGACCGTGACGAATTGGAACAGTACAACTACTACTGCGCAGAATACTACGGATGGGGCTCTTAAGTCACCTATGACCGTGATGAATCAGACCAATCCTACTACTTCCGGGCAGATGTCGGCACACTTTCTTAGCACCGGACCAGACTGCGGAACGCAGACTGGACAGGGAGAAGGTGTTGTGCTCGGTGCTTCGGGAAGAGAGACATGAGGCGCATGAGCGACGGGATCTCGCCCCTAGAGACGAACGCTTGGCTTCTCGATCGCAGGTCAGTGATGAGTGTCCTCGGCCAGACAAGCTCCCTACACGGATGGGCGCCAGCTCCCGGGACAGGATAGACAGGCACGAGCCTGCTACATCCAGGGACCACGAGCATCACAGGACTGCTACGCGTTCCACGTCACGATCCCTGGTCAGTGATGATGTACCACGCCCACATGCCGATTGTGGAGACGAGAGCATGCTCAAGACGCGGTGCTGAGAGGCAAGAGATGACCCCATGATGGGACCCCGACCCCCGCCCTCGGCCACGCTCCGACAGTTCGTCGGACTCCAGTAGCGCTCGCTCGTTACTCAGAGATAAGAGACACGAGAGGAGTATACGACGACATACCAGTACCGATGGGTCGCTATGTGATGGGAAGACCGGCTTGACTACGACTCTTCGTCACCGTTCGAGTTCGCGGGACCGGCCGCCAAGACTGTGCTCTTCCTCCTGGACTTCGCGGGACAGCCATCTCCCTAGGTCTTCGTTCAGAAGACGGGAGACAAGGTAAGTTCTACACCCATGACCCGTGCTAACGACGAGACGCAGTACGCACCGAGACGCCTGTTCGAGACCTTCCCGTTCTCCACATCGCAGCCGCTCCCTCGGGACTGCTGGTCTGCCCCTAGCAGTTCGGCCTCTTCACACAGGCCCCCGCGGGATTCCCCGGCGCTTCTCCATCCCCTCCCAGCGCTGTTTCCACTTCTCGTCGGGCCGCCGCGGCGCCAGTGATCACCGGTCGTTCGAAGGAGTTGGACGCCCTGCTCCTCCTGCCTGCTTGATGGACGACTCCATCAGCTTGGCTCCAGAGGACTCCGTTTCGGCGTTGCTTGGCGATGACGGCGCCTCCCCTTCACGGCACTCGCAGTCCCGAGATGAGATGGATTCGCTGCCAGCTATGCTGAGCCATAGGATGGAGACTCTTCGGGCCTTGGACGAAGCTACTCGCCTCATCGTGTCGTGTCTTCCAGCGGAAGACTGCCCTCCTTCTCCCCCTGCCAAGAAGACAGCTTCGGCCTTCGTGGACTCCGAGCGCCAGGCCAAGCGCTTCAAGTCTCTTCCTCAACCGCCCAGTTCCGGGACCTATGCGACGCCTTCTCCACTCACCTGCTTCAAGGCGCCTTGGGAGACACCAGCTTCTTCGCGGACACCAGGTGGCCAGCGGACCTGTCGATGGCCTTCCGTCAGAGGTGGTACGCAGGACATTCGCAGAGCTTCGCCTGCCCACTCCCAGCGGTGGACCCTTCGGCGCTGTCCTGTGCTGGTTCTCTTCGACGACATGGTGCCACTCCTGGACTTACACAGACTGCTTCCCTCATCCGCAATTCCCTGGCCTCTGCGGGGTTCCTGGACCTGGCGATGCAGGCCATCGTCCGTCGCATTGAGGAGGCCTGGAATCCTACCATCTCTTCACTTGGCCGACATCCTCGCCTTGGCAGTTTCCGGCAACTGGGCTGCTTACCACTCCGCTCCTGGGTCTCCTGTCGGTGGGAGGCTCGCACGCCACAGTGACGCTTGGGGATGCTGTTCCCGATGACCCGTGGATCCTGTCGACCGTCTGCGAAGGACTACAACTTCGTTCCCCCCCCCCCCCCATCTGCGCTGTTCGCCCCTCTGGACTGTGGTGACTTCAGATCAGCTCAGGGCCGACGCGCTTCGCAACGAGGTCGCCGCTCTTCTACGGAAGATCGCCACGGAGGTGGTGACGCGGCATGACATTCCAGCCTTCTACATCCGCCTTTTTGTGGTTTTTAAGCCGGGGGGGCAAGTGGCGCCCAGTCATCGACCTCTCCGCCCGGAACAAGTTCTTAATCACCCAGTCCTTCCGGAGACCGCTTGAGCCCTCGCAGTGCAGCCCATGGCCTTTGCCGTCAGTCTCGATCTGTCGGATTCGTACCTCCACGTCCCCATGCGTCCAGCCGCTACCTTCACTTCGCCTTTACCGTTGTAGTCTACCAGTTCCGCGCGCTTTCTTTCGGCCTCAACCTCAGCCCCTGGGTGTTCACCCGGATCATGGACGCCATCGTAGCCAGGGCCAGACAGACATCGTCCAGTCTCACGTCTAACTACCTCGACGATCTCCTCCTGAGGAACCCAGCAGACTCCGCCTTGGAGAAGGACCGGGAGGCGCTCCTCACTCTGCTCAGCACACTCGGGTTCCGCGTCAATGCCGGTAAGTACGACCTCTCGCCCTCGCACCGCTACATACACCTTGGGATGGAGTTTCGAACCGACCTCAACGAAGTGCGGCTCCCAGAGGCGCGTATCCAGAAGTTGGGGAATCTGGCGCGGCAAGTAGCTCAAGAAGACACACTGCCCAGTTGTGGTTACAACTCCTGGGCCGGATGAACGCCGCAGCGGATCTCCTTTCCCTAGAACGCCTCTACTGCCGCCCGCAGCAGCTGCACCTGCTCCTACACTGGCGACTCTCGAAGGACGACATCGACTCCCTGCTCCCGGTGCCCCCGATGCTACGTCCTCACCTTCTGCGCTGGTGTTACCCCGCCTGGCTCGCTACGGGGGTCCCACTTTACTTGCCACCTCCCTAGTTGTCCCTCTGTGTCGACGCAAGTCTTGCCGGTTGGGGGGCTCACCTACTACCGATGTTCACCACAGCCTCCGGTCTTGACCCCCAGATCTTCGGTCCCAACACATCAACTGGTTAGAGCTGATGGCGGTATGGCAGGCTCTTATGACGTGGGACTCTCAACTCCGGTGCCAGGAGCTCCTCGTCTTTTCCGACAACTCCACTGTCGTCGCCTACATACAGAACAGGGCGGGACACGCTCTCCCTCGCTGTGCATCCTTCTCTACCAGGTGCTCCGCTGGTGCGAGGATCGGGGCATCGCTCTTCGTGCGAGAGACATCCCGGGACATCTGGATGTTCTAGCCGACTCTCTATCATGCCGCGCCCATTTACTCCACACTGAGTGGACGCTCCGTCCAGACATCTTCAGGACGATCGGGACCAGGTGGGAAGCTCCCATGATCGACCTCTTCGCGACGAGGTAGAACCGCCAGCTACTGCTGTTCGTCTCGCTGGTTCCAGACCCGCTAGCTTGGGCAGTCAACGCGCTATCCATCCCCTGGGATGGACTCGTCGCCTAAGCTTATCCTCCGTCAGTGCTGGTGCCCAAAGTCCTCCTCAAGCTCCGCAGCTGCAACATGGTCCTGTTCCTGGTGGCCCCCTTCTGCTGGGCCAAGGCATGGACCACAGACCTATTGAACCTCGCCACGTGCCCTCCTCTGCAGCTCCCCACTCCACGTACAATGCTCAAGCTACCGCGACAGCCACTGTACCATCCGAGGCCAGAACGTCTCCTCCTCCACGCCTGGAGATTGTGCGGCTAGCCCTCTCCAGCAGAGGCTTCTCTAGTGCGGCAGTGGATGCTATCGCTGCAGCCCGCAGACCCTCAAACAGACGAGTTTACGAGGGAAAATGGCGAGTGCTGGGTGACTGGTGTGGTGACAACCTTCTCTTCCCCACGGACTTGATGATGCCCCAGCTGGCGAAGTCTTCCTCTGGCTATTCAACGACCAGGGACTGGCTCCAATTACCATTTGGGGCTACCTCGCCATGATCGCCGACACCTACCGGCACTTGGGCCGGCCCAACCCGGGGAGCTGCAAAGACCTCACCGATTTGATGGCCCACGTCGGTCTGCAATGCCCAGCACTGCATTCGCTTTGCCGAAATGGGATCTACCATGAGTGTTTACGTGGCTCAACTCAGACCATTTTGAACCTCTTCAGTTGGTGCGCATGCCAGACGTGACTCGGAAGACCTGTTGGCCCTAGCCACGGCTTCCTGGGTCGGTAAACTTCACTCGCTGTCGACACACCAAGATTGCTTGCAGTTCCGGACGGATGGCTCCGTGCAACTGCTACCTGAACCGACCTTCCTGGCCAAGACGCGGTCGCCGTTGGCTGCCCCACAGTTGATGACTATTCGCTCCTTACGAGTGACAGACTCCACACGGGAGACCAGACAACAGGACGCGGTGAGAGCCTTACGTGTGTGGCTGCGCCGGACCAAGCCTCTGCGCAGAGGACGCACCCGCCTGTTTCTCCCTCTGTCCCCAGGTAGATGTGACATCTCAGCCCAGACCATCTCCTCCTTGCTCCGATGGGTGATTCGCTATGCCTACCAGGACCTTGCCCCTGATGCAGCCAAACGTATGAACATCAGGGCGCACGAGGTCAGAGCCATGGCCGCAAGTCTCGCATTAGACCGCAACTGCGCTGTCAAAGACACTGGCAGCCGTGGGATGGCGAGCTGAGACTACCTTCGCCCGCTTCTACCTGAGGGATCTCTCCACCCAGCGGCAGAACCTTTCGCTGTTGGGAGACATCGCAGCAGCACAACACTTCCCTCCCGGCGCCAAAGATATCTTAGCTAAAATTATTGGGAGTTTGCTTGGGAAGGCGGGTCTGAGGGCCAGTGTCTTGGTTAGGGGCGCTATAGCGGCACCCACTTCCTCTTCGGGATTCTTCCTATCAGTAATACCATCAGTAATGTGTTTTGAGGAAACAAATGAATTTTTTCGAAAAATACTTACCGATGGTATTACTCGAAGGTCCCTCCCAACTGCCCTGCTTGCCGCCAGTTCGCTAAGAAACTAAACTGAGGAATATCGGGTGAGCTCGTACCCGGATGGGGCGAAAGGGAGGCTACTTGGGTTACTGCCTGGACTATGGTGCCCCTCACCTGCCAACACTCCCTTATACGGACACAACCAAAGTTTGGCTAAAATTAGGCTAGCTAGGTAACGTTTCCTATCAGTAATACCATCGGTAAGTATTTTTCGAAAAAATTCATTTTAAAGAAAAATTCATTTTGCCGTTGTCTTTGGAATTAGGTTTGGGTGATGATTGTTTCTTATGCAGCACAACTTATATACAAGATTTCAACAACTCCTTAGGCCCTGAGAATGAAATTATAATTTTTTTGTAGATATCCTCTGAGGTCTATATCACAGTTCTGGAGACAGATTGACCATGATATTTTAAGGTTGGCGACAGAATAGCTTTGCGCCTAGAGGTGCCAAGCTATTCTGACCCTAACCTTGAAATATCATGGTCAAACCACATGTTGTCGTAGTCTTTCAGGGCTTTATGGTTTAAACTCACCTGTTTTGCTTTTGGTTTTGGCGTTTTGGCGGAAGATTTCTTCTTGCTGATGATGGGCGCTTTGGAGAAGAGGTCGTCAAACTCATCCATGTCAAGTTTGGCTTCCTCAAGGTTCTCCCAGAACACCTGACTGCACGTAAAGATAAATAGCACTATAATTTTACAGTAAGAAGATATTTTTTACTTCAGAGCCAAAATAGTTTAAACCCAGCATTGCTGAGAAAATGTTAACATGATCCATCTGCAAGAGACATAGATCCTCATGAGCCCCATATTTGACAAGGCTCATGAAGATCTACGCCTCTTGCTGACACCACTTTGTATCCAGTTTCCTTGGAAAGCTTGGGCTCTTTAATGTTAACAAAGATTTAAGAAACATTATCTGCATGTACTGGCAGTAAAGTGGTTAATAAATGGGTGAAAACTGTCGTGTAAAATACACAAAGGGAGACATTCTGAAAGCTTCCCTTGCAATCTAAAATACTATACTCACAATAAGTTAAGGACCACCCTGAAAAAGGTCATGATTTCAAATTACAGTCCTGTCATAAAATTCTACACAAAATCTTAACCGTTCACGTGTCGGTAGTGGTTTTTGTCCTGACAAAAAACGGTACCAACATGCAAAGGGTTAAACGCTTACAAAGTTGTGTTTATTTCAAGTCATAACTATTTTCAGTGTGATGCGAGTAGTATATTTTTTATTTTAGCACAAGGGATCACCTTTTGACAAATAGTACAAACGTTTCTGTGCTCAAGATTTTGAAGTTACTGATTTCTGTCTTTTTGTCGGCCAACTTTCACTTATGCCGATATTCAACACACAAGTCCTTCAGCTTACTCAGTGAGTTTTTCCCTGAGTGTGTGGACCTGGATCCTCTTCCAAAACAACGGCTTCATCGGGGACTTGGTGCTGACGATGGGCTTACTAGGGGCTGCAGCAAAAGAAACACGCCCTTTAGCACATTCAGCCCTATGGTTTAAACGTTCCAAATTGTATGATTTGTTGTTTTCCTCCGAAGACTAGTGCAGTTCAGGAGGAAAACTGACCATGGCAGTTCAAGGGTGGTGTCAGAATAACTTGGCAAAGCTTTCCTAAGAACACCCTCAAACTATTATGATTAATTTATCTCCTGAAAAATTACAATTTTCAGTGCCGGAAAAAAATACACACACTGCGTGGGGGCTCATGAGGGTCTATACCTTGTCTATGCCTCCTTTCATATCCCCTCTCCCCATGCAGAACAACTGTTGAGCTTTCAGCTTCTCATAGTTTCACAGATAGAATCTGCATCCACTTCAAGTGAAAGGGTTCATAAATGTGGTGTGTGCAAGGGCTAATTCTGTTATAACTATATGTACAGGAACATGTGTGTCTTAATCGCGCATGCAAGCTTTCTGACCTCACTTAACCGGTATTTTGTTCCTTGCAGCTGCTACATGTAATTTACTAAACCAAAACAGTTCTATCGTTGGTACAGCCTTTTCTTACCCACCTCCTTCTTTGCTGCCTTTTAGCAGAAAAGCTGTATCACACACGTGTGGTACATCTTGGCAGTATCACACGTGTGTGGTACAGCCGTGTTGTGTGAACGGCCAAGTTGTGCACATGACATTGTCCTGTAGAAAGTCTGGTCAACAAAAAGGTATGGGCACAAGCAATATTGAAATTTGACCTACTTTCAGCTCACCGGCAATGACATCATTTCACAAACCTGGCACTCTGGCGTCATGTACTGCGCTATTAGGAACATTTGTCTAGCATCCAAAATATTGACATCACATTACAAAGTAAATTACGTCAAGACTTTGCCAAGACACAATGACGCCTGTGTTGTGACTGGATGTGTGCCAAAGACCAGCTGACATCGGATTTATGCCAAGAAAAAAGGTGAGTAAAAAATAGAATCTTACATTGACGTTTATGTGATACTGAGAATCTCACTCTCGTGGTCTTAAAACCTTATTCTACTCTCTTCCGCTCGTAGGATAAGGTTTTAAAACCACTCGAGTGAGATTCTCAATATCACCTAAACACTGATGTAAGATTCTATATCTATCTGTGAAAAAAATTGCATTAAAGTAGAATGTTTTTAAGCAGACTAAAAATCACATTCAGAAAAAAAGACACAGAAGAATAAACATTGTGCAAAAAGCCTGCGACGTAATGCATGCCCAACTGAAATGGATAAAGGCACTTTAATAAAGCAGAGGACCAGAGAGTTCAAACCATTATTTTCCTACCTTGCAGTTGTTGGTACATGAACTATACTGACAAAGACGTACAGGCCATTTTCAATGTATACTGTTTTCTTCAGATACTTTATTTAGTTGTTAAAAAAAAAAAAAAAAATTGCATTCAGTGATTTAACCCCTTGACTGCCAAGAAAAGTGAACATGATCCAATGGCAACTGCAGGGGACAGATCCTCACTATGCCTCTTGCTGACACCACTTTGAATCTATGTTCCTGGGACGGCTGGGATCTATTGCGTTGAATTAACCCTTATCATTTGGAATACACCAGTGTAAGAAATAAGTTTGACTAAACTACTTCAAGGATAGTGCCAGAATAGCTTGGCGCCTCTAGGCGCCAAGCTATTGTGGGACCACCCTTGAACTAAAGCCATTGGTCTATATCCTTATCTGTAAGTACTATAATGTAGCCTGCATATGGCAGTGTATAAATTTGAAGTTTAGCCTCAGTATGATATGGGTTAACAAAGATTGCAGAAACACAATATGCGTCGACTGGCAGTGAGTGGGTTAACCCCAATGTGTATGCATCTGCCAGTACTGGTACCAGTGGCCGCATGCACAAAGAGGTAAAGCCATTAGCTGTCAGTTCCTTTTCTTGTCGCAATGATTCCTGCAGGAATCATTGCGACAAAAAAACGCAACCAACAGCCAAAGGGTTAAATAACTGGTTCAGAATTTGAATATATTTTATGACAAGAAATCAGCAGTGTGTGTAATTCACACTGAAAATGGCCTGTTGGTCGGTAAAATACATTTGCAACAGAATCTCATGAAAAAGAAAGAAGCACAACTGTGCTGGTCTGTGTTTTGAACCTTATGGTCATAGGTCGAAAAGTCCAAAATCACAGACCAGTATACATATTTCATGGCGTTGGCAAATGAAAGAAATGCTAGTGCAAAATAACAAGAAAAGCTTTCCACAATAAC